>CM066036.1:520111715-520572842 GCA_033557465.1 Ichthyophis bannanicus | reverse complement strand
GCTTTGAAAATGTTCCACTCATAGAGTTCAATTAAATAGATCATTCAGTATCATAAGAAAATTTTAAATAACATCTCCCCGTGGTCCTACTTCTCCACCGGGCTAAACCAAATAATAGAGCCTTGGTTTTTTTACTTTGATTCTCTAAATTCAAGGACCAAATTAAATAAGTCACGCCTACACAGAGTAGCGGTTTTTATATAAAAAAACAACAGTTACTCTTAAGTCATTAAGGGGAGGGGTGCTTACAGTTCCTGCAAAACTTGAGCAGTTCCTGTAAATCCCACTTCCTCCTGGCTAGGCCCAGAGGCACCTCCTTTATTTCGAGAAAAACTGATGTTATCGGCACCACTTTTTTCATCTGTGTATTACAAGTGATGATATAGGTCAAAGAAAGAAAGCACAGACATATTGCTCAGACTGAATTAGAAGAAGCAAAAACATTCAGTCCCCTTCTGCTAAACATGGCCTGGTTTCGGGTACACATATCCCTCCAGGCTACTAGTGAATTCTAAGCCATTCTCCATATTAATCCTTCCAGAGGGATCAGGTATATCCCACTTCAGCCCCTCTCACAAATATCATCAATGTTTTCCAAATCTTCCAGATGCCCATTCTGGAACAGCTGTGTTCCAAGGATGAATACATGGCCTAACCAGCTCATACGGTTGAACACATGTGTCCAGAATATCTGGCATTATGTGTCTTCCATTGTAGCATCCCAGCATAATTGCCAGTCTGCTTGTTCCTTACCTAACTTCATGCACACTCACATCATCACAGAATCATCTTCTTAGAATTCCACCCGAAAGAAGAATTAGGCTAGAAAATACTTGCTGCACTGTTTCCACTGTATTGGCCCCTTCCTTTTGGATCTCCATGCCTCTTGACCTGAGATTAGAAAACTCGTATTGCTTCAAGGTCAGTCTGAAAACTTGACTTTTTAGTTTTTAATTTGAACAAAACCCCCTTAGTCCATATTGGTTACACTATATGGGGCTCTTTTGACTAGGATAACCTTTGTCTATGCTTTTGATATCAGGGCCGGCCCTACACATGTGTGAGCATGTTGTTGGCACAGGGCCCCGCTTGACAGGAGGCCACGCGCCAACCTCATGCTGAACCCATGCAGGGTCTGAGCATCCCTTTGGCCCATGCTGCCACTTTAATGGGTGAGACAGTGAGGGACTGACTCAGGGCGCACAACCTTTAAGAGTGCCCGAAGCCTCCTTCACTGATTCGCCCTTTAAAACAGCTGAGCACAGCAGCTGGAACTTTCTCCTTTTCTCCCGTGGCTGTGCTGCCTTAAGAACCATCAGACCACGACATTTCTAAAGGCCAGAAAAAGGGTGGAGAGAGGGCAGAGAGAAGGGGTCAATGGGCGAGGAGTGGGCGGGGAGAGGCCCCTTCACACTATCGCGGAGAAATTAAGGGCTGAATCTTAACGCAACCGAAAACCTGGCGCTAGCACACATTTACAAGAGAGAGAAACCATTTAAGTGTGAGCAATGTACAGCATAGGCAGGGAGCCCCAAGAAAGGTGATAGTAGTGCTTCATTTGCAGCAACAGCATAGTGCCCTGGTATAAAAGGCCACGATGGTGATGGCGCAAATGAGGCATGGGGGCTGCAAGCGGGACCTGAAGTGGGGGCTACTGGGGCATAGGGTGGACTAGGCGGTTGCTGAGGTGGCACCATAGGAACGCAGAAAATAGAAACCAGCAAGACAGCAACTGGCCAGGGTCAGACATGCCCATGAGTCTGTGTCCCACAGTGTCCCATCCAGGGGACATCACCAGCAGGCACCCCAAGGGGTGCATAACATTGACAGGCGGTGCCGGGGGAAGTGTGGACATCTATGTAGGCACCCCTACCCAAGATCCTACACATTAGGCAGCCGCCTACTTGCCCCCTAGATGGCCTAGGATGGCACACCACCAGCACCAACAGCATATGGTCATGTTGGCATGGTAGAGGGGGTGGGTGATTGTGCTGGAGGGAACAGTGGCACTCGCCTGCAGTGGACCTAGGCCATGCCCTGTACCAGGATGTGTTTGTGCAGTGCAACAGAAGAGGTCTGGCCGAGGAACGTAAGGGTAGCCCCAGGAGCAGTGCAGAGGGTAGGGTTGGCAACCACCACCATCTCTGCACAATTTCTCACACTGCTTCCAGCGTTAGCCTGCAAATGTGCCATAATGATCAGCAGGTATTGTGGGTATGGCCAAGACAGGGCAGACTGGCCAGGATGCATCTGCACAGGGTGGAGGGCAATGGCTGGGACACTGTTGTGGCCAACCACCATCTGCATGGACAGGGTGGCCACAGCATGTCATGCTGGGGGGTAGGGGGATCACTCTCACTCTGACCAAGCAGTGACCATGGCATGTCTATATTCCCACATAGTGCCACACATTATTTGTTTCCAGTAATGCCTGTGTGTTCCCGGTTTTGAGGCCCAATCACGGAGATACCTGCTTGGTATCTGTGCTGTGCATCCCACGTCTGGGTGCACAAGTTTCCCATGTGAGCATGCACTATGGTCTGGTTAGTAGGTTGTCTGTAGTTTGCCTGTACATGGTGGGAACACCTTGTAGGATGTTGCAGGTGCATTCTGACTGTGGCATGGGGCAGTTGAGCCTACCCCAAGCATCATTGCTGGTCTGCAATGGTCACAGGTATGGCACTGGCCCAAAAGCCCTGGAGGGCTGTCATCCACCAGCAGGACTGTGGTTGCTAGTACTACAGCCATTCTGCAGAGTGCAGGCACCTGTCCTCAGGGCCGGCCCGTCCATTGAGCAAGAATGTTTTTTTGCACAGGGCCCCGCGTTTCAGGGGGCCCCGCGCAAAAAACATTCTTCAGCATCCCAAGTTTAAAAAAAAAAAACCAAACCGGCTGCTTCTGCCGCGGCAGCAGCAAGAGCTCTGCCGCGGCAGCATCAAGAGCACTGCCGCGGGCCCCCCCCTGCCCGGCAGAGCCTCCGTGCATCCTCAGCAGCTTTCTTCATGTCCAAAACGCGGGCTTCTTTCAGAGCCGCGAGAGTTTCCTTTCTCGCGGCTCTGTTAATCCCGCCGAGGGTGATGGGATTTCCCATCAGCCCCACGGGATTAAGAGAGCCGCGAGAAAAGAAACTCTCGCGGCTCTGAAAGAAGCCTGTGTTTGGACATGAAGAAAGCTGCTGAGGATGCACGGAGGCTCTGCCGGGCAGGGGGGGGCCCCGCGGCAGAGCTCTTGATGCTGCCGCGGCAGAGCTCTTGATGCTGCCACGGCAGAGCTCTTGATGCTGCCGCGGCAGAAGCAGCCAGTTTGGTTTTTTTTTTATTTTAATTTTGGAATGATAGGGGGGGGGGGTGGTTAGGACTGGTAATGGGCTATGGGAGGGGAGGCTAAACTGGAAGTGGGCTGATGGGGGGGGTGGTGAGGACTGGTAATGGGCCGGGGGGGGCTGGTTAGGACTGGTAATGGGCCATGGGGGGGAGGCTAAGACTGGACGTGGGCTGATGGGGGGGGGGTTAGGACTGGTAATGGGCGATGTGGGGGGCTAAGTGGGCTGATGGGGGGGGTTAGGACTGGTAATGGGCCATGGGGGTGGAGGCTAGGACTGGTAATGGGCCATGGGGGGGGGGCTAGGACTGGTAATGGGCCATGGGGGGGGGGGCTAGGACTGGTAATGGGCTGATGGGGGGGGGTTAGGACTGGTAATGGGCTTATGGGGGGGGGTTAGGACTGGTAATGGGCTATGGGGGGGCTAAGTGGGCTGATGGGGGGGGTTAGGACTGGTAATGGGCTATGGGGAGGGGGCTAAGGCTGGAAGTGGGGGGGTAGGACTGAAAATGGGCTGATGGGGGGGCTAAGACTGGAAATGGGCTGATGGGGGGGTAGGACTGGTAAATGACTATGGGGAGGGAGCTAAGGATTGAAGTGGTGGGGTAGTACTGGAAATGGCTGATGGGGGGGGTTAGGACTGGTAATGGGCTATGGGGGGGGTGGTTAGGACTGGTAATGGGCCATGGGGGGGGGGGTAGGACTGGAAATGGGCTGATGGGGGGCTAGGACTGGTAATGGGCTATGAGGGGGATAAGACTGGAAGTGGGCTGATGGGGGGGTGGTTGGACTGGTAATGGGGCCATGGGGGGGGGTTTAGGACTGGTAATGGGCTGATGGGGGGGAGGGTTAAGACTGGTAATGGGCCATGGGGGGGGGGTTAGGACTGGTAATGGGCCATGGGGGGGAGGCTAAGACTGGAAGTGGGCTGATGGGGGGGATTAGGAATGGTAAAGGGCGATGGGGGGCAAAGTCAGGAAATAGGCTGATGGGGGGCTAGGAATGGAAATAGGGTGATGGGGGGGGGTTAGGACTGGTAATGGGCTATGGGGGGCTAAGACTGGAAATGGGCTGATGGGGGGGTAGGACTGGTAATGGGCTATGGGGAGGGGGGCTAAGACTGGAAATAGGCTGATGGGGGGCTAGGACTGGAAATAGGGTGATGGGGGGTTAGGACGTAATGGGCGGAGGGGGGGCCAGGACTAGTAATGGGCTATGAGGAGGCTAGGACTGGAAATGGGCTGAGTGGAAGGAGGGCTTGAACTGCAAATAGCTGATGGGGACGGGGGCTTGGATGGAAATGGGTTGTGAGGGGGAGGGAGCTAGGACTGGAAATGGGTGAGGGGGGGGCTAGGACAGGAAATGGGCTGATGGAGGGGCAGAATAGGACTGGAAATTGGCTGTTGGGGGTGCTAAGATTGGAAATGGGCTGTGGTGGGGGTTTGGATCGAAATGGACTCATGAAGGGGCTAGAACTGGAAGTAGGCTCATGGGGGGCTTGGATTGGAAATGGCTGAGCGGAGGGGAGCGTGGATTTGCCCTGGGCTGATGGTGGGGCTAGGAAAGGCCTAGAAATGGGCTCATGGGGGGCTGGGATTGGAAATGAGCTGATGGAGGGACTTGGATGGGACTGCAAATAGATGGGGGAGCTAGGACTGGAAATGGGCTTATGGGGGGCTAGGACTGGAAATGGGCTGATGCGGGGACTAGAAGGGAGCGGATGCTGGGTGGGACTGGAACTAGAATGGAGCTGATGTTGGGGGAGGATTAGAATGGGATGGAGCTGGGAGAGTGAAATGGAGAGGGAAAAAATATTTTGTGTGGGAGGGAAGACAAATCTACAATTGTCCGGATATTGGGAGAGTAAGTGGGGATTGAGGATGGAGGGGTAAAATTTGAGTGGATGAAATAGGAATGAGGAAAGAGGAAAAGGAGAAAGATTAGTATGTTAAAGCAGATGTAGAGAGAGAATGGAAAAAAACTAGAAGAGAGAAGAAAAGACAAATGGACAGCAGACGATGAAGAATTAGCGGAAGACACGAAGAAACCAGAAGAAAGTGGCTGGAGAAATTGCAGCTGAAAAAAAATGCACAAAAGGTAGAAAAATATCTCTTTATTTTGAATTTATTAATTGGAATATGTCAGCTCTGGGAAATGTGCATCATTAACGTCTGCGCTTTGTTTAGTACAAGAGCAAATTAATGTATAGTTTTATTTCTACAGTGTTGTACATTCCAAGTTTGGCTTTTGGGATTCCCAGTTTAATTATTGTCTTCCTGTTTCTAAATTGTAATTCCTTGTTTGGTGATGGTTTATGTTCTGTTCATGTGTAACTGAGCTGAGGTATTCTGTTTATGTAATTCCTATTTGACATTGCCACTTGTTCTCTTTCCCCAGTAGGTCATGTATTGTTGTTCTCTGAAATGTATTGGTTTAATATTTGCAGCGTTTCCTTTTGATAGTTAGGGTATGGTGCTTTATGAGTCCTGGTAGTGCTGTTAGGATACGGCGGGTTTGCTATGGGTTCTAAATGGGCAGTGTTTGTAGTAGTTCCTAATGTGTCTGGCGGTTGGCACTGGATTATAGTAATGTAGAAGTCTTTTAGTCTTTCTTTATTCATACACTCATTAAGAGGCATGTTTACTAAAAGTTCGTGTATGGTAACATTATGCAAATATTTATGCAAATGAGGACCCTTATGCAAATGAGGCCCCGCACCGAGTCTCCGCACATGGCCCCGCACCCCCCTTGGGCCGCCCCTGCCTGTCCTACCACACCCTCATCTACAAACAGGGTGATTGAGGCCCTCTTGGCGTATTGTGGTATTGTGGTGCCCAGCCGGGAGAAACAAAGGAAAAAGGGACTTGTAATGTGCGTTAGCTGATATGGCTTGCCGTAACGTTGCAACGCCCACTCCTTTATATGAGCATCTGTACCATTACCGCAGAACCTAATGCTGGTAACATTACCACAGTTTAGTAAACATACCCCTAAGTCTTATCTGGAAGAGGTTTTAGGTGCTCCGCCAGAAAGTCATCCACCAGTGACCAAGGTGTATTATCTATCCCCTGGGAAGAAAGGTTATCGGGTTGAGGGGATGGATATGCAATTTGATGTATTGAATATTTCTGCTGTTTTGGAGGGTTCAGATTCTGAAAATGTTGTTCCTGCTACATATTTAATGCAGTTTGCTTTGTTCTCTGATAGAGAGTGGTTCTTGAAAATGTTTTTAGGAAAAAGAAATTTGAGATTTCGAGGGCCTCTGGTTAGAGCGCCTCCAGACCTGGCTCTTGAAATCCAGCACAGAAAAGAATTTCACCTTCTTCTGCCCAGGGCAATCCAGCTGGGGATGTTATTTTTCTTAAATTCCCCTGTAAGTGATTGTGTTTCATTCTTGTGTTTTCTTATATCCTTCTCAGATTTTGTCCTTTTTAAATGTCCACCCAGTTCCGAGTTCCTCTGAAGGAGAACCTACGCTGCCTTAATGAGCATGTTGGTTTGTTTAGATGCTGTTTTTGTTTTCCTGCATGTTTAATAGTATGATTACTTCCTTTGGAAATCCCCTCTAAGTGTGGACTAGGGTTTGGAGGTTGTTTGTATTGATTTTCCTTTTTCTTTTACTCCTGGTTTCTTACAAGTGCTTTTGTTACACTTGATCTTTATTGTAAAATGCATAAATATTAAATAAAAAAGGTTAGGACTCTTCAACTTGGAACAAAGACAGCTGAGGGGAGATATGATAGAGGTCTATAAAATAATAAATGGAATGGAACGGGTAAATTTAGATAGGTTGTTTCTCCTTCAAAAAGCAGAAAGACTAGGTGACGCCCAATGAAGCTACAATATAGCACATTTAAGACTAATCGAAGAAAATATGTTTTCACTCACCATGTAATCAAACTTTGGAATTTTTTACCAGAAGATGTAATAAAAGCTGTTAGCAGAGCTGGATTTAAAAGAGACTTGGAAGAGTTCCTGGAGGAAAAGTCCATAAACCATTATTAAATAGGACTGGGCAAATTCACTGCTTGCCCATGGGACAAGCAGCATGAAATCTGTATATCTTTTGGGAACCTGCCAGGTACTTGTGACCTGGATTGGCCACTGTTGGAAACAGGATACCTGGATTGATGGACCCTTTATTGTTTATTGTTTATTTAACATTTGTTATACCGCCCCCCATAACATCGGGGCGGTTTACAAAAACAAGATCAATAGCAATTATAGAAAAAGAAAAAGAGGAAATTACAATAAATGATAGAGCAGGAGGTAAGTAAGGATAGAAGAGGCAAGAGAATAGAGTAATAAGAGTAAAACATTTAAGACTCAGGGGGGAAAGGCTAGGGAAAACAGATGAGTTTTAAGGAGGGAATGGAATTTGGAGTAAGATTCTTCTGTACGGAGGGCAGTGGGAAGGGAGTTCCAGAGAGATGGAGCTAAGTAGAAAAATGCTGCTTTCCTAGTCGATTGCAAGTGAGCTTTGGAGGGTGCTGGGAGGTGAAGGCGATTGATGTGAATGGACCTAAGACTGCGTGAGGGAATATGATAAGTAAATAGGTCGGAGAGGTAAGTAGGGGTAGACAGATAAATGGCTCTGTGGGTTAAAGTTAGAACCTTGAAGGATATCCGGAAATCGATCGGCAGCCAATGTAGATGGTGTAGTAAAGGGGTGACATGATCACGGGGGGAGGCATGTAAAATCATACGAGCAGCGGTATTCTGAATTAATTGCAAGCGGCGTTTTTGATACTGGGGAAGACTGGCAAAAATGATGTTGCAGAAGTCTAACCTGGTGATGATCAGGGAGAGAAGGAGGGTGGTGATAGCTGGAGTGGACAAGAAGGGACGAAGAGCATGGATTTGCCGAAGGCGCAGAAAAGAGCATCTGGAGACGTGGGAAATGTGATTGTGAAAACTGAGGGCACTATCATGAAAAACTCCAAGATAACGGAGTTGGTAGACTACAGCAATGTAAGCACCCGAAATAGACGGAGCAAGTAAGGGGACAGGGGAGGTGTGCGGGAACCAAATGGCAGCAGTCTTGGTGACATTAAGTACTAGACAGTTAGACAAAAGCCAAGAGGAAATAGAGGCCAGACAGTTGTTCAGAGGGGATAAGTCAAGATGAAAAGGTGAAGTGTGATGCAGAAGAAAGATATCATCAGCGTAAAAGTAGCTAGAAATCCCGGATTGCTGGATGAGTAGGGCCAAGGGGGCAAGAAAGACATTAAACAATAAGGGGGCCAGAATCGATCCCTGAGGGACACCACAGGGGAGAGGAAGAGGATCAGAGGTGGAGAGAGGAGAAGAGACAGCAAAGGACCGGTGACAGAGGAATGAGTGGAACCAATGATATACCAAACCTCGGATGCCCACGTCCCGAAGGCGAGAGAGGAGAAGAGCGTGATCCACCAAGTCGAAAGCTGCAGAGAGGTCAAGTGAGACAGCTAGAGTGATATTGCCTTGGTCATGAGAGGTGTGAATCTCATTCAAGACTGCTGCAATTGTGGACTCAACACTAAAACTAGATCTAAATCCGGATTGTCTGGGATGAAGAAAGAGTGTGGAATCAAGAAAATGAGAAAGCTGAGAGAACACAACCTTTTCCAGGAGCTTGGAGGCAAAAGGGAGATTGGAAACTGGACGATAGTGTGCGGAAACGGCAGGATCAAGGGTGGGCTGTTTTAATAGAGGACGAACTATGGCATGTTTCCAGGGGGTAGGGAAAAGACCGGACAGAAGGCTAGAATTAATGATAGTCAGAAGGGGTTGAAGGAGTACAGTGGGAGGTTCAGAGAACCAAACAGAAGGAATAGGATCCAAAATACAGGACGTTCTTCGAGTGGTAGATAAAGGTTGGAGCAATTCTGGGGATGAGATTGGTGAGAAAGCAGACCAGGTGTGGGAAAGAGAAGGGGAAGAAGGGGGAGAAATGGGGGGAGGCGACGTCAAGGCTGAAGGACAGTAAGGAAGAGAAGAGCAGAGATTCTGAATTTTAGAGAGAAAGAATGTCGCCAAGGAGGTGGAACTGGATGCTTGCTGAAGAAGGAGAGCATCCTGAGCAGTAGGGGATTGTAGACGAGAGAGGGAAGTCAGTGTAGCAAAAAGTTGGCGGGACCTGTTTGGGGCAGCTGTGATCGAGGAGGAGTAGAAGGAACACTTCGCCTGATGGATGGCAGACCAGTAGTAAGCGTGGCAGGATTTGAAGTGCTGATATGATGAAGCAGAGGGGGCTTTGCGCCAAAGTCGCTCAGCTCTCCGCAATTGGGAACGTAACAGAAAGAGCCCGGAGTGGTACCATGACTGGTGAGCACGGCGCCGGGGTTTGAAAAGCTGGACAGGGGCAACCTGATCAAGGGCGCGCAACAACTCAGAGTTCCAGACACTAACCTGGGAAGACGGTGAAAGAGACGAGAAGTCAGATGGGGGATGGTGAAGAACAGAGGAAAAAACCTGCAGGGTGGATGAATGAAGACACCGAGAGGGGCGAACAGGTGGAGAGAGGGGAGGAGGAGGAGGCGGAGGAGCCTGGAAAGAAAACAGGAGGTAGAAATGGTCGGACCACGGAATAGGAACTGTGGAGGGACAGTAGATACGGTACAGAGAGGGCAGCGGAGAAATGACGAGATCGAGGGTATGACCCGAAATATGAGTGGGTGAGGAGACATGCTGAGATAGGGAAAGATCCTGAAGTAAGGTAATAAAGGCCACATCCCTGGCCGAGGTAGGGGAGTCAAAATGGACATTGAAATCACCCAGTAGATGGAGCTGAGGAAACTGCAGAACTAAATCCGAAATGGAGGACAAGAGAGAGTCCCAAATAGGGGGAGAGGAAGAAGGTGGGGAGTAAACTAGAAGGAACTGGAGAACAGGCAGGGTATCCAGCTGGAGCAAAAGTGATTCAGGATAAGAGAGGGAAGCAGAAGAAATCCTGGAGAGTGGAACCGAGGAGCGGTAAATAACCGCGACCCCACCACCTGACCTAGAAAGACGGGGAATAGAAATGGCTGCATAGTCAGGGGGAAGGCAACAATGGAGGAGGGACTCCTCTCCTTCCTTAAGCCACGTCTCAACCAGAAAGAGGATGTCAATACGCTCACGGTCAATGAGATCATAGATTAGAGCCGTCTTCGAGCGCAGAGATCGGCAGTTTAGTAGACTCAAACGGAGGGGCGCTGGACATGCAGAAACGGAAGATACTGAGGAGCGAGAGCAAGCAGAGACACTAGACGAAGGAGCTAATGCGATAGAGTGGAGATGAGCTCGAGAGGGGGCCTGCAGGTGGGGGAGTGACGACGGAGGATGCAGGGGCCGGCGGCCCCAAACAACTGGAATGGCAGTCATAAAGAGCGGCCCGAGTAACAGGAAACAGAGAGTGAAGCACAGATTAGACAGAGAAATGACCGGAAGCACCCAGCGAAGTGCAGAAGGCAATTTAGAGGGCGAGAAGGAGGCCGGGGAATCTGCGTCTACAGAATGGAGGGGTAGGGAGGGGTAACAGGAGCTGGTAACGCGGAGTCGCCCAAGTCGTCGCCCCAAGGAGCTCGCCCAAGGAGCATAACTTGCTCCTTGGGCACGCGCCGCCACGGCGCGGAACGCCGTTGGTGGTGTCTTTAAATAGAGTGCCAGGTGCAGGGCACAGACGTAATTGTGCTGCGCGCGATTACGCGGGTTCCGGGGGGGTGGAGTCAGGCAGACAGCAGCACACTAAGAAAACAAACAAAGAAGTTAGAGAAAGAGAAACTAAAAGAAAATAAAGAATAACAGACAGGAGTCAATAAAACTATCAGGCTGCCATAGGACATAGAAGCAGTAAATAATAATACTAACAGAGCACAAAAGGTATACAATATACAATGATATGACAGAAAACACAACTGTTACATACAGAAAAACCAGTCAAGGTAAAGTCAAGCGGAACGCCGTTGGTGGTGTCTTTAAATAGAGTGCCAGGTGCAGGGCACAGATGTAATCGCGCTGCGCGCGATTACGCGGGTTCGAGGGGGGTGGAGTCAGGCAGACAGCAGCACAAGAAAAACCAGTATGGCATATCTTATGTTCTTATATCTTTTCTCCCACCACCTTTTTTGGGAGGGCATTCCAGGCATCCATCACCCTTTCCATGAAAAAGTATTTCCTGATATTGCTTTTAAGTTTACCTCCTCGCAGTTTAATTTCATGTCCTCTAGTTCTACAGCTTCCCTGTCATTGAAAAAGGTCTGTTTGTTCATTAACACCCTTAAGTATTGAAAGGTCTGTATCATATTCCCCCTGTCCCTCCTCTCCTCTATGGTATACATAGCTAGGTCAACAAAAGAAGAGCCAGGGACTCCACAGTCAATATTAGCCAAACACAGAGCTGAGAAAAGGAACCCCAGCCACACCAAAATAATTTTCTCTCAAATAGTTTTATTTGGTGATCCGACTTGACCAAGTTTCGGCACTCAGGCCTGCATCAGGGGTCAGTCTGATGATATATACAGGGTGGCCCAAAAAAAAGTGAGAACATCTGGTAGCATATAAGTTATTTAAAAATTCAAAAAGACAAATGTAAACGATCGACAAATTTTAAAAAAAAAGATGGCGACCGGAAATTGTCGAAATAAAGATGTTATATAGCTAAAAAAGGTATATAAGTAAACTATTTAAGCTTTTAATTTAAGAGATGTTCTCACTTTTTTGGGGCCACCCTGTTGATATCCACTGACAACATAAATTGTTGTTGAAGGATTGTCAATGGATATCTATATATCATCAGACTGACTCCTGAAGCAGGCCTGAGTGCCAAAGCTTGGCGAAGTCGGGTCACCAAACTTCTTCAAAGTTTCCAGAAGACATTTTTTGAGCACATAATAGGTTGACACATCTCCTTTGGAAATGTCATACAAAATAATTCCCCAGCATACAGATTTGTGTGGAGGATCAGATGCCTTAAATGTTTGATGACAGTTGGCAGCACAGACTTTTGCACTTGACACAGGGAGCGGATCCCGAAACATGCATGTCGTGCTTCATGCTTTATTGCTGCAGGGGGTCATGGATTGCGACTCTTCATATGCTACTAAGTTAACTACCTGTTTTTGGGTTCGCATATATGTTTAATAAAAGGGAGTTTGCTGCCTGGAGTGGGTAGATTCGAGTTTTACCCTCCTCCGGCTCGCTCCAACAAAAATAATTGGTTTAGGTTTTTGGGACATTTTCAGGTGATTCTTTTGCATTTAAATTTTATTCATCACCTGATGTTGGGACCTTTTTCATTACTGTTAAATGTTTCCAGGCAAGTCCATCCCTTTAAAGAGGGGGGATTGCAGTCTTTCTAAATATAACATGTAGAGGAAATTGAATATGCCAGAATGAGCTACAGTGTTGTCTCCACTCAACTTACCTCAGCTAATCTCTTTTTCTTACCCTACTCCCTGCAACCCTATACACATCGGGGATCATTTTATAAAGTAATTTTAGTGCATATGTGAGAATATACATGTGTAAAATACTCATATAAAATTTCAGCAGTTGTAAAAGTACGTATGATGGCCCGAGCACACATACTTTCACAATAGGCGTTGCCCTAGGTGCAGTCTGGACTGAGCACAGGAAGCATCACGAAGTGCATGTGCTGGTTATAAAATATGATGATCTACATATGTACTCGCATACATGGTATATGGACATTTATACTTGATCTCGAGGAGGCGTAATGTCCACAAATTCAATGAAGGCCCGATTGCTTCACGATTTGCAACAGTATTTTATAAAGGCACATAGGCACCATTGTGTTTTTATAAAATAGATGTGGCATTTTTAGACATCCAGGTAAAATCTGGGGCATCCAGGGCAAAAGTCCAAAAAAATGTCAAGGATGTTTAAGTGTCAGCCCAATTTTGGAAATATGGATGACCCTAAAATAGACGGCCACATCGGTGGCCACACAGATGTCCCCGTTAGAAAAACCAGAGTCAAGGACATCTATTCTATGCTGAATGCAAGCTATTTTGCATGCTGGGATGTTCATCAGCATACCAGACTGCAATTAAGTGTCCTAGTTTCCCTGTCATTTTTATTATCGTTAGTAAAAATATAGGGTGTAGTAGAGTACCTTCTTCTCTATATCCTCCAGATATCGGGATGGTAGAATGAGAGTTTTTCCAATGCCTATCCATGCCCTGAAGCAGCTATAAACTTGGACATGGCTCGGGACATGCAGGGCATTTTCTGAAATCAAGCGAGGATGTCCAAGTACTTGGGGATGCCCCAGACATGCCTACACCACTTCCCCTTTCAGCCTTGGATGTCCTCATTAGTGTCAGGCACATCCTTAGAACCACTTTCCATAAAGGCTCCAGGGACGTCTCCATGCTTTAGATATCTGTATGCTCATTTTCAGACATCCAAAGCATGAATATGACTTCTAAAATAACCCCTAGACATATTTACCCTCTTAACGTAGATGCCCTAGATTATAAAATTACCCTCTGTGCAGCTCTGAAAACTTCCTGTCTTAATCGATGTTGACATAGGAGACATATGAAATCTTGTTTTTATATCAAAAAAGTTTTTGTTCAGGTTATTTGATTGTTCGCTACTTATATTTTCTAGAGGCTCTAAAGAAGTGTGACTAGAGAAATAATAGCTTGGCCAATTAAACTGCAAATGTAAATTTCTTGGCTCATCAAAAGTACAGGTTATAAAACAGTAATATGTTATCTCCTTTATTTCTAACTGTATGTAGAAGCACTTGATTGACTATAAATCTGTTTTTAAGGTAAATCCTTAAGAAGTCTAAGCTCCATTTCCTCCCACAATATATGTAGCACTAATAACATTTCATAGAGAAATGAAGTTCTCAATTTCACCTCTCATTCATTTTTACGACACCAAGATATAATAAGAGAAATTCAGTTTATGAGTTCCTTTGTGTTGATACTCTAATTTTTTCTCTGTCTAAATTAATGACTTTTTTTTTTTTACAATATTTGATGTCATTCATTTTCAGAAGGGTCTTCTGTTTAGATAATTTAAATGTTTTTTTTTTCACATCAAATTTTTGCCAAGAAATAAGACTTTAGGTATCTAAAAACAAGTAAAACAGTTTTTAGTTCATAAAGGGTTATTTCCTTTTATGAAATTCTGGGGAATGTTTTCTAAGCCCTGCGCTGTTCACACAGTTTGGGTCATGTTAGTAGCGTGGAGCTTCATGCTAATTTCAGGGAGGTGCATCCAGCTGTCCCACTGCGGTTACCATATGTCACTGTGGTAAACCTTCTATGGGGGCAACTAATGTTAACCAATGAGGTGGCTTTAGTTGCCTGCACTGCCATCCCATCCAATCGCAGCCCAGATGTATGCTACCCAGATAGCATTAGAATTTTAGCACAAGGTCTTGTGCTACTTTTTAGCATGACACAGATAAGGCACACTAACTCCACACTACCCAGATAGCGCACGATAGTAAACTTGCTCCTCTCAATCTCATCCTCTCATAGGGACTTGAAATTGTGATATAGTACTGTATTTCCTTGGCCAGTTTATCCTGCTTACTTTTACTACTCAGAATTATTAAGGCCTTATTCAAAAAGGAATTTTATTTTTCATTTTGTGCCAAAGGGGGAAAATGGTATAAGATCCTAAGTGGTAGGGTTACTAAAATGCACTCCATTCATTAATTTATAGACCTAAGAACATAAGAACCTAAGATATGCCAAACTGGGTCAGACCAAGGTCCATCAGCCCAGTATCCTGTTTCCAACAGTGGCCAATCTAGGTCATAAATACCTAGCAGTGTCCCCAAAAGACACAGGTTCCTCAATGCTTGTATTGGGTCAAGCAGTGATATCCCGGTTCTGTTTTAATAATGGTTTATGGACCTCTCCTCCAGGAACTTGTTCAAACCTTTTTTAAACCCAGCTACACTAGCAGCTTTTACTACATTCTCCGGTAACAAATTCCAGAGTTTGATTACACGTTGCGTGAAAAAATATTTTCTTTTAATAGTCTTAAATAGGTTACCCTGTAGCTTCATTGCATGTCCCCTAGTCTTTCTATATTCTGATAACGTAAACAATTGATCTACGTTTACCTGTTCCACTCCATTCATTAATTTATAGACCTCTATCAAATTTCCCCTCAGCCGTCTCTTTTCCAGGTTGAAGAGACCCAACCTTCTTAGCCTCTCTTCATAGGAGTATCCTTCCATTCCCTTTACCATTTTGGTGGCTCTTCTCTGCATCTTTTCTAATAATGCTATATCCTTTTTAAGATACGGCGACCAGAATTGCACACAATATTCAAGGTGTGGTCATACCATAGAATGATAAAGAGGCATTATAATATCCTTTGTTTTATTTTCCATTCCTTTCCTTATGATACCTAGCATTTATTTGCTCTCTTTGCCACCACTGCACACTGGGTGGAGGATTTCACCATGTTATCCACGATTATGCCTAAATCTTTTTCCTGGGTAGTGGTTCCCAATGTGGAACCTTGCATCGTGAAACCATAGTTTGGGTTGTTCTTTCCTAGGTGCATAACTTTGCACTTGTCCACATTAAGGGGCATGTTTACTAAACTGTGGTAATGTCATTGCGTTAGGTTCCGCGTTGATGAAACAGATGCCCATATAAAGGAGTGGGCGGGGCAGCACTAAAGCTGTGTCAGATAAGGCGCCTTATAAGGCACGTAAGAAGGCACGTTAGAAGGCATCCTATGAGGCACAGTACAAGGCACATTATAAGGCACCTTATTAGGCACAGTACAAAGCACGTGCCTTGGCGGACAGGGCACTTTATAATGTGACCTATGGGACGCCTTATGAGGCACCTTAGGTTACAGCACTGTGAGGGTGTTTTTGCTAGCAGCACTGATTTAAATTAAAAGAAAATGCCTTAGACAGCCTTTTTAGATTACACTACTGCAGGATCAAACGCATGACCTCTGCCTCCACTGTCATTGCAGTAACCAGTGGGCTATATCTTTACAGCTTCTAACACTGCGCTGGCATGTACTTAGGGTTAACGCGCGTTAACGTGCCATGGCGCCCACTATCACACGATACAGATTCTTGCTACCTTAGGACCGGAACGCCCACTCCTTATATGGCATTCTTCACATTATCGCTACAACTAGCGCCGGTAACATTAAGACGGTTTAGTAAACATACCCCTATATCAACCGACTCACCTTTGTCTACCTGTTTATTCACACCTTCAAAAAAACATAACAGATTAGTAAGACAAGATCTTCCTTGTCTAAAGCCATGTTGGCTAACTCCCATTAAGCCATGACTATCTACATGATGAGTAATTTTGTTCTTTATAATGGTTTCTACCATTTTTCCCAGTACTGATGTCAGGCTCACCGGTTTGTAGTTTCCCGGATCACCCCTAGAAAATTGGTGTACATTGGCTATCCTCCAATCTTCAGGTATTACAGGTAATTTTAACAATAGTTCACAGATAGCAGGTCTTCAGTCTCATATTTCAGTTTTTTCAACACCCTTGGATGTATACCATCCGGCCCAGGTGATTTGCTACTCTTCAGTTTATTAAATAGTTGTAATACATCTTCCTGGTGTATCAATATTTCTTTCAATTCTTCCACAGTATCACTTTTAAATACCACTTCAGTGATGGATAAAATCCCTACATCTTCCTTAGGGGCATGTTTACTAAAGTGCGTTAGTGCAATTCGCGTTAGGAGCCGCGGTAGTGAAAGAAACCCCAAATAAGGACATGGGCGGTACATCGTCACCACTACCGCGTGTTAATCATAAGAAGACGTACAGACACAAAGCACTGAAACAGAGCTGTAGCACAATGGTTACGGTACTGACCGCTGTTACAGGCAGCATGGGTTCGAGTCCCCAGTGTGCCTAACGCAGAAGGCTGTCCCAGGCATCACCCTGCACATTACAGAGGGAAAGAGGAGGCATATTTTTCGTTACGCTGAGTATTGGTGTCAGAAAAATACCCTCAGAGTGTGCTTAGCCACGTACGTTGATACGTGCGAGGTTGCGTGCATTGGTACGTGCGTAGTTCTGTGCGTAGGTACGTGCGTAGCTGCGCGCGTACAATTGTGCGTGGGTACGTGTGTTTTTACCAGTGTGGGCATCTGATATTACAGACTTTGTAGGGTGTCCTGCACCTATGCATTATGCTAACAGATGTACGTGTGATGGCCTATGGTTTATCAGAGCCTGTGAGCAGCTGCTGGAGTTTCACAGGGTTGGATTGGGCCAGTCACACCCATGATGCACTGCACATGCAAATCAGCTGTCCACAGATACACACCATGGGGAATGCACCCCCACAGCACCTCGGCCTGGTAGGGAGAACTGACCATGTGCACCCCCCCAGCACCTCGGCCTGATAGGGGGTACTGACCGTGTGTTGTACTGGCACAGAGTAGCTACACACCGTCACATTGTGCGGGTACTGTGCTCACCCTGAGGGTGCAGTGAGGTGCCCAGCACCAGGTCCAAAGCTGTGTTATTGTTTGAGATAGGTAGGTTCTGCAGGACCACCTTGGACATCTTTGTCTGTTTCAGTCAGGTGTAGCCCCCATGCACCACCACCCCCCTCCCCCAGGGCTGAGGGTGGCAAACAGGGTCTCCCATCAAAAGACCCACGGTCTACCTCCCTGCAAAGGTGGCAGTAGAGGGGAACATTAACCCTAGTCCTGCTGAGGAACAGACACCCCACAGGGCAGTCAATGCAGTTCTGTACACAGCCATAACACAACAGCAGACAGACATTAGGCCTGGATATGGTATGGTATGCTGCACCCCACCACTATCTGATATTCCCCTGGTGCAAGCCATTAGCCACTGCACCCTGCAAGCCACTCCATCACAACACCTACCAGCTGCAAAGAGTCTGCTAGTGCCCAGTGGAGATGCCTGCACCCAGAACTGGGATGTCAGCATACACAGCAAGCAGATACATCAGTGACTGGGCCCCAAAAGGAAACCCATATTTATCACATGAAAGAAATACTAGATAGCACTATAGGAGTGCCTAGCCATGCTGTGGTCACTGCACAGTCAGGGTGATAGTGATCTCTCAGCAGGATATACTGAGGTCACCCTGTCTGTGTAGGTGGTGGCCGGGCACTACAATGTGCCTGTCACTGCCCTATGCCCTGTGCAGATGCACCCTGGCCAGGCCACCCTGTCCGGCCTATACCCATGGTACCTTGCACCTCATTATGCACATTGGCAGCCCAATACTGTCAACATTGCTGGATAGACAGACAGCCACCCCCACACCTATGTCAGCATTGTGCTACTATAGAGGTGGTCAGCAGCCATACCCACTACACCAGTCATGGGCATAGTACAGGCATGGATATGGTACACAAGGCTGTTGGGGGGTCACTCCCCAGGGTGGTGAACATTGTCAGAGACCAGACCTGCAGCAAACACCGCAGACATCAGAATGATTGTTATGGTGGAGCGCAATGAGCAAACTGTGCTTAACGTAGGAATTGATATCTGACAGTTATCATAGGGAACGTTTGATAGCTCTGTACCATATACCCAGGTGTAGGGTGGCATTGCTAAGGTATGCAACTGCTAGTATTGGGTGATACAGGCAGGGCCCAATGTCTTGCCTCTCCAGGAGGCATTGGCCAATGGGGCCTGTGGGTGGGTGTGTGGCCCTGTTGGCTGCTGCTTTACGGCAGAGTTCCCCAACTCCAGTCCTGGTGTTCCAAACACTGTTCGGGTTTTCATGCTGTCCCTCATAAATATGCATGAGCTACATCTGCATACCATGGGGGTGGTGCATAGCTATGCAGCACAGGCATCTTTATTGGAGGCAGCATGAAGCCGGAATGGTGTGGGGCCCTCCAGGACTGCATTTGTGGGACTCTGCTTTAGGTAATGTGCCTGTTTCTGGTGTCTGTGTTTGGTGTGGTAAACTATAGGCCATGTGTATGTTCTCTGCAATAAAGGAGTGTCTTTACTATCACTGTTTAGTGGTGGGTAAAACTATGGGGACTGGGTTGGCAAGAGCCCCAGCTGGGATTTGAACCTGTGACCCTCTGGTCTTACAGGCACTGGCTGTGTCTGTTGCACCACACTGTGGCCACAGAGACAGTGCACTCCCTGGAGTTAGTTAAACCGGCCTGACGAGCCAGAAACCCTGCTCTGCAACAGGTTTACTGTGGCCTCATTTACCTTATGCAGACAAAGGTGTACATAAACCTCAGAAAAGACCTCAGAAAAGGGGCACACACCCATAACCAAGCTGGGCAACAATGATATCATTGGAAAACATTACACCACACGCCCAGGACAGCTCCATTACAATGTAATGCTCTTTGAAAGGGTCTGCGGAGCGTAGACCCTTCCACACATCATTTCTTTTTATTTTTGTGCTTTCCAGGGAGTGTTGTTCCTTGTTGCCTATTGCTATCACTGTTGCCCAGCTGAATTATGCTTTTTAAAATGTTTCTTGTGGTCATTTTTAACGTTTTATGTGAAATATTGTTCTGTGCACATGTATCACACTGCTCACGTTTTGTGGGTTTCCCCGGTTTTTCTGTACATTGCGGACGGAAATGGTTTCTCTTCCCTTTAAATGCCTTTTAACGACAGGTTTTCATTCGCGTTGGAATTGAGCTCTGAAATTCAGCGCGTTAGTATGAGGGGTGCCTCTCCCCGCCCACTCTCCGCCCATTGACCCCTTCTCTCCGCCCACTCTCCACCTTCTGCGCTGTTTTAACGCGCCGCGGAGCTTTACGATCGTTAACTACGGTTAACGCGCGTAGTATGACATTAACGGTCGTTAGCGTGTCGGTACGCACGTTATACGGCACTTACGGTCGTTAACGTCGTATAACGCACAATAGTCATGTTTAACGCACTTTAGTAAACATGCCCCTTAGTAAAGACCGAAGCAAAGAATTCATTCAGTCTCTCCGCTATAGCCTTGTCCCCTCTTACTGCCCCTTTTACCCCTCTATCATCTAATGGTCCAACTGACTCTCTCACAGGTTTGTTGCTATGAATGTACTTGAAAAAGTCTTTGTTACGCGTTTTTGCTTCCACAGCAAGTTTCTTCTCAAATTCTCTCTTTGCCTGCCTTATCAATGCCTTGCATTTAACTTGCTGTTTAAATGCTTGCTGTTTAAATGCCTTGCATTTAACTTGCTTGTGCTGTTTCCAGTTTTCGTCATTTGGCTCTTTTTTCCATTTCCTGAAAGATGCTATTTGGCAACAACAGCCTCACTGACCTCACATTTAAACCATGCTGGCTGTTTTTTGGACTTCCTTCAACTTGTCTTAAAGCATGGAATTCAGCTGCTCTGGGATTCCAAGATAGTATTTTTAAACAATACCCAAGCTTGATGTAAGTCTTTAACCTTTGCAACTGCTCCTTTTAGTTTTTTCTTAACTATTTTCCTCATTTTATCATAGTCTCCCTTTTGAAAGTTAAAATGTAGTACTGTGGATTTCCTTACCATCCCTCCTCCATTAAATAAATCAAACGCGATCATGCTATGATCATTATTGCCAAGTGGCCCCAACACCCTTATCTCTTGCACCAGATCTGGCATTCCACTAAGGACTAAGTCCAAAATAGCTTCCCCTCTGGTTGGTTCATATCTCCCCTCTGCTGTCTTTTTTTCAAGTTGAAGAGCCCTAATCTTTTAAGATTATCCTCATAGGGATATCATTCCATGCCCTTTACTATTTTGGTTGCTCTTCTCTGTACCTTCTCTAATTCTGTTATATCTTTTTTTAAGATATGATGACCAGAACTGCACCCAATATTCAAGGTGTGATCACACCATAGAATTATACAGAGGCTTTATAAAATCCTTTGTTTGATTCTCCATTCCTTTCCTTATGATTCCTAGCATTCTATGGGGTATGTTTACTAAACTGCGGTAATGTCACTCGCATTAGGTTCCACGGTAAAGGTACAGATGCCCATCTAAAGGCATGGGCAGTGCATCATTACAGCAAGCCGTATCAGCTAACATGTTGCAAGGCGCCTTAGACTAACGCGCGTTACAAGGCACCTTATAAGGTGCCTTGTAAAGTGCCCTGTAAGGTGTCTTATAAGGTGCCTTGTAAAGTGCCCTGTAAGGTGCCTCATAAGGTGCCCCTACAGTTCTCCATAGGCTAAGCGCCGTATTAGGCACCCCTGGACAAGGCACCGTAGAAGGCACCCTGGGCTATGGAACCATAGGTTAAGGTGGCCTAACAAGGTTACGGTGCCCTAGGTTAGTGTTCCCTAAGGGCTGCAAGGTGTCTCAGGATGACATGCATGACCTGTGAGGAACAGAGACAGATGTAGCCCTAACACTAGATAGAGCACTCAGGAAAGGCAATGAACAGGTGAGTGAAGGAGGGAGAGCTGGGGGCCGCTGGACCTGCCATATCTGCGGGCATCCCATGTGGCTGCCAGTACCGATGACAAACATGGTGTGGGCAACTGTATCACAGCACAAGGTGTTGGCAATGTAAAGTACTGGAAAGACAGTTGGTGGCAGACGATGGGAATATGTGTCCCCCAGTGGAGGCGGAGGTGGCAGGATAGTTACAATGATGGGTGGACAGAGGAGTGGTAGTGCCATGCAGATCAAGCACAGGTGAGGCAAGCATGAAGAGGCACAATGCAGGAAAGGGTAGCAGTGACATGGGGAGACAGCCTGCAAAGGCAGACAGGACTCTACACAGCTGACAGACGCAGATAGACGGACCGAGGGAATGTTGGGAATTGTGGCAAGGGTATTATGGGCTGGCAGCACAAGTCTGCAAAAATGTGACTGTTACAGGCATGCTCACTATTTGAGTAGGACAGGCATGAGAGGAGGGAACAATGATAAATTGAACCCATGAACACTGGCAAGAATGGCATTGTATAAACTAGTAGGCTATACCTCCGTGGTGTATGTCACAGCAATGGCTGGGTACAGAAGGACTGCAGGTCACCGCACAAACTGTCTGCTCTGAGTGCCAGGATAGGGTAACCCCACAAGTACCCATGATGCAATGCACATGCTGAATAGCTGTCTACAGCTGATCAGAAAATGGGGTCTGCACCTCTCCGGTACCTCAGCTTGGAAAGACGAACTGCGTAATACTGGTAGAGAGTAGCTACAGACCATGCCATTGTGCAGGTTCTGTGTTCCCCCTGAGGCATAGGATGGGTGCCCAGCACTAGGTCCACGGTACATGTAGTGCTAGAGATAGGCCCTGCTGTACATCTCCATCACTACCAGTGGGTGACAGGTGTTCCTTGCAGTGCAGCTGAAGGTAATTTGGTGTCCATCTGTATCCTGCAGTCACATGTGGCGCTCTGGGACCAAACACCACCTGGAATAATGTGTACCCCATGTTAGGGTCTGACTGACATGGGCACCTGTTATCAAGGCAGAGGGGTTTCCAGACTTGCATGAGGTTTTGTGCAGCAGTGCCTTTATAGGTCAAAGTGATATATACTACATCCCCCTAAGGACTCATATCACCCTTTTTGTAGGTAAGGAACAGGTGCCCCAGCATCCCTGAAGCAACCTCCATGCTGCTCGTATAAGACAACCCTCCACGGTTGGTGGGCCAGAGCCATACCTGTGGCTGGGGCAGTGGCAGACCAGCAGCAATGATGGGGTTAGCTCTGGAAAACCCCAACTGCCTCACACCACTGTCTGCCAGTCACCAGCAGACAGCACAGTCAAACTGTACCTTATAGGTGCTCCAACCATGCATAGTCTAACAGCAGGCAGCCCACTAGCCAGTCCATAGCGCATGCTCACAGAGAAACTATGTGCACCAAGAAGGCATCTCAGTGATAAGGGCCCCGTCACTGGGAACACAAAAGTATCACTGGAGGCAGATAGGGCAAAGTGCTATATGGGAACCTAGACATGCCATGGTCACTGCTCGGTCAGAGTGAGTGCCTTTCCAGCATGCTATGCTGAGGCCACCCTGTCCATGCAGGCAGTGGTCAGGCACTACAGTGTCCCAGCCATTGCCCAGGTGCCACTGTTCCCTCCAAGACGGGCACACACCCTCCTGCCATGCTGCCATGACCATATGCTGTCAGTGCTGGTAGTGCGCAGTCTGAGGCTATCCACTGTGTGGGTAGGTGGTCGCCTAGGGAGCGGGATCTGGGGCAGGGGGCATAATGAGTATCCTCACATCCCCCCATCACCACCTACCAATAGTATGTCCCTTCTGCTTGTCGAAGGGTTGGCTGGGGGTTTGTCAGGTCAGTGCCCTGGCAACTGTTAGCTCGGGTGGACCAGGTAGATGTAGGTGGATTGTGTTTGTCCTTTGTCAATTGCTGTCTTGCTGATTTCTGGTTTCTATATTCCTATGTGCCACCTAGGTGCCTGCCTAGTCTACCCTGTGCCCCAGCTGCCCCTGCTACATGTCCCACCTGCAGCCCCCTATGCACCATCACCATAGTGGCCTTTCATAGTTGGGCACTATGCTGTTGCTGAAAATGGAGCACTACTATCACAGTTCTTGGGCTTAAGGAAATCCCACCCCCCTCCCCTCTCCCACCCCCATACCCCCCATCTCCCCCCCAACCTCCCCCCCACCCACCAACCTCCTATAAGACCAAGGAGAGAGAGGAGGAGAGCGAGGAGAAACCAAGCCAGGGCAGCAATCAATAACCTAAACAATTGGTTGTAGACACCTAGTTAGACCAGTACCTCAGGCCCAGAAAACCAAAAACCAGCACCAACACCCTTCGTCTCCTATGGGAGACGACCCTTGCGCTGCATCAGTCCGTCCAGGCATCCAGAGACACACCCACCCACCAGATCACAAGGGCAAAAATTTGTTCCAAAGAGTGTTCAGCTTGCCCCTCCTACCACGCAATTCCAACGTCAACTTTTCCATACAGTAGAGATCCCACACCTTGACCATCCATTCATCATGGGTAGGAACAATCCGCCTCTTCCAAAAATGACTAACCACAGAGCGAGCAGCCAAAAACAAACACTGAGCTAAGCGAGCGTGGTCCTTGGACGGTAAATCCGGATGAAAGTGGCCCAGGATGCAATGTTCCACATCAAAGGGGATGGCGATCCCTAGTTTTTGAGTAATCGAAGAGTGAATCAGACACCAATAAGAGTGAATCATCGGGCAGCTCCACCACATGTGGATAAAGTTGCCAACCTTCCCACATAACCGCCAACACAGGGGATCATCAGATCGTCCCCATCGGTAGAGTGCGACCGGAACCACTGACATCCTCAAAACTATCCGTAGCTGTGTATTGACTAGCGACAAGGAGATAGAGCATGTGTGTGCATGTTGAAATACCTCAAGCCAGAAGTCCTCCACTTGGGGCTGAATAACTTCTTCCCACTGTTTACACACCTTTGGAGTAGGAGCTACCTGTGCAACCGCGCTCACTAGTGCCCGGTATAATTTAGCCAAGAGCGCTTTAACAGATTTTGAAAGAAAAAGTAATCTCTCCCACACAGAGGGGGAGGAAGCGGCAGCTTCCCTCAGCAACGGAGAAGAGAAACAATGACAGCATTGTAGATATTGAAAAACGGAGAGAGAACTTTGGAACTTCGATTCTATACCTGCCTGAGGGAGCTTCGGATAGCACTCCAGCAGAGAAGCCAGCTGAAGAGTGTCTAACGTGTGCTGCAAAGACGGAGGCAGACTTCTAACCAAGGGGAAAGTCCCCAAAGATGTGCAAGGGGACCACACCGAAGAGCGAGCAGTTTTGGCACAAACCTTACGCCAGGTTGTCCATACGGGGCCCAGAAAGATATGAGAATGAATGAGCCATAGCACTCGGGGCTCCTCTACGAAGGGGACTGCTATCAGGGGGAAAGGGGCGGCTACCGAGGCTTCAAGATCAACCCAACCTGAAGCCCCCCTCAGCCGCCACAATGGGATAGCCTTCAAACATGTGCATAGATAATAAAGCTCGAAGTCGAGGAGACCCACTCCACCCCAAATTTTGGACCTAATCATTGTACACCAACTTAACCTAGACTGGTTCCCTTTCCACACAAATTTCATGAGTATCCTGCGTAGGCTAAGAAAGAAGAACTAGGGACCCAAAAAGCAAGTTGCTGAAATACAAAAATGATTTTCGATAAAAGCAACATCTTAATGGTATTCACCCTACCAACCAAAAAACAACACATCACGGGCCGAAAAGCCTTTCACTTTTCTATTATAACAATTTAATTACACCAATTATCTATAATCAAATTAGACCTAATTAAAAATCACCTAAAAGTACTTTTTTGGGATTTCAAAAGAATTCATTATCTTAACCACACAACTATAAGCGTGACAAGAACTTGAGGGATTATCTCTGTCCTGCAGTTCCTCGATTTCGTAAGTCTCTTTTTAGTATGCATATGTGTTGCAATCGCTGTATATTTTGTGCGATGATGGATCCTATTTTGCCCGCGATTTTTTCTTCTCAGTCTTACTCACTGCGGGAGAATACTAATTGTAATTCATCTTTTGTAGTTTACGCCTTATGGTGTACATGTTTTAAATTGTATATCGGCAAAACTACTCGCCCCCTTCGTACACGGCTGACTGAGCATAAATACAGTATTTTGAAGGCGAAGTTAGAAACACCTTTTATTCAACATTGTCTTTTATGTGCTCATACGTTTGCCGATTTTAAATGTACGGTGGTAGACTGTATCCCCGTGAGTATTCGGGGAGGAGATCGGGGGAAGCTGCTATTGCAGCAAGAACAGCGATGGATTTTTAATCTGCATACACTTGCTCCACATGGACTCAACGATAGAATAGATTGGGCATTATTTTTCTGATTGGCTCTTTTGGAGTTCGGGGCGCACATTCCTCTTGTTTAGGATTGGTCAGGTTCAGCAGGAAATGACATCATCTTTTGACAGCGTATTAGAGTTTGAGGCTGGTCTTTAAATTGTGGTGTCAGGAATGGTCGTTTTCAGGTTGGAGGCATTTATTGTCCGTTTGAATGTATTTTTGAGTTGTGAAGTTGTGGTTATAGTGCTTGAGTCCACTGTCCCTGAAGAAGCCTATTAGGCGAAACAAAAGCTTTTGTGGACTTTTAAGAAACTTTCGTGGCACTGACTCTGCTTCTTCAAATTGAGGCTATTGGATTCGCTATTAAGGAATTGAAAAAGTATGTGCGGTTTGGATATCAAGCGTGTGCGGGAGATCTCTGAAGAACCTTAAGTTGAGTATGCTATTTACATTTTTTATGTTATCTTAACTAACTTTGAAAGGTTCTCCTTATCTTTTGTAGGTTACGGAGCCTCGGGTGAGGCCTGATAGCACCCGTATTGGGTATTCTGCACATACTTTTCAGTTGTGTGGTTAAGATAATGAATTCTTTTGAAATCCCAAAAAAGTACTTTTAGGTGATTTTTAATTAGGTCTAATTTGATTATAGATAATTGGTGTAATTAAATTGTTATAATAGAAAAGTGAAAGGCTTTTCGGCCCGTGATGTGGAATTTTCCATCTAACCCTATGGTGACCCGGTTCGCCAAGTGAAGGGTAAGATTTCTCTGAGGCCTGTTTGCCTTTGTTAAATTAGTGATTTATTTCAATGTTGGAACAGTAAGGAACGTTGGGGTTTAGGAAGGTTGGTGTCTGTTTTACTATTCACCCTACCAAGCCATGAGACTGATAGCGCTTGCCAGATTGCCGTCTCCTTAGACAATGCGGCTAGCAACGGGGAGTAGTTGTAAGCGAAAAGCTCCTCCACTTTCTGGGGGACCTGTATGCCCAGATATTTGAAGCCCGTCACCAGGGAAAAGACATTATCTCGCCTCAGCCGGCATACCCCACGCAAAGCCACACATGGCATCAGGACCAATTTCGTAAAATTGATCTTATATCCCGACATCTTAGAGAAGTCTGATAAAATCGAAACAATCACGGGTAAAGTCAAGTCTGGCTCCCGCAGAAAAATTAACGTATCATCCGCATAGAGCGAAACCATGTGGAACTGATTCGCTAAGAGAATTCCAAATCGAGCTTCCTGAGACCTTAATTGTACCGCCAAGGGTTCCAGCGCCAGTGCAAACAAAAGATGTGAGAGAGGGCACCCCTTCTTGTCTCTCATTCTAAGACAAAAGGCGCCGAAAGGAACCCATTAACTTGCACCCTACTCGACGGAGCAGTATAAATGGCCGAAATCCAAGTAAGAAACGAGGGCCCCACCCCAAAATGCCGGAGGACCCAAAAAAGGTAACTCCACTCCACCTTGTCGGATGCCTTCTCATCGTCCAGGGAAAGGACACCATAGTTTCCCTCCAACTGTCTGACCCCAGCTAGAATGTTAATGAGACGCCGAACATTTTCAGATCCCTGATGCCCTGCAATGAACCCCGTCTGATCCGGGTGCACTAACGCTGTTATCTTAGAATTCAGGCGGGAAGCGAGAATCTTAGTAAAGATTTTGTAATCCATATTTAACAGTGAAATAGGTCTATAATTACTTCCTTGCAGCGGGTCCTTGCCCTCCTTAGGAATTACTGTGATTAAAGCTTGGCGCTGCGACTCTGGAAGTGTGTGGCTCAACAAGATCGAGTTGTAGACCCTAGTTAACACGGGTGCCACGTGTTCCTCAAAGGACTTATAAAATTCCGCTGGTAACAGGTCAGGGCCTGCGGCCTTCGCCGATTTGAGCTGCTTTACAGCCAATCGCACTTCAGCGATACTAATTTCTCTGTCTAAGGCATCCCTGTCTTCCAGCGACAGTTTCGGTAAATGAAGACCCGATAAGAACTGATCTATGACAGATCCATCAGCGGCAAGCTGAGACGAATATAAATCTTTGTATAACCTAGCAAATCGCTCCGCGATCTCAGAGGACTTAATCAAGGGCCGGTTGTGTTCATCCAGGACTGCTGACACCCGACGATTTAAGCACTGTCTTTTTAATTGCCATAAGAGTAGTTTATGGGCTTTGTCTCCATGTTCGAAGAAGTGCAGTTGCGTCCTTAACAGAGCAGAGGAAATCTCCGCAGTCTCCAGCGCCGCTAACCTACCTCGCAGGACCGTTAACTGATGGAAGGTCGAGGACCCCTTATCACACTTGTGCTGCCTTTCCAAAGCCTCTATCCGCAATCTAAGATCAGCTTGAAGACGTTCACTTTGGCGCTTTAGCGCAGTCGACAAGGAAATGACCTGCCCTCTGATTACAGCCTTCCCAGCCTCCCAAAGTAAGGATGGAGAGACCTCTCCCGTATCGTTGTGAACGAGATACTCCTTCCATCCCTCCTCTAATTGCTTCACATAGCCACCATTTTGCAACAAATGTCTAGGGAAGGACCAGGAATGTGGGGGTAGTTCTGAATCCATGGGCTCCCAACTAAGACAATGAAAAAATGATCCAAAGGGCCCCAAGTACCAATCCGCACCTTATCAATTTGCCCTGCTAACGCTTTAGAGGTTAACCACATGTTAATATGCAAATAGGAGTGATGGGTCGTAGAGAAAAAGATATAATCCCGCTCCCCCGGGTGGTGAGTGCGCCACACATCCTCTAGGGCCAGGGATGCCAGAAGCGTAGACAGGGTTCTAGATGCGCCAGGCAGAGTCTTAGAACCCTAGGATCTATCAACCTTTGAGAGAATACAATTGAAATCTCCTCCCATAATTATGTCTCCCGCCACTTGAGTTGCCAGGATGTCGAACAGGCACTCTCACGACCGCACTACGTCCGCGGGGGGAATGTATACATTCACTAGGGTAATCGCTGCCCCGTTAAGCGTGCCTGACAATATCAAGAAGCGTCCCTGAGGTTCTTGCAGCTGATTTACCATTTGGAACGGACACTTCTGAGCAAGCATAATGGCCACCCCTCTTTTGTGGGTTGAAAATCCAGCGGAATAAACCCTAGGGAATCTGCGGGTCATTAAGCAAGAATGGGCTCCTGAAGCCAAATGGGTTTCCTGAAGAAAAACAATATCAACACGCTCTCTGTACAGCCCCTCTAGCACTCTGCGCCTTTTAATTGGGTGATGTAGACCCCGCACATTCCACGACATAAGCTTAACCATTATCCCCCCGGACCCATTGGAACTTTAAATTAGTGTTATTCCTTGCTCAGCGCTCACTTACCATTTCTGGGACTCTCTCCCTCCACTTTCTCTACTGTACCTCCACACCCTTTGTAATCCGGCAAAAACACCAACCCACCCGTATCCTCCTCCATCTCCAAGTCAACCAGTCTCTCCTTGCTGGACAGACCCCATTACCATTTATGCAACCCATTTATGTGCCAACTCTGCTGTTGCTGCACATGTGCACGCCATAACAAACCTGCCCAATCTAAATGACAGAAACCCTGATCAGCGCAATTTCAATGTGGGATCATTCACTTTATAGGGGGACAGAGCATAGACCATTCCAAACATGATATCTTAATTTATACGCTTTGTCAGTAGTGTTGCTTTATGTTTATCATTAATATCACTATTGACCAGCTTGGTTATTGGGATTTTAGATGTGGTTCTGGTCCTTTTATATGTTTATTTGCCTTTTTGGTCCCTGCACATATATCACAACTATCACTTTTCTGGGTTTCCCTGACTTTGCTGCACATTGCTGACTTAAATGGTTTCTCTTTCCTGCAAATGTGCCTTAACGTGAAGGCTTCACTGGCGTTAGTGTTCAGACCCGGATTTCACAGTGTTAGTGTGCCTGGAGCCTCTTCCCTCCCTCTCTCCGCCCTCTGGGAAGCCTTACTTCACCATTCAGACCTGGATTTCACAGCGTTAATGTGCCTTAACGCCGCAGCCGCGTTATCACGCGATAAGTGACCTTATCGCGCAATAATGTTACATTATAGTGTGATAACATCACTTATCGCATGATAATACCACCGCTGTGACGTTAAGATGGTTTATTAAACATACCCCCTTGTTTCTGGAGATCTTCAATCACAGGACAAATTCCATCGATTGCAGCTGGTAGTAGTGGGTATTGCTTGAGTCTAGGAAGCTGGGCTCCAGGTTTTAAGGTGATCTTCACAGGCGGGATAGAAAGTGATCCAACATTGGAGCCTGGCACTGCCCACAGGGTTGAAGGAAGTTCTGAAAGAACAGGATGAATGGTGCTGGAATCTGCAGGAGAAGGCACTTCAGAGAGAGAATACAATTGAAAAAGAAAATTTCCACTCAACCAGGACAAAGTAGCATGGACAAAGTAGCTAAAAAGTCCCAGCCTAAAAGATTTACTGGTAAAGATTCTCCCACAAGCAAAGTAGTACGATACATAGGGGTATGTTTACTAAATGGCACTAATGTGGCAGCTGTGACGTTATCGCGCGATATGTGACGTTATCGCGCGATATGTGACGTTATCGCGCGATATGTGACGTTATCGCGCGATATGTGACGTTATCGCGCGATACGTGACGTTATCGTGTGATACGTGACGTTATCGTGCGATAATGGCATATTACCGTGCGAGAACATCACGTATCCCGCGATAACATCTCCAGCGATGTTAAGGTGCACAGAGAGTAGAGTAAAGCTCCCCAGAGGTCAGAGTAAGGATTCCCAGGGGAGGATATAAGGGGACAATGGGCGGAGAGTGGGCAGGGAGAGGATCCATGCACACTAACACCGTGAAATGAAGGTCTGAAAAGTAGCACCAGTGAAAACCTTGTGCTAGAGGCACATTTGTAGGGGAAAGAGACCATTTCAGTCAGCAATGTGCAGCAAAGGCAGGGAAACCAAGAAAAGTGATAGTAGTGATACATGTTCAGCAACATCGTAGTTCACCAAGTATGAGAGGGCACTACTGTGAGGCTGCAAATGGGGTACAGGGGGCTGCAGTTGAGACATGCAGTGGGGCAGCTTGGGCACAGGGTGGGCTAGGCAGATGCCTAGGTGACACAAAGGAATGTAGAAGCGGAAAACCAGCAAGACAGCAACTGACCAAGGGCAAACATGGCCATGAGTGTGTGTCCCACAGTGTCCAGGGGACATTACCCAGCAAGTACCCCAAAGGGCACATAACATTGGCAGGTGGTGCCGGGGGGGGGGGGGAAGCATGGAATTCTATGCAGGCACCCCTACCCCATATCACGCACCATAGGCAGCCACCTACCGGCACACTGGATGGCCTGGGACTGCGCACCACCAGCACAAGGGCATGTCAGCATGGTCACGGAGGGGTGCTGGTGGTGGAGGGGGCAGTGGCATCTGCCCACAGCAGACCATGGCCAAACCCCATTTAGATGGGTGCTGTGCACTGCAACAGACAAGCTCTGTCTGACAAACAGTCATGGTATCCCCAGAGAATAATCTGCCTCTGTGGCAACAGTTTGGTGCAGTACATACAGCCAGTGTGTTCAGGGGCAGAAGTTCACAGGTTCAAGTTCTTGCTGTGGCTCCTGAAAACCATGTCCCTATGTTTTACCCAGTACTAAACCATGGTAATAAAAATGGAACCTTTATTGCAGATTAAATAAACATGCCATAAACGTCTATATTTTACCCTACAGAGCACAGACACCATAAACATGTGCAATCCCTAGAGCAGAGTTTCCCAACTGCAGTCCTGGAGGGCCAAACACCATTCATGCTGTCCCTAATATATATGCCTGTGCTGCATTTGTATGCACCGCCCCCATTGTATGCAAATGTATCTCATGCATATTCATAGGGATGGCATGAAAACCTGAACCGTGTTTGGCCCACCAGGACCAGAGTTGGGAACCTCTACCCTAGGGGAGTGGCCAACAGGGGCACAAACACCCACACCCACAGGCTCCACTATCCAAAGCCTCATGGACAGTCAGGCTGTTGGGCCCTGCGTGGAGCAGCATCTCCCAAAACTAGCACCTGCATACCTTAGAAATGCCGTCCTAAACTTGGGAACAGGTTCCACATATGTCAAAAGGTTGCTATGATTAATGGCAGATAACAAATCCTAAGTTAAACACAATTTGTTGACAGAGATGCATCATAGCAACCTTTCTGATATCTGTGTAGTGTGTTTCAGTTTTGGTTTCTGACAGTGCTTACCACCCCAGGGAGTGACCCCAACAGTATTGCGTGCCTTAGCAATGCCTGCACTGTGCTCAGGACTGGTGTGGTGGCCAGGGCTGCCAAAAACCTCTATATTTGCACAATGCTGGCATAGGTGTGGAAGTGTGTGTATGTCTATCCAGTATTTTGTGGCTGCCTACACCTTACTAAGCCCACACTGCTTGCACTGTTTCCAGTGTTAGCCTGCCAATGTGCATAATGAGGAGCAAGGTACTGTGGGTATGGCCCGGACAGGGCGGCCTGGGCAGGATACATCTGCACAGGGCATAGGGCAATGGCTGGGACATTGTAGTGCCCGACCACCACCTGCACGGACAGGGTGGCCACAGTATGTAATGCTGGGAGGTCACTCTCACCCTGACTGTGCAGTGACCATGTCATGGTTAGGTTCCCCCATAGTGCTATACAGTTTTCCTCTCAAGTGATATCTATGTGTTCTCTTTTCTGGGGCCCAATCACTGACTTACTTTCTTGGCGGGTGTGCTCACATCCCATTTGTGGGTGCACACAGTTTCTCCAGGAACATGCACTATGTACTAGCTAGCAGACTGTCTGCAGTTAGCATGTGTATGGCTGGAACACCTTGCAGGGTGCAGTGGGTGGAGATTGACTCTGCCCTCTGCTGGTGAATGTCGGATAGTGGAGGGGGGGCAACTGAGCTTTTCCAGGTGTACTGCCTGTGCCCTATGTAATGTGTACAGATCTGTATTGACTGCCCTGAAGGGTGCCTCTTCCCCAGTAGGACTGGGATTGATGGTCCCCTCTACTGCCACCATTGCAGAGATGTAGAATGTGGATCTGTTGTGGGAGATCCTGTCCCCCACCCTAACCCACAGAGGGTGGGTTGGGTGGTGCTGTATTATCCGTTTTTGGGTCCAATCAACATGCTTCTCTTATAACATGTGACCATGGCAACCTCACAGGATGTGCACTATTCTAGGTGTATCATAGTCCACAAGGGCTAAATGTGACTGGGAAATACTGATGGACACAGGTGTATTCTAGGAGTGTCTGGAAGGACTACCTATCACATACTGGCACTGATGGGGATCTACAGCACAGTATATCTCAGCCAAGCCAGGTGCTGTGGACCTGGTGCTGGGCGCCCCACCTCAACCTCAGGGTGAGCACATGAACCGCACAATGTCACGGTCTGTAGCTACTGTGTGCCTGTAACACACACGGTCAGTTCCCCCTACCAGGCCGGGGTGCTATAGAGGTGCATACCCCATCTTTTGAGCAGCTGTAGGCTGCTGATCTGCATGTGCAGTGCAGCATGGGTACAGGTGGGTTTACCCTATCCTGGTAACCACAGCAGACAGTTTGTGTGATGACCTGCAGTCTTTCTGTAGCCAACCAGCAGTGTGTTAGACACTGTAGAGGTGTAGCCCACTGGTTATGTCAATGAATTATGATGGCAGAGGTCATGAGTTTGATCCCACAGTTGTGTTATTTAATAAGGCTGTCTGAGGCTTTTTATTTTAATTTAAATCAGTGCTGCCAGCAAAAACACCCTCACAGTGCCGTAGCCTAAGGTGCCTCATAAGGCGCTCTATAGGGCACATTATAAGGTTCCTTGGCGGACACTGCACTTTATAATGTGCTCTATGGAGTGCCTTATAGGGCGCCTTATGCTGCACCTTAGGTTCCTGCACTGTGAGGGTGTTTTTGCTTGCAGCACTGATTTAAATTAAAAAAGGAAATGCCTCAGACAGCACTGATTTAAATTAAAAAAAGGAAATGCCTCAGACAGCCTTCTTACATAACACCACTGCAGGATCAAACCCATGACTGCTGCCTCCACAGTGATTGCAGTAACCAGTGGGCTACATCTTTATACAGAGAGTTCCACGGTGTTGAAACCCTCCTAACCACTCTATGCAACAACATCATCACAGGCATTGATAACATCCGCCAAGGCTTTGCTCTTATCTTCTTAGACATTGCCGCGGCTTTTGACTCTGTTCATCATGATCTATTAATAGGGCGACTAAAAGAAAAAGGCATCAATAACACTGCCCTGGAGTGGTGTAAATCATACCTTGGTCAGAGATGGCAGTACGTTACCTCAGGAACCGCAACATCCACACCTTACCACCAAAAACAAGGCGTACCACAAGGATCATCCCTATCTTCACTCTTCTTCAATATATACATACAGCCTGTTTGCAATATCATTAAGTCCTTCAATGTGAATGCTTGATATACGCTGACGACATCCTTCTATACATGCCTTTCTCCACAGCCCATATGGACCTCTCCCGCTAGCCAAATGTTTTGATGCAGTATCTGAATGGCTTCAATCCCAGAACCTCCGAATTCAACACAAAAAAACCGAGGTTCTTTTCATCACTAGAGACCCACTTTTCACCCCCCCATCCCATATAAAGGTCAAAGAAGCTGAGCTCCAATCCAAACCTTCCATTCGTTACCTTGGAGTCACTTTGGACCAGCGCATGGATTTTAAACTACATATAACCAACGTAGTCAGAGCCATCTACCTCAAGATCCGGACACTCCGCCATCTTCGCCCCCTGCTTGATCCTGATGACTTCCGGACGATATTTCAAGCCTTAACCCTACCACACCTTGACTATGCTAATGCCATTCTCCAAGGCCTCCCACACTCCACATTAAACCCATTGCAACTCGCCATGAATACCGCTGCTAGAGTCCTCTACGGAGCATCAAGAAGGGACCATATAACACCCATCCTAGAGCAACTCCACTGGCTCCCCATACATGGAAGAATATTTTTAAAAACATTACTACTAACTTTCAAGGCCACTAAAATCATCACCTATTACTCCCTAGTAGACCTCGTTCAGACTGTTCCACCCAATAGATCCACGAGAAAGATATCAACAAATGCACTAGTTATCCCTAAAGCAGCGACAAAATTCCTAACAACGACATCTAACAGGGCCTTCAGATTCTATGCCCCCAAGTGCTGGTATGACCTACACCATGAGATTCGTGCTATCACTGATCTATCCCTTTTTAGAAAGGCTCTCAAATCCCACCTTTTCCCCCAATATTACTTGACCAGCTAACCAATCTCGATCCTTACCCTATAACTAATAACAACTTCTGTTGTGTATACTTGTAAATACTCATGTAAATAGTTGCAGAAATGCCGTCCCATGTTTTATCCAAGTTCTCTGACCTTGTTCTCTGTAAAACCAAACAGTTTGTTGTTCTGGTCTGTTGTTATATTGTGAACCGCGCTGATGCTGAATAGAGCGGTATATAAGAGCTTGTAATAAATAAATAAATAATAAATAATAATTTAACACTGCGCTGGCATGAACTTAGGGTTAACGCGCATTAACAAGCCACAGCGTCCACCATAGTACAATACCGTTTCCTTGCAACCTTACTTCCGGACCGCCCACTACCTTATATGGCATTCTGCACATTAACGTTGCAACTAGCGCTGGTAACATTAAGATGATTTAGTAAACATACCCCATAGTCTCTCCAATCTGCAAAAGCAAAAATTGAAGCTTGCAATGAGGACTTATTCTACCTCAATGCCTTTAGAAACATAGAAACATAGAAACATGATGACAGAAAAAGACCACAAGGCCCATCTAGTCTGTCCTTCCATAACAACAACTACAACAGTCCACTTTTTACCTTTAGAGATCCTCTGTGTTGGTCCCATGCTTTTTTGAATTCAGTTACTGTCCTCATCTCTACCACCTCCACTGGGAGACTATTCCACGGATCCACTACTCTTTCTGTAAAGAAATATTTCCGCATATCACTCCTGAATCTATCTCCCTTCACCCTCATCCCATGTCCCCTCGTCGCAGAACTTGCTTTCAATTGAAAGAGGCTCTCTCCCTGAACATTTATGCCACGGAGGTATTTAAACATCTCAATCATATCACCTCTATCCCGCCTTTCCTCTAAGGTGTACATATTAAGATCCTTAAGTCTGTCCTCATATGCTTTATAATGAAGACTACTAATCATCTTAGTAGCAACCCTCTGCACCGACTCCATCCTGTTCACATCCTTTTGAAGGTGTGGTCTCCAGAATTGCACACCATACTCCAAATGAGGTCGCACCAAAGACTTATACAGAGGCATTATCACCTCCTTTTTTCTGCTAGCCATTCCTCTCCGTATGCACCCAAGCATCCTTCTAGCTTTTGCCGTCGCCTTTTCTACCTGTTTAGCTACTTTAAGATCATCGGACACAACTACGCCTAGGTCCCGCTCTTCTTTAGTGGACAAAAGTACTTCACCTCCTATGCTGTATTGCTCCCTTGGATTGCTGCAGCCCAAATGCATGACCTTACATTTTTTAACATTAAATCCCAGCTGCCAAATTCTAGACCATTCTTCAAGCTTAGCTAGATCCCTCCTCATGTTATCTACACCTTCCTGGGTGTCTACTTTATTGCAGATTTTGGTATCATCTGCAAAGAGGCAAACCTTACCAGACAGCCCTTCCGCTATATCACTAACAAAGATGTTAAAAAGAATCGGACCAAGGACAGATCCCTGGGGCACACCACTGGTAACATCCTTCTCCTCAGAGTGAGCTCCATTTACTTGTACTCTTTGTCGCCTCCCACCCAACCAATTTCTAACCCAAGCAGTAACTTTAGGGTCCATCCCTAGGGTGCTCAGTTTGTTTATAAGTCACCTGTGAGGAACAGTGTCAAAGGCTTTACTGAAATCTAAATACACCACATCTAGAGCTCTCCCTCGGTCCAACTCCCTGGTCACCCAGTCAAAGAAATCAATCAGATTTGTCTGACAAGACCTGCCTCTGGTGAATCCATGCTGCCTCGGATCCTGTAATCCGCTGGACTCCAGAAACCTCACTATTTTCTCTTTCAACAGCGTTTCCATTAATTTACTCACCACCGAAGTTAAACTAACCGGCCTGTAGTTTTCAACCACATCCTTACTTCCGCTTTTGTGTAAAGGCACCACATGAGCCTCTCTCCAGTCCTTTGGCACCACTCCCGACTCCAACGAGGCATTGAAAAGGTCAGTCAGTGGAGTTGCTAGAACGTCCCCAAGTTCCCTCAGTATTCTAGGGTGTATCCCATCCGGTCCCATCGCTTTGTCTACTTTAAGTTGAGCTAGTTTCTCACGAACACAGTCTTCTGAAAATTGTTCAAGATGTCCCTCTCTTCTGTTCTTATTTGTGGGTGTTTTCTGAGGTCCTGCTCCTGGTTCTTCATCTGTGAACACAGAACAAAAATATTTGTTAAGCAATTCCGCTTTATCCTTATCAGCTTCTACATATTCCCCCCCCCTGTACCCTTGAGTCTGACAATACCACTTTTGCCCTTCCTCTTCTCACTAATATATCTGAAAAATGTCTTATCCCCCCATTTTATTGCATTGGCTATTTCCTCCTCCTTTTGAATCTTTGCCTTCTTGACTACTTTGCTAGCTTCTCTAAGTTTTTCCAAATACAGATGCCTGTCTTCCTCTCTCTGTGATCTCTTGTATTTCATGAAGGCCTCCCTCTTTTCTTCACTTTTTCAGCTACTTCCTTCGAAAACCATAGCGGTCTCCTGTTCCTTTTGCCTTTATTTACCATTTTAACAAAAAGGTTGGTTGCCTTTAAAATACCCCCTTTCAGTTTTGCCCACTGTTGTTCTACATCCCCCAGCTGTTCCCATCCCACTAACGACTCCCTGAGGTATTGGCCCATCTTCGCAAAGTTAGTCTTCCTAAAGTCTAAGATCTTCACCTTGGAATGGATTCTAACAGCCCTAGTCCTAATACTGAACCACACCATCTGGTGATCACTGGATGCAAAATGATCTCCCACTACAACATCAGATACACTTTCACCATTGGTAAGCACCAAGTCCAGTATGGCCCCTTCACGTGTGGGGTCTGTTACCAATTGCCTGAATAGCTCTCCCTGTAGAGAATCCAGGATCTCCTTACTCCTAGATGATACTGCAGCAGGAAAGTGCCAATCAACATCTGGCATATTGAAATCTCCTAGCAGTAGCACTTCCCCTTTCCTAGCAATGCTGCGTATGTCTTCAATTAACTCTCTGTCCACCTCTTCCTCTTGTGAGGGAGGTCTGTATATCACACCAATGCAAATAGATTTCCCTTTCCCTCTTTCTAGTTTAACCCACAATGCCTCCTCTCTCCCTTTTAAGCTCTGTAATTCCAAAGCTTTAATAGTAGTTTTTACATATAGTGCTACTCCTCCTCCCCTTTATAGTGCACCATCAGTGCTTGCGCTAGCTGAGCATGAAAAATGGCAGGCAAATCTTGTGAACGTAGTGCTGAAGTAGTAGCTCCAGTATCAGTAATAAACTTTAGATTAGATTCTCCTAGCTTAATTTCTAACTCACCCTGAGGGGTTAAGCTTAAATGCAAAAATAGTCATGCATTCCATGTATCATCTTCAAAATCTTCTGGGTTAGAGTAACATCGGTATATGGGAATGAATTCAGCTTTCACTGGAGTGAATCAGTTTTCTGGACATCAAGGTTATAATTCTGGGGACAGTTATGCTGAAAATGTCCAGTCTCACCACTGTCCACTCTCCACGTCCTCACTGGGAATTCACATAACCTCCTCTCCCTCTGGCTTTACCCCTACCCCTGCCCCCAGGTGGCTGCATAAAAGCAATCTGTAAATTAAGCAGTTTACAAGGTTTGCTCCATCAAGGTTTGCTTTTCCTGCTGTTCCTTAATAAATTTCAATTCACTGTATTGGGCACCTCCCAGAATTGCATCTGTTGTTCTAGCTGGCCAGTCTATTACTGAGGTCTCCAAAATTTCTTTTGTTCTTGGATGCAAGGCATTCACAAAACTATTAGTGAATTCTGAAAGTGTTTCTTCTTCATCCTCAGAATAATTTTTAAAAGCTAGCATACACCTAGTGTGAAAATCTGTAACCTTTTCACCCCTATCCTGCCTTAGAGATGTCAGTCTCAACCAAACCTTCACAGGTTTACATACTACTTTAATAGATTCTAACCATTTTTCTCTACTCAAAATAAAATTATCCCTTTGAGTCTTCTCTTGCAAGTCTGTCACAGGGTCTGTGAGTGGCCACTGCCAGTTATCCTCACGGACCGGATGAGTAACACGATGGAAATCAGCTGTATTAAGAAACACAGCTCTAAGGAAATTGTTCAAATCTGCCCAAGTGGGATTATAATTATTAATTATTTGAGACCATGCACAAATCTACTAGGGTTATCCCTGTAATTAGGAAATGTTTTAGCAAAATCAAACACCTCCTTAGGGCTCCAATTAGCAGGTACAGTCTTAGAAACTGTCAAGCCCGCTGGGTACAAACGGAAAGTATAAGTAGGCACATTCTCGCATCCCTCAGCTGCTGCTTCAGATTAAACTGTGTTTGAATGTAATTTATTCTATTGGTCAATAGCTTCCTGAATAGATACTAGAGCATGATATAATCTGTCATGCTCCTCTTTATAAGCTGCATAATGTCTGTCCAAATCGCCCTCAATTCTTTCAATAAGTTAATCGGTAACCCTTAATTCTTTTGCAATGGCAACGCTATGACCTATTGTCACTTGTAAGGTCCCTATTACTTACACAACACTATTTCTCTGTCCACACACACTCTCAAGTCTTTGAGCTGGGAGATATTACAAATATCCAAATTACACAATTCTTCTCCCCCTAACTTCTGAGGGCTTTCAGTAATGTACTATTGGGTACCTTCACAGTGTATACAGCTCTGTACAGACAGGCCTCCTTTCAAGTTCTTTCAACACCCTGGGATATATACCTTCTGGTCCAGACGATTTGCTACTCTTTAGTTTATCAAATAGTTGTAATATATCTTCCCAGTTTATCAAGATTTGTTTCAATTCTTCTGATACAGCACCTTTAATTACCATTTCAGGCAGGGAGGCACATTCCATATTGGGATGTCTAAGTGCAATCTGGGACGTCAAAGCCAGAACTTCTGAAAAAAGCAGGCATGTGCAAGTTCAGGCATGATTTCAGAAGCATCCCATATACACGTGTATCAAATGCCTACATAGATGTCCCCAGGATAACATTTCCAGAGCCAAGATATTTAATAGACTAATGGTTGGCGTAATGGCTTAAAAGCAGAGTGGTCAGGGTTCAGATCCCACTGTGGGCCTTTGTGATCTAAGTTAGTTACTTAATTTTCCATCTTCTCTATACTTCTTGGATGTTATAAGGTGAAATCAAGCACTTTCCTGATGTCTGTTTGTTCCTAGAGCAGGTATAAACAATGACGTGCCTGCAAACGTCTACAATGTTTCTGAGATCAAATGGAGATGTGTAAGTACATTGCCACTCCCTGGACATGCCTCTGCCACACCCGCATGCCTACTTGGATGTCCCTGCATGGGAGATGTCTGTAAACGTCATTTGTGGAATGGCTAGTGAGACGGGTCTGTGATTTTCATGTGCACATCTAAATCAGAACTAAACCTTTTAAATGACCCTCTTGGGTAACTTCCCTATATCTTCTTCAGTAAAGATCAAAGCAAACAATTCATTCAGTCTCTCTGCTATGGGCTTGTTCTCCCTTAGCACCCCTTTTATCTGCCCTCTATTATCTAATGGTCCAACTGATTCTTTCACAGGTTTTTTGTTACGAATGTACTTGAAAAGGTTTTTATTATGCATTTTTGCTTCCACGGCAAGCTTCTTTTCAAATTCTCTCTTTGCTTGCCATAACAATGCCTTGCATCTAACTTGCTAGTGCTTATGTTGTTTCCTGTTTTTATCATTTGGCTCCTTTTTCTATTTCATGAAAGATGCTTTTTTTGTCTACAACAGCATCTCTGACCTCACTTTTAAACTATGCTGGCAGACGTTTGGCCTTCCTTCTACCTTTCTTAAAGGGTGGCATACCTCTGGTCTACGTATGAAAGGAGAAGTTCTATTGATAGGTGATTCAAATTGGCAGATGTTGATTGGACTATGGTGCCATTTAGAAGTAGAAAGATCGTACATTTTCTGCCGCAAGGGTTCTTAACCCAATCCTTGGGACACACCTAGCCAGTCAGGTTTTCAAGATAACATAAGAACATACGAATATAAGATATGCCATACTGGGCCAGACTAAAGGTCCATTAAACCCAGTATCCTGTTTCCAACAGTAGTCAGTCCAGGTCACAAGTACCTGTTAGGTTCCCAAAATATATATACAATGAATATGCATGAGAGAGATCTGCATACAATGGGGACAGTACATGCAAATATATCTCATGCATATTCATTATGGTTATCTTGAAAATATGACTGGCTAGAAATGTCCTGAGGACTGGGTTGAGAACCTGGCTTTACAGGGAAAAAATACCTACATCTGGTAATGGAACCCATGCAGGAGGGCGGGTGCTTAAAATAGAGAGTGTTTGCAATGCTGTAGTGGGCGATCATCTGGTATCCAGTGATCACTAAATGGTTGGTTCAGTATTAGCAATCAGATTCAGCATCTCAGAAGGTAATAGCAGACACTATAGTCTAAAATAAATTATTTCTTTCTGTCAGAATTACTGGTGCATGATGAAAGAACCACAATATAACACATTAAAAATGGAAGGAAAAAGACCTCAGGTAATAGCCAGCTGCCAAGCAACCAGTCAGCTTATCAACATCCTTGTCTGAAAAAAACTTCAATAGTATCATAATTATTCTCAATACCAGAATATAGCTTCAACCAAACAGGAATAAATAAGCGATTCCTTATCTGCTGTGAATATGCCCATTGCAATGTGCCTGTCAGCATGCAATCTGATGCTATCAGCATTTCACAATCAGGGAGCATTAGATTGCAACTGCGGTATTATCATTACAATCCGCTTCTCAAACAGCATCCTTTTTGCTGTGTTATATTGTTTTTTTGTCATGCACCAGTAATTCTTACAGAAGAAAATAATGTATTTTGGTTTAGTATAGAACATAGACAGGAGAAGTAGTTGGTTAGAGAAGTTGGCTGAGACCCAGGAAAGCCATGGCTCAAATTCTTCTGATGCCTTGTGATTTTGGCAAATCACTTAATGCTCCAATATAAACTTAGATAAGTCCACCGGGGATAGGGAAAACCTTGCTGTACATATCTGAACATAACTCACCTTGAGTTACTGCTGAAAGGTATGAATAAAATCCAAAATGGATGGAGGTGGTTCATTCCAAAAGCAATGTCCTAGAATGCAGGAAATCTAACTCTGTGAAGATGGAGGAAAACTAGAGATATAGAGAGACACAAAAATTTGTTAGCTTTTGCTTTTTTTCATAATTCTTTTCTGCTTTTTGAGGTGTTTTGGTTACTCACATATTAATTTTAATCCATAATTCTTAGTGTGCACAACATTGATTTAATACACTCAAACCAATGAATTCAAGCATAGTAAGGGGCATGTTTACTATGCCCCATGCTGGTAATGGGCATGTAGGCTGCATTACTAGTGTGGGGCTTTAGAGCAACTAGTGTCACCCATTGGAGTTGCATTAGTTGCACCTGCAGTACATGCGCTGAGCACAGCTAGCATGAGCTACAAATGCCCAGGCTACCCATGCCATGATGGGAATGTCCCATCTCACTCAGTCTCTGCCTTGACATGCTGCAAGGGTAGCTCAAGGGTTGTAACATAGGGTCCTGTGCTACTTTTAGCATGGCTGTGCTAACTCTATACTACCCAAATAGTGCGCTAAACATGTCACTAAGTTGATTAGTACCTAAACCTCAGACCTTGAGTTGTACAATCCCAATTCACCAATATTACAAACTCATCTCACCGATCCCTAACAAAGGTATATACTTCAATTATCTAATAAAAAATTTTTTGTCGGATCATTGACCTTGGGTCAGGGGTCTGCAACCTTTAAGACATAAAGAGCCACTTGGACCCGTTTCCGAAGGGAAAAAAAAAACTGGGAGCCGCAAAACCATTGCGACATTTAAAACAAATCTAACACTGCATATATTGTTTCTTACCTTAATGCTATATACGACCCCTACTTTCCTGTAAAATATAGGTGTTTGGCCTATACTCGCCGTATAAGACTACCCCTCTTCCTTCGCACACCAAAAAATACGCCAGAAAAATATAACAACAAGAAGTAACAATATTTGATTTCAAAATTATGATGATTTGTAGTCAAATCACTAATATGAAATAAAATTATTTTTCTACCTTTGTTGTCTGACCAATTTATTCTTTGATCATGCTGGTCCCGATCTGAGGCTTCTGCTTCCTGTCTTCTCTTAGCTCTCTTTCTGTGGTCTATGTCCAGTTCTATCTCTTCTTTCGTTTTCTTCACTTCTTTCCATCAGCCTATTTCCAGTCCCAGTAACCCTCCCCAATATCAGCCCCTTTCCAGTCCTCACTCCAGTACCTTCCAATGTCAACTTGCATTCCCATGATTGCCACTGGTGTCCATTTCCTTCCAGTCCCCCCTCCCCACTGACCAGTCCCTTCTAGTACAAATACCATGGCAGACCCCTCTCAGATCCAGTTCCATTCTCCCATCCCCCATATCAGCCCATTTGTAGCCTTAGCCCCCAGTTATCTTCCAGGGCCAGCAGCTCTATCCTCCCCTCCCCACAATCAGCCCATGCCCAGTCAAAGCCCCCAATCAGCTCGCTTCCAGTGCTAATCCCCCTCAACCCATTACCAGTGCTAGCCTCCCCTAATCAGCCCAATACCAGTCCTACCCCCCATCAGCTCATTACCAGTCCTAGCCTCCCCTAATCAGCTCATTTCCAGTGCTCGTCCCCTCAACCCCATTACCAGTGCTCCATCCCTCCATGTCAGCCCCCTCCCTCCCTCCCTCCATCCATATCAGCTCCCTCCCCAATCCCTCCATGTCAGCCCCCTCCATGTCAGCCCCCCTCCCTCCATCCATGGCAGCCCCCCTCCCTCCATCCATATCAGCTCCCTCCCTCCATGTCAGCCCCCCTCCCTCAATCCATCCATCCAACCAGCTCCCTCCCTCCATGTCAGCCCCCTCCCTCCATCCCTCCATGTCAGCCCCCCTCCCTCCATGTCAGCCCCCCTCCTCCTCCCTCCATCCATTCATATCAGCTCCCTCCCTCCATGTCAGCCCCCTCCCACCATCCATTCCTAGCAGCTCCCTCCCTCCATGTCAGCCCCCTCCATCCCTCCATGTCAGCCCCCGCGATCCATCCCACCATGTCCGCCCCCCTCCCTCCATGTCAGCCCCCCTCGATCCATCCCTCCATGTCAGCCCCCCCTCCCTCCATTCATTCATATCTGCTCCCTCCCTCCATGTCAGCCCCCTCCATCCCTCCATGTCAGCCCCGCCTCGATCCATCCCTCCATGTCCGCCCCCCTCCCGCCATCCATTCGTAGCTGCTCCCTCCCTCCAGGTCCGCCCCCCTCCCTCCATGTCAGCCCCCTCCATCCCTCCATGTCAGCCCCCCTCCCTCCATCCCTCCATGTCAGCCCCCCTCCCTCCATGTCAGCCCCCCTCCCTCCCTCCCTCCATCCATTCATATCAGCTCCCTCCCCTCCATGTCAGCCCCCTCCCTCCATCCATTCATATCAGCTCCCTCCCGCCCTGTCAGCCCCCTCCATCCCTCCCTGTCAGACCCCCCCGATCCATCCCTCCATGTCAGCCCCCCCCTCCTCCATTCATTCATATCTGCTCCCTCCCTCCATGTCAGCCCCCCCTCGAATCCATCCCTCCATGTCAGCCCCCTCCCTCCATGTCAGCCCCCCTCCCTCCATCCATATCTGCTCCCTCCCTCCATGTCAGCCCCCCTCCCTCCATGTCAGCCCCCTCCATCCCTCCATGTCAGCCCACTCCCTCCATCCATTCATATCAGCTCCCTCCCTCCATGTCAGCCCCCTCCATCCCTCCATGTCAGCCCCCCTCGATCCATCCCTCCATGTCAGCCCCCTCCATCCCTCCATGTCAGCCCCCCTCCATCCATTCATTCATATCTGCTCCCTCCCTCCATGTCAGCCCCCTCCATCCCTCCATGTCAGCCTCCATCCATTCATATCTGCTCCCTCCTCCATGTCAGCCCCCTCCATCCCTCCATGTCAGCCCCCTCCCTCCATCCATTCATATCAGCCCCCCTCCCATCCATGTCAGCCCCTCCATCCCTCCATGTCAGCCCCCCTCCCTCCATCCATTCATATCTGCTCCCTCCCTCCATGTCAGCCCCCCCCCGCCCCACCATCCATCCATCCATTCATTTATATCTGCTCCCTCCCTCCATGTCAGCTCCCTCCCTTCTTCTGCAGCCGCGGCTCTCTGCCTCTTACGGACCCGCGGCTGTGCTTTTAAAAATCATCTCGGAGCCCTTCTGTCTTGACGGGCTCCGTGCAACATTGTCCCGCCTCCAAAACTTCCTTTAGAGGCGGGACAATGCTGCACGGAGCCCGTCAAGACAGGAAGGGCTCCGAGATGATTTTAAAGCACAGCCGCGGTTCCCTAAGAGACAGGGAACCGCGGGCTGCAGAAGAAGGGAGGGAGCCCATAACGCGACGTTTAAAGCCGGCAGTGTGCTCCGGAGCCGCGGCAAAGGTGAGAAAGAGCCGCATGCGGCTCCGGAGCCGCGGGTTGCCGACCCCTGCCTTGGGTGGTAACTCCACCCTCATAGCAAACCCTCCTTTTTCTTTTTTATTACCAGCAAATGCAATTGCCACATAAAAACTGAGAACTCGCACTCAGTGAGCCCTCTGTACAACTTATCTGTTGTCGAACTATTGAGGAAGTATTATCCACTCAGAAACATGAAAGGCTCAGATTGCCTATGGGGGATGGGGTGGGGCTATTGCTACTGTCTTGCCATGATCAACAGTGAGTAGGCCATGAACCACTACTGCCTTAAACATTGAGGACCACCAATTGATCACAGCATGCACAGTAAGACTGCTCTTGTTGCCCTTCACTGGGCTGTATCAGCCATGCACAAACCAACTGCAGTTGGTTCACTAGTCAGTACATACAGTATGTGCTTAGAACAACCACAAGCACTCTGCCTGGGGATACCCAGCATTGTGCTCATTGATTAGCATCCCCAGATAGAGATTGCATCCATATCACTAGAACCAAACAGTATAATAGCTCTAGGTGGATACACAGTCATGTCATGATCACTTTTTGATCATAGTGAGAGTGCCATCTCAGCATGACATGCTGTGGCCACCCAGGCAATGCTCATGGCAGATGGGCACAATGACATCTAAGTCATTGACCCTACCATTACAGTAGACACATCTAGGCCAATTTGCGCTGTTTCAGGTGATACCCACAATCCTCTGCCTCACCTTATTCACATTTTCAAACAAAGGCTGGGAACAACTCGAACAATGTGAGCCAAATTGAAGTGCAGAAAGCCACAGGATAACAGGGAGCCACACACACATACACACACACACACACACACTGTGCAAAAGTGAGGATGGTTGACATTCCTGCTTGCCACTCCTGTCTCAATGTCAGCTCAAGGATTGATAACATGTGCTCACGCTATTAGCCTCACTGCATGTTGTTACTGTCCCATCAGTGTGCTATTAGCCTCCAACCAGTTGTGGATAGCAGAGGCTATCAATGCTGCTGGTAGATGTTTTCAATATTGCTGGCCATACATGCTAGAGCTGTACTTGCACTGTTGGCTAAACTTTGTCCACAGGAACATGCAATACAGAAACCCCAGCAGTGACTTGGACCTGTGACCCTCTGCACATATACCCACCAACTATGTGTGTTGCACCACAGTGCAGTTGTTTGGGGATTACAGCCCCTGTTGCTAAAATGCTTCCCTTTGGCTGGCCTTTGGCACATGCTGTAATGCACATGGCGCACAGGACTAGGACAAAGTTTCTGTCTGCTGCAGGCTAGTGCCACTGCCACAAAACCACCACACCACACCATGCAGACATGCCCATTCACTGTCAGTGGTGATGGTGCACAGTTCCAGCATGTTAGGCATGTGGGTTTGGCAGGCGCCTTGGGTGCAAGGCCCAGATAGGGTAGTCAGAGACATACATGGACAGTCATGTAGCCCCCCCCCCACCAACTGATTATGCAGGGGTTAATCACTGCCTGGTACCGATATGTCTCGGGGGGAGGATGGCAGACATTGCTGTAGTATTTCCCTGGGCACCTGCATTTTCCAGCTACCCGGAGGGCTACAGCTGCAGGTTATATTTGCCTCTTCCTCCACAGCTTGGTTCAGCAGCACCATGGGGGGGGGGGGGCGCCGGGATCTCTGCATAGGGTGCCATGTCCCTTGGACAACCCCATGTGGCAGAAATTCTTTCCACAGCTGCCGTATATCTATATTTCACCAAAGTCACTGTATGATCATGACGAACATCACAGATGGTGCGGATGGGGGGATGCCCCTATGTGCGGAGGTTACAACGGTTAGGCCCCTTCAACCTGGAGGACAGACAGCTAAGGGGAGATATTCTGGGGGGTCTATGCATTACTGAATGGCATGGAATGGGTAAACACTGACCAGTTGTTTACGTCATCAAAATGTGGGGAGAGAAGGGGACAGGCAATGCCTGGAGTGGAGGAGTGGCCTAGTGGTTGCGGAAAGGTACTTCAGGCTAGAAGGTTGGGGGTTCAAATCCCACTAGAGGACAGCAATCTTGGGCCGGAAGGACTGGGGTTTCTAGTCCCACAGGTGCTCCTTGTGGTCTTGGGCAAGCCACTTAACCCTCCATAGCCCATGTTCCCTGTAAAATAGTTATCTCCAAGTTATAATGCCCTGTTCAATGTAATTTCAGTTTGTTCAATGTAAACCACACTGATGCAGAATAGCGTGGTATATAAGAGAATATAAATAAATAAATGCCACTACAGTGTAGTGCATTCTAAACTGCTAGGGGAATATAGTTTGTCAGGCGATGCATAGGCAATATCTGGCATTCTGGTCACATAGATGCCATAAAGACTCTGTGTAGATGTGCTTAGAGAAGGTTTGGTTAGTTTTGAGGGGGAACAGTCATTGCACCATTATTCAGGGGGCACTGTGGATCCACAGCTTGCCCCACTACAGGCATTATTGAGCATGAGCACATTATAAGGACCTATCTAGGTACTTGTGAGTGTGATTGGCCACTGTGGGACAGAGGATACGGGGATTGACAGACCATGGTCTAGCCCAGTATGGCATATCTGTGGATCCTCTGTTCTTATGCCAGCTCCCTGGTCAACAATATTCACCTGCACCTACCACTGTATGACCAACGGGCCACCCTCTTTGCTTCATTGGCAGCACCAGCATGGTGCCCTTTCCTACTTGTGCACCATGCTGCTGCTGCTGCTGCTAATGGCGCACTACTATCACTGATTTGGGTTCCTTTGTAATTTCATCACACTGCTTACATTTAAATAGGTTCTCTCCCCTCTGCTGACACCCTTTCCTCATTGTGGTAAGGTTACAGGCATTAAGGGGATTTTAGGAGTGTTAACGCAAGAGGCGTTAAAATAACACATGGTGTTACCGTCCCTTCTCCGCCTACTTTCTGCTCCTTCATGCCCGCTCTCCGCCTCCTCTTCTCTTTACACTGCATGAGCCTTTTACGCACGGAAACTAGGCATTTTTGCGGTATTAAAGGGACATGTATGCCATTACCACATGTAAACAGCACACTTGCTTCCTTATCACCATTTAGTAAACATACCCCCTAAGAGGAAAAGGAGTTCACTATGGTTTTCAAAAGAAATAGCTGAACAGGTAAAGAACAAGTTAGCTTTCATAAACTACAAGAGAACACAGAAATAGGAAGACAGACAACAATGACTGGAGAAGTTAAGGGAAGCTGGTAAATCAGCCAGGAATGCAAAGATGCAGATGGAAGAAAAAAAAATACGGTAAAATGGGAGGATACGATTTTTTTTTTTAGATATGTTAAGGGCAAGGGAAGGGCAAGGGTGGCCTTGTGAGACTCAAGGGTGAAGAATATGTAGAGACTGACAAGGATAAAGTGGAATTGCTTAACAGATATTTTTACTCTGTATTTACAGATGAAAGAGTGGGAATAGGACCTCAGACAATAAAAACAGATATAGAGTAGAAGTGAGGTAGACTTTGGATAATAAAAAACTGATTAAGTGGCAGGTGACAGAAGGTAAATGGTAAATGGAGTTCACTTTGAGGATATGGGTGTTACCAATGGTATATTGCAGGGATTGGTCTTTGGTCCTATTGTTTTTAACATTTTTGTAAAATATATTGTAGAAGGGCTGTTGGGGAAGGCTTGCCTCTTTGAAAATGATAGGAAAATCTGTAACAGGATAGATATCCTGGAATATCTGGATAACATGAGGAGGTATTTAGTGAAGTGTGAGAAAAGGTCTAGAATTATATAGCTAAGATTTAATGCTAAGAATGCAGGGTCATGCAACTGAACTACAAAAATCTAAGGGCACAGAGCAGTATAGGGAATGAAGTACTTCTGTGCATGAAAGATCAATGGGACCTGGGAGTGATGTAGCCTCTGAACTTAAGGTCATTCAATCAAAAAACTTCATTCCATATGCACCAAACAGGGAAAACTGAATCACACTCGGAGGGGAAGAAAAGGATCTCAGTACCATGGGCCATAATATCTCGGCTATCAATCCAGGCCTGAGACTGGCACATTAACATCAGGGATCCTAAAAAACTCCCCTACCACATTAAAGAGCATACAGTATAACCTTGCAAAAATATCTCAATGCTGTAAACTCAGCACCTCACTGCTGTGAACTCAGCACACTCATCTTGCAGTTTATCAAATCACACTTATCTTATGCCAAATGCTATTTGTATGAGCATGGACTTGACCCAGCTGAACCCAGCGCCACATAAGATGACCAAAGGCGTTTCGCAATTGCTTCATCAGGGGTCAATTTTCTCTATCATGTTGAAAATCCTTTTCTCCCCCTCAGAGTGGGATTCAGTTTTCCCTGTTTGGTGCATCTAGAATAAAGTTTTTTGATTGAATGACTACTATATCTTCATTCTAAGAAATTGGACATAAATATACTGATCTTAAGGTGGAAAAACAGGTAGAAATGGTGATAGTAAAAGCCAGAAAGATTCCTGGGCGCATGGGGAAAGGAATGGCTAGCAGGACAAAGGAGGTGATAGTGCCTCTAAGTCTTTGGTGAGACCTCATTTTGAGTATTGTGTACCATTCTGGAAATTGCACCTTCAAAAGGATACTAACAGGATGAGAGTGGCTACTAAAATTGTTAATAGTCTTTGTCAATATCTCAATATTTAATTTAATTTAATTTAATTGGGTATTAGTAGCTCTCCTAAATCCAGAAAGCTCTAAGTAGGTAACAATAAGTTTAAGGTAATGAGCATACAATGTAAATTACAATGCAGTACCAACAGCTACAAAGTTGCAATAGTAAACAGAAGTTTTAAAATAGACGTGATATAAAATTATGTTGAATAATCAACTCGTAATGACTTTGATGGAGTTGGCTTTGAACTGTATAAGAATAAGTAACAAGAGTGATTACAAGAAATTAAGAAGTTCCAAAGGTAAGATCCATTTGCGAACATTTTAAAACAAGCCTGGAAATTGCAATTGTAAAATCAATTTTGGCTCAAGGCAGTATATGAAGGCACATTTCAGAGAGGACATGGAGATCAGAATTAGGATGTCAAGGTCAGAATGTACTCAGTTCTGACAGTATTTTAGGAAGCGCTGCTAAATGTGGAGTGGTTTCTAAAATATACATCCACTTGCAGACGGAGAAGACATTCCAGAAATATACACATGGGAAAAATCGATAGAGGCATTCAGGCAAGTTACACAAGTAAGTGCCGACATTTTACAATGAACACGTGTAAATGTCTGCACTTACACGCATATCTAAGCCATTCTGCAGTCAGACACATGCAGATTCTGTTACTCAGCTATAGAAACTATATTCTATCTTTACCTCATTTCAATTTGGAGGGAGAAATAAGCAGTGGAGGATGAAAGGGGATGTTCTTCTTAATCTCTCCTGTAAAGGGAGGGGTAAACAAAACACTTTTCATGTATCTATTTGTGTCAGGGGGGAAGAAATAAAACTGGATATCACCAGTTTTGGGGCTTGAACGTGCATTTCTTATGTAAAATGGGGAATACACATGTAGATTTTTGCCTTACCCAGGCCACGCCCCCCAAGACACCCCATCTACTTATGATATGATAAGTGCATCCACATGTAAAATGAACATTTTCTAAAATGTCCATTTACACATGTACTGTATGCAGTTTCGACATGTGCGTTGCCTGATCGTTCAACTGCAAATGGCAAATAAGGCTTCTATAATAACCCCCTTCATATCCAGCAATTAAACTTGAGAGTATGGTATCATATTATAGATAAATATATGCAAACTTGCAAAAACAAAAAATCATATAAATAATAATGTTATAAACTCTCCAATGCCCGTCTTTTCAAATAACAGGAGCATACCAATGGCATACCCATTCTAGCATTCCAGGGATCTCCATAGTAACACCAAGAGGCCAGTTTACTAAACTGTGTTAGGCTTTTGCAGCTAACGTGGCACAAAAGTGCAGCTAGTGGCCCATTAGCTGCAAAATCTGTGCGTTATCTGTCGAGGGTGTGCACAGCAGTTCCCCAGCTGATAATGCACTGAAAAATGCACTGAAAAAGCGGAAGTAAGGATGTGGTTGAAAACTACAGGCCAGTTAGTTTAACTTCAGTGGTGAGTAAATTATTGGAAACGCTGCTGAAAGAGAAAATAGTGAGGTTTCTGGAGTCCAGCGGATTACAGGATCCGAGGCAGCATGGATTCACCAGAGGCAGGTCTTGTCAGACATATCTGATTGATTTCTTTGACTGGGTGACCAGGGAGTTGGACCGAGGGAGAGCCCTAGATGTGGTGTATTTAGATTTCAGTAAAGCCTTTGACACTGTTCCTCACAGGCGACTTATAAACAAACTGAGCACCATAGGGATGGACCCTAAAGTTACTGCTTGGGTTAGAAATTGGTTGGGTGGGAGGCGACAAAGAGTACAAGTAAATGGAGCTCACTCTGAGGAGAAGGATGTTACCAGTGGTGTGCCCCAGGGATCTGTCCTTGGTCCGATTCTTTTTAACATCTTTGTTAGTGATATAGCGGAAGGGCTGTCGGGTAAGGTTTGCCTCTTTGCAGATGATACCAAAATCTGCAATAGAGTAGACACCCAGGAAGGTGTAGATAACATGAGGAGGGATCTAGCTAAGCTTGAAGAATGGTCTAGAATTTGGCAGCTGGGATTTAATGTTAAAAAATGTAAGGTCATGCATTTGGGCTGCAGCAATCCAAGGGAGCAATACAGTATAGGAAGTGAAGTACTTTTGTTCACTAAAGAAGAGCGGGACCTAGGCGTGGTTGTGTCTGATGATCTTAAAGTAGCTAAACAGGTAGAAAAGGTGACGGCAAAAGCTAGAAGGATGCTTGGGTGCATATGGAGAGGAATGGCTAGCAGAAAAAAGGAGGTGATAATGCCTCTGTATAAGTCTTTGGTGCGACCTCATTTGGAGTATGGTGTGCAATTCTGGAGACCACACCTTCAAAAGGATGTGAACAGGATGGAGTTGGTGCAGAGGGTGGCTACTAAAATGATTAATGGGCTTCATTATAAAGCATATGAGGACAGACTTAAGGATCTTAATATGTACACCTTAGAGGAAAGGCGGGATAGAGGTGATATGATTGAGATGTTTAAATACCTCCGTGGCATAAATGTTCAGGGAGAGAGCCTCTTTCAATTGAAAGCAAGTTCTGTTATGAGGGGACATGGGATGAGGGTGAAGGGAGATAGATTCAGGAGTGATATGCGGAAATATTTCTTTACGGAAAGAGTAGTGGATCCATGGAATAGTCTCCCAGTGGAGGTGGTAGAGATGAGGACAGTAACTGAATTCAAAAAAGCATGGGACCAACACAGAGGATCTCTAAAGGTAAAAAGTGGACTGTTGTAGTTGTTGTTATGGAAGGACAGACTAGATAGGCCATGTGGTCTTTTTCTGTCATCATGTTTCTATGTTTCTATGTTAAGTGCAGAGAACATGGTCAGGCAGCATTGTGGTTGCAGCTAATGCCACCCATTGAGGTGGCGTTAGCTTCTCCTGTGCTATCTGTCAATCTAACTATAGAGGAATCTATCTTTATCTCATTTCACTTTGCAGACACACCCAGTCTCTGCCCTAATCCTGCCCACTTTTGCAGATAACACACTTTCTGCAAATACCACAGAAAATCGCTGCATTATCTGCCACCATGTCCAGATAGCGTATACTATCTGCTGCGTTAGCAGCTAACACAATTTAGTAAATCAGCCCCAAAGAACCCTGCAAGCACATACAATGAGCATCCAGACATTCCCCTAACCAAAGAAACAAGGAGGTATACAGTACATATTGTGATGCTATAAGTAGGATGTGCAATATAAAGACAAAAGAAAAGAAAGGAAAATAAAGACAGCTTTGGAACGTGAAATTTCAGCACCATGAAAAGATATCTTGAATGTTTTTTTTTTATTTTACAAAAAAAGGTTAATGAAAAATAAAGTTTAAAAAACAATAACAAAGAATATGGTTTTGAACATCACAGAAATGGATTGGAAGGTATAGAATGACATGTTCCTACATAATCCTTGAACTCCTTAAAAAACGTGGGTGGCATTTTCAAAGGCATTTACATGGGTATCTGCCCTAATTACCTGTGTAAATGCCTTATCCGGGATTTTCAAAAGGCACCTACATGGGTAGTGCCTTTCAAAAATCCCAGAGAAGTCCCTAACATGCTTAGATTCTATGCCGTTAGCATCAGGGCATTGTGGGGGCATTCCGGGGCAGAGCAGGGACGGAAGAAAGGGCTAAGCGGTGATTTTCAATGCTGCCCGCTTAACTCTCTGTACCTTAAAGATAGGGGACGTTTTTCTTTAAGGTGTTGTTAGATTTTCCTTGGGCCTGATATTCAGCAAGGTGGCAAAGACGTCACAATGTGCAGGAAAACATGCATTCACTGTCCCTCTGTCCATGGGGGGGAGGAGGGGAATCCACATGTCATCCCACACCCCCACCTCCTTATGTAGGTGGTTGACACCCCCCTTGCCCTAACCCTTTGTTAACTGCCTCTCCCACAGATGGACCTACAACCAGACCCTCAGATGAGGACCTAGGTACTTTTGGAGTGCACACACACAGCTGTGTCCTGGTATCTCTGAACAACCCAGCCACATAACTACACCTGCCATGCTCCCCAGCCCTCAGGAAGACCCCACCACTGCAGCAACAACGCTACCTCCTCAGCAACAAGGTCATCCTCAGGATCTCCTGGAGCTGGAGTTCCCTATCCCCGAGCAACCCATGGAGACCTATTCGGATGCTGCTGAACAGCAGGTGCTGCAAGATGGGGCAGCGATGATCAGCTTGACTAAGAGCATCCTCACAAGCCTCGAGAGGATAAGCCAGGAGTTCTTTGATGCAATCCAGTTGATGTGTGAAATGACAGAGTGGCAGAAGAAGCACCAAGAAGCAGTGTGCTGCCTATCTAGGGAGACAGCTGCCTACATGGCCTCCATCTTGCACTCCGTATGTGATATTGCAGCTGCCAGATGGCCACCTGAGGCAGATTTCCCCTGGGGAGCAACAACATGACATCAGGGATCTGTAGGCTACAGCCTGATGAGGCCTCCAACCTTGGGGAGGAGGATGAAACAATTAGCAATGCCTCAAAGGCAACACCATTGAGGTGTACTGTCCAGGCTGGGAAGAGGGTTGGAGGGTCAGAGGAGGAGATTCAGGATGGCAAGAGGGTATGTCAGTGATGGTGTTGGTCATCTGTACTGCATGTTCTGTGTGAATAAATGGCTGTACTCACACTAGAAATCTATCTTTTGCTGCTTTCACCACTGCTTTCATATGCTGGCTACCAATGTTATAATCCTCCTCTGGCCCCTCATTAGAGCATTCCACATCAACAGACATCTCCTCCTGTGGCAGCTATATCCTCTGCTGTATGGCAATATTGTGGAGCATGCAGCATGCCATAAAGATGTGGCGGACTTGTTCAGGGCTGTACAGAAACTCTCCCCCACTCCCGTCAAGGCATCAGAATCTGCTTTTCAGGAAGCCAAATGCCCACTCCACCACTGACCTTGTATACAACAGCAGTCTGTTATAGTTCTCCTCCTGGGCAGTTTATGGGTTGCACACTAGAGTCATGATCCAGGTCCTCAGTGAGTATCCCGTATCACCTGTGGAGTCAAAGAGGGGAGGGACATGCATGTAGAGCCATTGGTAGGGGATTGTGATCTCTGTAACAACCAGTGTAGCAACTACAGGACACAAGATACATGTGTGACATCTACAACCATGCTCTGCAACCCCAGCATCCCAGTGTTCTGCTACAGCTCTGGAGGGGCTGTCTGGTGCTGCTGCCCTGTCCACAGTGCCATCTGCCACCATGTGCTTACCCCCTTTACACAGTCATCAACACTGGGAAAACCCTGATAACTCCACCAGTGCCTCATACATGCTGCCCGCCCCCTCAGTTGGGCTGCCAGAATGTGCTGTCAGCACTTGCTAACACATTCAGTGGCGGGGATCAGATGAGGCACCTGCCTATTTATGGCATGACTACCTTCCACCCACTCTGGGGCCATCCTCCATCCTAGCACATGCATCACTTCCCCATACAAGTGACTGGGCTCTACCTCTGCTATCCCCCAGTTGTGCCTGTCTCACACTTCTCACAGTCTGGACACTTCCCCATGCCCTCAACAGGTCTTGCCCCCCACCCACATACCAGCATGTAACCATAGCTTCAGTTATGCATCACTCGCCTAGTAGCCAAGCATCACCGAGTTGTCCAGTGGCAGCTGCCTGTTTCAGGGCAGACTGCGATAACACAAAAACATCATGGCAGGACCCAGGGAAGCTTGCAAAGAGATCTGTGATGCACATGTGGGCATCAACGACAACCTGCATGTTCACTGAGTGGTATAGGTGCCTGTTGCAGTATGCCCTGTCATCACAGCGAAGTGGCCTCAGGGCTACACGAGTGCAGTCAATCACACCTAGAACCAATGGGAAGGATGCAATCTGGTGAAAGGCCTGCATGGTCTGTTGTCTTGCCTCTGGCATGACTGGGAAGCACACATATTCATGGAGCCATCTGAGCAGAGCAGCTGTCATTGCTGCAATGCAATGTGATGTTGCTGACTGTGTGATACCTATGGTTGCCCCCACAACATATTGGAAATTTCCAGTGGTGAAGAAGGCCAGAGCCATGGTCACCTTGAGAGCCACAGGTATTGCATACCTTTGAACAGTTGAGCGCTCCAGGTCACGTCTCAGCATGGCATAGAGGTCTATGATAGAGGCAGCATCAAGACGGTAACACTGGAACACCTTCTCTGCAGTCAGCTGCAGATCCTTGATCCTTGGTCAGTACACCAGGGGCATCTCGTAATGTCTTCTCCCAGCCTGGTGCACTACCGGCTACTGCAGCCACTACTGGCGCTGTTGCCTTGCCCGTCTATGGTGTTTCCATCTATGCTGTTGCATGGGTAGCCACCACATCCCTCTTCCCATTTCTTTTATCTCTTGTCTGGTTTGAATGCTCAGATAGAGGTGTATGCCCGCATAGCAAAACTGGATTTTCAGCAGTCCCTTACCGCTTAAAACCCTGTCCTAGAGATACATGGTTTTGGCCCTTAAATTTGCCTGCAGGATGCTGTAGAATATTGGTGTTCCACATGTATGTGGATGCCCCACCCAGATGCCTCCCTGTTTTGCCCTCGCACACATATGGTATGCTACTGCGCCTTACGGTAATATCTGGTCATGCGCACACCACTCAAGATCAGGTTTATCCACATTTGCAACTTTTACATGGATTTTGATCAGATTTGCCTGCATATCGGCCACCTAATGTTTCCAATATCAGGCCTCTTGTTTTTAGCATGTATAACACAGTTTAAGGCATATGGATTGGACTCCTGTTCATCCATTTGTTAGTTGGTCTGTGTGTCTTTTGTCATTTATCCAGTCATATACAGTATGCATCTCATTGACAGGCTAGATTAGATTATAAATAGTTGTGTCTGGAAATTCAATTCCTCTTCTGATTTTGGAGTACTGCCTTTTCCATACATATTTTGGAGTTTTTCCCTTTCCATATAAATTGAATTTGTGGTTTTCACGATTTCTCAAGTCTTTTTATGGGAGGATTGGCAAAAAGTGCAAAATGCATGATAGACTAGCCATTATAAAAAATGCTACTCTTCCAAACAGGGATATGGTAAATCTTTTATTGAGGCTGATGTATGAACCTGCCAAAGGCTTTGTGGAAATAAACCAGTAATGCATAAAAACAATTTTGTGTTGGCATCTCAATTAATTCTAAAGTTGTTTAATGGCATTAGGTTTTGCAAAGGAGTGAATGCAAAATTATAGACTACAGAGAGCAGACTGAGAGCAAGGTGCAAAAGGTTACAGAAGTCAGAAACTAAATGGAGATGAATGGCTGGAAAGCTCAGTGGGTGAGAGAGTTTGAATGGACACTGAACTTGATCTGGGGAACACAAATGACTGGATTCAGCATCTGGGGTAGGCTCGAGGTAAGACCTACTGGATGGGAGAATTAGGGAAGTGAGTGGGTCTGGTAGAGACCACAAGCATCCCAAGATGAATAAGTGGAAACTTAAGGGGTCTTCCTCAGTAGCAGCTAAGGTATAGGTACTAGCAGGTGGTGGAGAAATGTATTCAGAGTAGTAAGCTTGCTAACCTAGTCTACCAGAAGTCAAGGTACCACGTAGTTCTCTTTAAGGGGTTTTCAATATATGGTTCCCTGCTGAGGCTTCTGTGAATTTCTAATGATTTTATACCAAAAGAATTGTTCTTCCTTCAGTTCAGCTATGGGGTTGATGCAGCATAGTGGAAAAAGTGTGTGTGTGTGTGTGTGTGTGTGTGTGTGTGTGTGTGTGTGTGTGTGTGTGTGTGTGTGTGTGTGTGTGTGCGCGAGGGGAGGGGAGGGGCATTGAATAATAGTCCCAATTGTTGTCAGTGCAGCTGAACAGCTTTCCATACTAACGTACAAGCTGATGGGTCAGATTGCTTTGGCAGGGCTTGCCCATGAGGTAATCATTCTTATGCCCTTATTTTGACATGTTTAACACCATCATCTATTGAGTTATGATATAGCAGGTTTGGATGAATAATTTGTATTTAGTATTATTAGTATTTTGTGGTCCATTATTTTGAAGACCTTCTTTTGTTACAGCATATGGAAACATGTGAGTAAAGCTGCTGAAGGTGTTTTTGGACATGTCAAGAGGTTTTGAGAGTCTCACTATCCCAGGTGAAACTAAGGGAGCAGTGCTGCAGCTTACCTTTTAGGGAAATGGTTTGGAGTCTTTGGGGATGGTATCTCAGCTGCCAATGCAGAAAATACAACATCTCAAAGAGGTGGTTCAGTTGGTACACTATGCAACATTGCAACAGAAGCAGTTATTAATAAGGTCTCTCAAATTTGCATGTTGCCTGATCCTGAGGTATTTATCTGAAGGTTTTCATCTTCTATGGTAGGATCGGGAGAAACATCACCTTACAGTAACATAGAAACATGATGACAGAAAAAAAACCATATGGCCTATCTAGTCTGCCCTTCCATACCAACTACTATAGTCCCTTTTTTTCCCCTTTAGAGATTTTCTATGTTGGTTCCATGCTTTCTTGAACTCAGATACTGTCTACACATCTATCACTCTTTCCATAAAGAAATATTTCTGTATATTACTCCTGAGTCTATCCCGTTTCACCTTCATCCTGTGCCCCCTCGTTGCAGAACTTCATTTCAATTGGAAGAGGCTCTCCTCCTTTGCATTTATACTATGGAGGTTATTAGGGTAACAATGTGAATTAGGAGGGATTTGAAGGTCTGAGAGCCCTTTAGGAGTCCTCTAATGAGTTGTCATTGATGCAAGGTGATCAATGTCCAGAAGGAATACTGCATGTTACATTCTCTGTCTTCCATGATATAAGGCAGAATTGATTTAAATAAGCAATTGTATAAATAGTTTAACCTATTTGGATCAATTATCAATAAAGAAGCAAAAAGCAGTCAAGAAATCAGACTACGCAATGCTCTTGGCAGAATGGCTATGAAGGACCTAGACAAGATTCTCAAGAGCAGAGATGTCTCTCTCCATCCAAAGATTTGACTTGTTCAAGCCATGGCATTTTCAATAATGTCATATGGATGTGAAAGTTGGACAGTGAAAAAAGATAGACAGGAAGAAAATTGATGCCTTTGAATTATGGTGCTGGAGATGAATATTGTGTATACCATGGACTGCCCAAAGAACAAACCAGTCAGTACTAGAGGAGATCAAACCTAAGCTTTCTTTAGAAGCTCAGATGACAAGACTTCATCTTTCATACTTTGGACACATCATGCGAAGAAAGAAATCATTAGAGAAAGGCATCATGCTTGGCAAGGTAGAAGGTCAATGCAAAAGAGGAAGGCCAGCAATAAGATGGATCGATACAATAACAGTAGCTATGGGTGTCAGTCTGTCAACAATGAGCCGCCTGACTGAAGACCAAACATAATTTAGGACAACTATCCAGAGGGTCGCCATGAGTCGACACCGACTCAATGGCACTTAACAACAACAATATATATAGTTTACTTTTTCAAGCATTATTTTTGGACATTTTTATTTGGCTAAAAACTGGAAATCCTGGTTTACATTTACAGAAAACAATTGTGAGGTATAAAGACTTTTTGTTGCAGCTTTAAAAAATCCTCTAGATGTTAAGAGGGTCATTTTAGAAGCTCTACTCATGATTTGCATGTTTGAAAACACCTATTCAGACATACCATTCACATCCATGTCCCAAGAACCATCTCATAAAGCACCAAATTTATATATGTCTGGCATAATCATGTCTGTCACATGGGGGCGGGGCCATGATGGAAGTGTGTCTAGAGCGGTGATAAAAGGATCCATGTTCATCTCCAATTTTAGAATGGTACCACATATTTAAAACCACTATCAGAGATGCCCATATTTATACCTGCCCCTTGACATGAATAGGAATTTTAAAAATGCTTGTTCTGGCCAACTTTCAATAATAAGGGTAACAGAGGCATTCCCTCTTGATGCCAAATATTATAATCTCTTCTCCTCATAGAAGGATAGCAGGTGAAAATCAGTCCCGCTTTGAAAACTGCCACGGTGCTGCATGTCTTCTTTTCTAGAATGGTAGCTGAGATGTGTATGTACGTAGTAGCATATACAGATACACATTCTGAAGTTCCATCGTGGACACGTCTATGTTGCCACCCCCGGCAACCTACATATTTTGCACATGCAAGTTTCTGAAACCGGCCATCTCTCTGCATGTGTCTGGGTCCCTATTTTGCACGTCCTCATTTTCTTTGTGTTTGTGGAAACATTTATCTCTTGGGGCAGTGACAGATCAATTTTAGAACACATTTGCACATGCCCACCTTCTCTGCTTTCCCTGCCATGGAATTTCAGACTTTTTGACTTGGGCATACGAGGGGGCACCTACACGACCTTTCTAAAATGGGCCTTCTTGTATTATAGATCACTCAAGGCATATACAATGTAATGCAGTGGATAAGCACAACCATGTGTCTCTTCAAGAAACGATTTTCTTTTTGTCATTCATGCAATCTCATTCTATAAAAATGCAAATGGTGTTCAGAATTATGAACAGGTCTCTGTAAAATAGGTCATTCGGTAATTTCACCCTGCCAAACCATCCCTTTAGATACGTGCTGTAGATACACATTTATTTCTAAAGCAATCACCTTTGAAGATTAGGAGTTTGAAAATGTCAGCAAATGCTTTAACTTGTACAAAACTAGAATGCGTAGGATATTAAATGCTCTAAGAAATACTGCAGTGTGGATAAAAGCTGACACAATGCACAAATCTTATTTCAAGTTCATAAATTCTGCTATCAGCAGGAGTTAAAATGAAGTGGCAGTAAAGAGACGCATCCCATTTCCGACACAGATCTGGTGAAAAAAATAGCGTGGCATCATTTCCCACTTGTAGCTCTTTTTTGATTCAGCACTTTTCTCCTGCTCCTTTAGTCTTCGATCTCAATCACAAGTGTCACCTACTGGCGCTATGGAGACATGAACCTTTATTCCCCAATGTATGTCAGTGAAAGAATGAAGGGAAGAGCTGAGACTGTAAGAATGAAAAAAGAAAAGAAGGAATGTGTGGAGGGTGACAAGCAAAAAGCAAACCCATGAACGAATACTTTTTTCACCTTCATTGAAAAAAAGCTATGTTGACGTCTTATTGCTAGGGAGCAGCACCGCAAGATTGGCGCCATTTTGAAAAGCACAGTTGAAAGGGGCAGGAGCATGGAGAAACTGCTTCTGTCCTCATTATCTCTAGACCATCAGGGATTCCTTATGTAAGGCCTTGGAAGCCTTCTGGGGTTGGAGGGGAAAGAGCCCCTTCCCCAGCTGGCTAATCAGAAATTTTGTGACTTTGGGGGGGGGGGGGATCCATACCTGATTGACTAACCTGGATGTTACTTGTTAGGGGAGAGAACAGGGGAAATACTAGCCCAACTGACTAGGTGGGACTTGGTTCATGAATGGGGGAGGCACCGATTAACCCCTGTCCCCCAAAAACAGACCCCCCTATGGGGGAGCTGTTCGGGGGATAGGTGCTGAAAGCAGGGAGGCCGGCACAGTAGCTATTTTAGGTAGCATGGATAGGGAGATCTGTGGCACTGGAAACTTTAGGATGTTTGGGGTTCCCGATTCATGCCGGGGAGGATCATTCTGGCCATGGGAAACGGTGAGACAGAGAAAATACTTGCTCTGTCCTCCCCTTGCTCCAATCCAGGATTCCACGACCCCTGCATCAGCAGGCAGCATGGGTATCTGCAGGGCTGAAGCTGGGCACTACCCCTGCTGATACCGCACAGTTTTTGCAGCTATCTCACAGCATTTTTACATATGCCGTGGGGTAGCTGCAAAAGCAATTACTGCAGTTTAGCAAACATGCCCCTTTGTTTGGCAACACGTTTCAAGAAAGTAACATCAGTCTTTGATAAGAACTGCATATGTGATTTGGTGATAATTTTTGTTTGCAAGCTGAATGAATAGATTTTTCAAAATATAGATGCAGCTAGGTTTGTGACCAGTAATCCTCAGCAAGACTGACCCTCTGTTATGTAAGTTTTATTGGTTGTCAGTGATTGAGAGGACCAATTAACCTGTTCACTCTTACTTGTAGAGTATTGAGAGAATCTGCCCCTGCATATCTGCAACATCACCTTGCCTGATATACCTAGTAGGACACGCCGATCAAGCAAAGGATATCTACGGCAAGTTCCATCTTATCAAGAAGCGAGATACCTATTACAGTCTACGGGTGTGTGCAGAAAAGAAAAAATCAGTTAGTTTTTATTTTTTTCATAAATTTTCCTAATTTTCAGTTGTTGTTGTTTTCAATTAGTTTCACACAATTGTTTTAATAGCGACGTTTTAGTCTGTGCTAAATTGATACAATGTGCATTAAATGGCTTAGCTGCCCTATTTTGTCAATTAGTGCACATTAAATCAATGTATTTTTAGTATTTATTTATTTAAAACAGTTTTAGATCATATTATCTTACATTCTAGGCGGGTCATAATATAACACACATAGAATATCACAAAACACACACAGTAAAATCCATATAACAGAAAAAAAAAAACAAATCCAAGACCAAACCTAATCTAAAACGTTAATATAAAGACAAGACTGAACAGTGTAAAAGTCAACCAACCCCACTAAAGACTAACCTGAAGAAATATGCCATTAGATTTTTCCTAAATAAAAGAACATCTGAAATCAACCTTAACTACAGGGGTAAAGAGTTCTACAACTAGAGAGCTGATTCAGAAAACGCCTGACTGTTGATTTCACACTTCTCCAGGACCAAGCAGGAAGTCAGGCCTCACATATGGGTGACGTCGGCGCCGACAGAGCCCCTGTGCGGAGCATTTCCCAAGCTTTCAAAGAAAGCCTTTGGGAATGCAGCACGCCTGCGCGGTCCCCTTTCCACCCAAGGGTGCCATCTTGCTCAGTCTTTCTTTTTCCACAGAGCCCGATGGACATGAGTTCGTGTCACCCGGGAAAAGTTGATATTTTTCTGCGATTTTCGCGTTATCTTATTCGGTTCGATGCCGGTTCCCCCTCCCACCTGGTCTCGGTACACCGGTATGGAGTCCGGAGTTGTAATTTTCGTTTTTTGTCCTTCGTGACTAGCGTTCGCGCTCTTTTTGTGTTTTCACTGGCAACCCGGTCTTTTGACCTCGCAGGGGCCCTTTTTCCTCCGATGGCTGCCAGCGGGTTCCAAAAAGTGTGATCGGTGTAAGAAACTTATATCTCTCACCGACACACATGACTACTGCCCGACCATGACCCGCTGGCCTGTGGCCTGTGCGGCAAAATGTTGTCGAAGGCGCTTCGGAGCCATCAGCATCAACATGAGAGAATTTTCTCTGACTCCACGTCTGGCCGGGCCCGGACTTCATCAGAGGCCTCGACATCTTGGGAGTCCGACCCCGAGCGCCATCGGGGTTCCTCTGAAAGGGAGTCTCCCTCCCGGGAGCACCAAAGGAAGAAAAAGCTTGCGAGGGCGGCACCGGTGGAGGCTCCTGGTTCCTCAAGGGCCAGGTCACGTAGCCCTCACCGCCGCCCCAGGCTCTCGGAGTGGGAGAGGCCTTCCAAGCTACCTCATGTGGAGCCGGAGTCCCCGAGTCACGTAAGTGCGGTTGTCATCATAGACTCTCCTCCGGGGGAGCCGACGTTGGACCCGACGCCGTCGGGGCCTGAGTCGGGGGCTGCTGAGTCTCCTGAGCTTGGACTCAGGTTGACAGCCTTGGAGAGCAGCTTGGCTGCCTTCATGGAGCATGCTTGCATCTCCCCCGACCACCGGGACCTCGACGTCTAAGTCGACCCTGGAAACCGAGCCGATCCTCAAGTCGATGAAGTCTCGAGTCGATCCTCGTTCATGGTCCTCCTCGACCTCCCGTGTGGGGCCGAGGTCATTGACACTGATACCCTCGGCGTAGGGGCAGGTGGCACAGAAGCCCACACAGCCGGAGCTGCTCGATTCCTCCTCGGAGGAGTCGGAGTTGGAGACGGAGGACGAGGAGTCCCCGGACACCTTCCGGACCCGGTGCGTCCCTTCGGACTCAACGGAGTCCGAGCCTCGGAGAAGGTCCCCCACAGAGGATACCCAGTTCTCAGACTTCGTGAGGGACATGGCCAAGGCCTTGGCCTTCCCTGCGGATGCCGAGGAGGAGCCTCGAGCCGAGGAGCTCGATGCCCTCCAGTATGACTTTCCTCCAAAGGAAGGCTTTACTGTACCAGTTCCTCCGATGCTCGAACGACTGCTCTTCCGTATGTGGGAGGCACCGGCCTCGACACCGGTTCTTAGCAAACGGGTTGATTCCATTTATCAAGTCCGTAAGAGCCCTGAGTTCCAAAAGGCGCAGCTACCACACCACTCCATGGTTGTGAAATCGGCCATGCACCGTCTGAAGAGTCAGAAGATGCACTCCTCAGTGCCCCCCGGCCAGGAGGCCCGGAACCTGGATGCCCTCGGTAGAAAGTGCTTCCAGGGCTCTATGCTGTCTTGCCGTGTCCAGACCTACCAGCTGTACATGGCCATGTACCTACGAGACCTGGCAAAGGAGATTGCCGGGTTCTCAGCTGGCCTCTCTGAGAACCTTTGCAGAGATTCAAGGCTTTGTCAACAGGGATTCGAGAGTGTTCGAAGTTTATCTCTCGAGCAGCCTATGATGGCTTCGAGGCTTTGGCCTGGGTAGCCGTGGCCGGCATTGATGCACGCCGTCAGGCCTGGCTACAGTCATCAGAGCTGGAGCCATGGGTGCAGGACAAGTTGGTCGATGTCCCTTGCTGAGGTGAAAACCTCTTTCGTAAGCCCATGACTGAAAAGGCTGCGGAAATCGAGACTGAGACTCTCACCAGGACAAGGCTGTCCAGGAAGACTTCTGCCCCGTCTCAGAAAAAGAAGGGCTCTGGGAAGAAACCCTTTTTCCCGAGGAAGGGTGCTGCCTACAAATCCTACCATCAGTATCAGGCCTCTCCAGCTCCCCAAAATGGCTAGCAGGCCAAGGGGCAGGGGCATGGGCCCCGTAGGCAGAATACCGCCAAGCCGCCAGCTCCAGCTCCTGCACAGCAGGGAGCGGGGTTTTGACTCCCACAGCATAGTCTCTTCTCCACAGCTGGCTCCACTCAGCATGGGAGGTCGGCTGACCCTGTACGCCTACAGGTGGCCAGCCATAACAGGGGATACCTGAGTCCTCAGCATAGTCCAGAAGGGCTATATGCTCCACTTCAACCAGGGGAGCCTCCAAGACTCCCTCTGCACAGAAACCTCCTCCTTCAGGAGCTGGCAAGTCTTCTAAAGGAACAGGCGGTGGAACCGGTGCCTCACCACCTGGAAGGGCGAGGCTTCTACGCCAGGTACTTTCTGGTACCAAAAAGGGTAGGAGGCCTCCTGCCTATCCTAGACTTGCGAAACCTAAACAATTTTCTGGAGAGGGAAAGGTTCAAGATGTTTACCCTTGGGATACTGCTGCCATACCTCCAGCAGGGAGATTGGCTATGCTCCTTAGACCTAAAGGATGCTTATACCCACATTCTCATCCATCCAGACCACAAAGAATATCTCAGATTTGTGATGGGAGGAAACCATTTTCAGTACAGAGTACTTCCATTTGGCTTAACGTCTGCCCCCAGGGTTTTCACCAATTGCTGGTGGTGGTGGCGGCCTATCTCAGAAATCAGGGAATCTTTGTCTTCCCATACCTAGATGACTGGCTCAACAGAGGTCAGTCTCTCCAGGAGGCCAGACAAGCCACTCTTCGCACTGTCTCTCTTCTTCAGCATCTGGGCTTTGTCATCAACTACGCAAAGTCCACTTTGCTCCCCTCACAGAACCTAGAGTTTATAGGGGCAAGATTAGACACCCTGCAGGCAAGAGCTTACTTGCTCGAGGACAGGGCCCACAGGCTGATGGACTTGGCCAGCCATTTCCAAAGCAATTCTCAGGTCTCCACCAGACACTTCCTGCGGCTCTTGGGTAACATGGCATCCACGGTACATGTGACCCCGAATGCCCGTCTGCACATGCGGGCAGCTCAGTGGTGCCTCAGAGCTCAGTGGGCACAAGCCACAGGTGACCTCCGAGACAGAGTAAAGGTGTCCAAACTGCTCTTGGACTCCTTACAGTGGTGGCTACATCTCCCAAACCTTCTCAGGGGGGTACCCTTTCAGGCCCCAGCACACACAAGGGTGCTGACGACCGATGATTCCTTAAAGGGCTGGGGTGCACATTGCCAGGGCAGGCGCACTCAAGGCCTCTGGTCTCCTCGGGAGGCCACACAGCAGATCAATCTTTTGGAGCTGCGGGCTATCTGCTTGGCTCTACAGACTTTTTCTCATGCCCTCTCTCACCAGTCTGTCTTAGTTCAGACAGACAATCAGGTGGCAATGTTCTATGTGAACAAGCAAGGGGGCACAGGGTCCAGACTCCTGTGTCAGGAGGCGCAGGCCTTTTGCTCCTTTGCAGTCAAACAAGGCATGTTTCTCAAAGCAGTTTATCTACCTGGTCAGGAGAACTTCTTGGCAGACAAACTAAGCAGGATTCTCCAGCCTCACGAATGGCAGTTGAATCCACTGGTGGTCCAGCAGATCTTTCTACGATGGGGGCTTCCATCCATCAATCTCTTTGCAAGTCCACTGAACCATCAGCTGCCCAGGTTTTGCTCCAGACAGCCGCATCCCCTGCGAATGGCAGCAGATGCGTTTCTGATTTTTTGGTCTACGGGCCTCCTGTATGCGTTTCCTCCCACGCCCCTGGTGGCCTGAACTCTGTTCAAGATTCTACAGGACAGGGCCTCGGTCATTCTGGTAGCTCCCAGATGGCCGAGGCAGCTGTGGTTTCCACTTCTTCTGCAGTTGGCAGTGGAAACTCCATTCCCTCTGGGGTTGCAACCCGATCTCCTGTCTCAGGATCAGGGTTCCCTTCTGCACCCCAATCTCAGATCCCTCAATCTGATGGCCTGGCTGCTGAAAGGATAGTGCTAGCTCCCTTACTTCTACCTAGGGAAGTTGAGGAAGTGGTCTTGGCCTCGAGGAGGCAATCCACCAGAAAGTCCTATCACTCAAGTGGCGCAGGTTCTCAGGGTGGTGTGCTCAGCACAATGAAGATCCTTTCTCCTGCCTTGTACCAGTAGTGCTACAATACTTACTTCACCTGTCAGACCTAGGCTTTAAGTCCAACTCTGTTCAGGTCCACCTCAGTGCTCTTTCAGCACACTACTCACCGGTGGAGGGACAGTCTCTGTCGGTTCACCCCTTGGTGTCCCGCTTCCTCAGAGGCCTGCTTTTGCTCAAGCCTCCGATTCGTCTACCTGTCACTGAGTGGGATTTGAACGTGGTCTTGCAACAACTTACTTGCCCACCGTTTGAGCTGATGGCTACTTGTCATTTACGCTTCCTTTCTTGGAAGGCGCTCTTCCTGGTAGCTCTTACCTCAGCCAGACATGTGAGTGAACTACAAGCTCTGGTTTCTGATAGACCATACACACAGTTCTATAGGAACAGGGTCGTCCTTCAGACTCATCCAAAGTTCCTTCCAAAAGTTGTCTCCTCTTTCCACCTCAACCAGGAAGTGGTTCTTCCGACATTCTTTCCCAGGCCGCATACCAGCCGGGCTGAGACAGTCTTGCATACTCTGGACTGTAAGAGAGCGTTGTCCTTTAACATTGAACGTACGCGGGGGCATCGAAGGGCTACTCAGCTCTTCATCTCCTTTGACCCTAATAAATTGGGGTTACCTGTCTCCAAGCGTATGTTGTCCACTTGGGTAGCAGATTGTATCGCCTGGGTGTACAAGGCAGCCGACCTTCCCTTGCAGGGTCAAGTTACAGCCCACCATGTCAGGGCGAAAGCCGCATCAGTAGCTCATCTCCGCTCTGTTCCATTGGCAGACATCTGCCGGGCCGCTACTTGGTCTTCAAGCCAGACTTTTGCAGCCCACTACTGCCTTGAGAGAGAGTCCCGAAGGGACAGTGCTTTCGGACAGGAGGTACTCCGTAATTTCTTTGAGGTTTAGGCAACTCCTACCCTCCAGCCCTTGTGTTGGGCTACCATACGGGGGCGTTCTCAGAGGATATTCTTATCACAGATGCTGAGGCTCTTGAGAGGGAGACATTTTTTCAGCTTTGGGTTCCCAGTAGCCTAGAGCTGGGGAGTCCCATATGTGAGGACTGACTTTTTGCTTGGTCCTGGTGAAAGAGTAGTTACTCAACCTGTAACAGGTGTTCTCAGGAGCAGCAGGAATCAGTCCTCATGACCCTCCCTCCTCCCCTGGAGTTGCAGTCATATACTTTATTTTGATTTTTGCTGTCTTTTAGCTATGTCATCAGATTGAGCAAGATGGCACCCTTGGGTGGGAAGGGGACCACGCAGGCGCGCTGCATTCCCAAAGGCTTTCTTTGAAAGCTGGGGAAATGCTCTGCATGGGGGCTCCGTCAGCGCCGACATCACCCATATGTGAGGACTGATTCCTGCTGCTCCTGGAGAACACCTGTTACAGATGAGTAACTACTCTAAATGAACCACTTGCAGGGAAGGAACAACCTGCCGACATTGATCACTCAACCACAAGCCCCAAGCTGGAACATAACGCTCCAACTAGGATGAAATATAAAAGGATCCTTCCCCAGCAAGGGCTTGAAATACTAATTTCAAAATTTTAAATTTCACACTCTACTGTGCAAGAAAGCTAACACTGGAGAAATGTGGTCAAAATGGCTTCCACTAACCAGAAGCCACACTGCAACATTTTGAACTATCTGTAAAGAATGCACGATCTAGCAGGGAGCCCCAAAACCAGGCCATTACAATAGTCAATATGTATTAAAACTAAAGACTGTAGTACAGTATGAAAGTCAGCACAGCTTTAAGCGATGCACCATGCAAAGTTTTAAAAAAATCAACCTTGACAACAGACTCGATTTGAGACCTCAGATTCAGATTTGAGTCCAGAATTTCACGAACCTGTGCTAACACAGGAACACACAACTCATCAAGGGATACAGTATTCAACGTAGGACCCATCCAAGATTGCAACAAAAATATAAGCTCTGTCTTCACATCATTCAAAATCAACCTGGCACTAATTTTTTTTAAGGTGTGCTAACAAACCGAATTCATACCAATGACTACACACCCCCTAGTACAAGCCTCACTAATAGTGTCAGAGATGTGGCTCTATTTTGGATTGCTATATTGATATCATTTTTATTGCAAACTTCTTCAAATAGCTATTTTGGTCAGTATAAGCAAAATAGAAATGGAATGGAATAATAACAGAAACTATTTCTTCACAGAAAGGGCAGTGGAAGCATGAAATGGTCTTCCAGGGGAGGTAGGATAGGCAAACATAGAAGTAATTCAAGAAAGCTTGGGATAGATACAGGGGATCCTGGCTTGCAAAGAAGTGAAGGGAAAGCCAGATATTAAGTGGGGTCCATTGCATGCACTACGAATTAAAATTAGCAGACTAGGGAGTATGTTTATGAAGCAGCGGTAGCGGCTACTGTGCAGAACTGTGCCGTAGCTCCGTTTATTCAGTGGAGCCGTGGCACACATTCCACATGGTAGCCACCTTCGCTGCTTTGAAAACATACCCCTATATGTGCCTTATGGTCCATGTCTGCACTCAAAAAGAGCAATTTTAATAGGTACGTCTAGGAAGAATCTGGGAAGTCCAGAGCAGAACGTACAAAAATCTGGGACAGTGGCTGCAGTGAAGGGAGGCCTTCTGAAATTACTCTGTCTTCACCCCAAAAAATGCACATCCCAGTTACAGGTTATGGAGACAGGTCCCATGCAGATTGCAAGGCTGGGTACCTGCATGGGCATAGGCCATTTCACAAATGTGGATGTCCCGGAATTGCACAGGATCAGTACCGGGTACTTGGACATGCCGGCTGGAGAATTTCAGTAGAGGGTGACTATGTTATAAGACTTGCATATCCTGGTCAGCCATTTCAGATACTCAGACATGCAGCAGCGGCGAGGAAATATTAACCTTGGCAATGAAAGCGCATTATGCTCTTTCCCCTGGAAGCGTTGCAGCCATGAAACAAACATTTTTTTGCATCTTATTTGTGGTCAAGAGCAATTATAGACATATACGCCTCACAACCAGAGCCAGACGTGCTTGCACCATTCTGAAATCACACCACGATGTACATCTCCCTTGCTCTGCCCTGGCCACTCCCGTGCTACATGGACGTCCTCATACCAGAGACGTCTATATATCTTGGAGTGGAGGAGTGGCCTAGTGGTTGGGGCAAGGTACTTCAGACCAGAAGGCTGGGGGGTTCAAATCCCACTAGAGGACAGCAACCTTGGGCTGGAAGGACTGGGGTTTCTAGCCCCACAGGTGCTCCTTGTGGTCTTGGGCAAGCCACTTAACCCTCCATAGCCCATGTTCCCTGTAAAATAGTTACCTCCAAGTTATAATGCCCTGTTCAATGTAATTTCAGTTTGTTCAATGTAAACCACACTGATGCAGAATAGCATAGTATATAACAGAATGTAAATAAATATCCAGTTTCTAAAATGGATCCTACCTAACTTGTGCATTACTTAAAAATGGGTGCCAGGAATCTGCAGACAAGAATGACATATCCTTCAACCTCTTCGGCAGCATCAATCCACTTATTCTGTAAATACTTTGCAGGATATTTTAACTTTCTCAGTAAAATTCTCACTTTAAAAAAAAGTTGCATTTCTTTATTTTTCTATGTTATTACAATTAGACGACTCTCCATTAGCTGCATAAATAAGCAGGGTTATAAAGTTTAGGGCTGTAAATCATTCATCCATTAAAAACACCATTTCCTCATACCACTAGTTTGTTTCATTTAAAAGAGGGAAAACCTTGGCATGGAACAGAATTATGCAATGTCATGAGCACATTAACATTTGGATCAAAATTTCACATCTTGTCAGCCAGTAAACAGTATAAATGGGTCAGATTTGCAATAAATAATTGTCTATTAATACTCCAGCATGGTGCAGCAAATTGAAGTCTCACTTCAGTAAGCACAGCTGTAGGTTGGAACCAGGGCTTACAGGAAGCAAGTGTCTGAAAGAAAAGAACATCACAGAACCTATTGGGTAACTTTCACTTCTGCAATCTGAACAATGAGTACAGTATATATTGAAATACCCGTATTTATGAACAGAGAGCCATCTGGTAGAGCACAAAAGGCACAAAAGTTTTAAGATTTGAAGTCACTCAGTTTAGTTTGAAAAATGGCTTGAAATGCTGAATGCAGACCCTTTTGCTTGATAGAATGTTGTGCGTATACATCACATCGGATACAAGCAAACAATGTATTGCTAAGCCCCAGTATTTCTTTACTAGAGTTGTAATATTTATATGAATTTCTCTTTTTTTCTCAAAGTAATAAAAAAATCTATTGATTGCTTAATGTGTTCTAGCATGTACTAGAACAAATAATTAGGTATATTGGTCAATATATATAAGAGAGAATGGCTACATGGATTTCTAGCATGCCTTAAAAAATGTAGGTAAACCACAAGTATCAGAAATACCCAACAACTTTCAGAAGTGTAAAAAAATGTATGCATCACAAAATAAAAAAACCTTTTAAATAGCACAAGAAGGAACACTTCAACTTTACTACTTTTTTATTTTTTACAATTTTTTTGAGAGAGCCTCAGTCATTTATTTAGCATGTTTTCTATACCGCTTTATTCTAAAATCAGAGTGGTTTATGAACATAAGGTATGCCATACTCGGTCAGACCAAAGTCCATCAAGCCCAGTATCCAGTTTCCAGTAGTGTCCAATCTAGGTCACAAGTACCTAGCAGTTTCCACAAAAGACACAGGTTCCACGTTTGTATTGAGGCAAGCAGTGGATATCCCTGATCTCCTTTAATAATAGTTTAGGACATTTCCTCCAGGAACTTGTCCAAACCTTTTATAAACCTGGCTACACAAACAGCTTTTACTACATCCTCCAGTAACAAATTCCAGAATTTGATTACACGTTAAGTGAAAAAATATTTTCTCTTATTAGTCTTAAATAGGTTACCCTGTAGCTTCATTGCATGTCCCCTAGTCTTTCTATATTTTGATGGGGTAAACAATCGATCTACATTTACCGGTTCCACTCCATTTATTAATTTATAGACCTCTGTCATATGTCCCTTAAACCGTCTCTTTTCCAGGTTAAAGAGCCCTAACCTTTTTAGCCTCTCTTCATAGGGATATTCTTCCATCCCCTTTACCATTTTGGTGGCTCTTCTCTGTACCTTTTCTAATAACGCTATATCCATTTTAAGATACGGCGACCAGAATTGCACACAATATTCAAGGTGCGGTCACATCATAGAATGATACAGAGGCATTACAATATCCTTTGTTTTATTCTCCATTTCTTTCCTTATGATACCTAGCATTCTATTTGCTCTCTTGGCTGCCGCTGCACACTGAGCCAAGGGTTTCAACATGGTATCCATGATGACGCCTAAATATTTTTCCTGGGTGATGGTTCCTAATGTGGAACCTTGCATTGTGTAGCCATAGTTTGGGTTTTTCTTTCCTAGGTGCATAACTTTGCACTTGTCCACATTAAATGTCATCTGCCATTTGGAAGCTCAGTCTTCCAGTTTATCAAGGTCCTCTTGCAATTTTTCACAATCCTCATGGGTTTTAACAACTTTGAATAATTTTGTGTCATCTGCAAATGTGATTACCTCACTCATTATTCTCATTTCCAGGTCATTTACGAATATGTTAAAAAGCAGCAGACCCAGCACAAATCCCTGGGGTACTCCACTAATCAATGAATCACCTTTGTCTATCTGACTATTCACACCTTCAAAAACACATAACAGATTAGTAAGACAAGATCTTCCTTGTCTAAAACTCCCTTAATACCTGTTGCACAACGTGCTTAAAAGCCCTTTAATGCTGAGAACCCTAATGCCAAGTAACACCTCACGGAAAGGGTGCATTTAGAGGGAAGAAAGTCTAATTAAATGTCTGCAATGTGATGCACTGACAGGGGAGCCCCAGACAGTGATATTAGTGCTCCACTAGCAGCAACAGCATGGTGCCCAAGTATGAAAGGGCACTATGCTCATGGTGCAAATTGGGCAAAGGAGGTGGCACATGGATCATGCAGTGGGGTTGCTGGTACACTGGGCAGACCAGGCAGCTGCCCAGGTAGCACATAAGAATATAAGATCATAAGATATGCCAAGGTCCATCACGTCCAGTATCCTGTGTCCAACAGTGGCTAATCTAGGTTACGATTTACCTAGCAGTTTCCCCAAAAGATACACAGGTTCCACAATGCCTGTATTAGGGCAAGCAGTGGATTACCCAGATCCCCTTGAATGATGGTTTATGGACATTTCCCCAGGAACCTGTCCAAACCCTTTTTAAACCCAGCTGCACGAACAGCTTTTACTACATCCTCAGGTAATGAATTCCAAAGTTTGATTATGCACAGACTGAAAAAATATTTTCTTTTATTAGTCTTAAATGGGTTACACTGTAGCTTCATTGTATGTCCCCTAATCTTTCTACATGTTGATGGTGTAAACAATCACTCTACGTTTACTCGTTCCACTCCATTCATTAATATATTTAGACCGCTATCATATCTTTCCTCAACCGTCTCTTCTCCAGGTTGAAGAGCCTCAACCTTTTTAGCCTCTCCTCATAGGGGTATCCTACCATCCACATTACCATCTGTGATGTCTGTCATGATCCCACAGTGACAAGGCTGGCACACAGACATGCTGCTTCTGCAGAAAGGAGATGTGCCACATGGAGCGGTCCAAGGGTCTTATCACCACAGTCAGAGATCCCGGCTGGCCTCCCCCCCCTGTTGCCACTGAACCCAACCGTGGAGGAAGAGGCCGATAGCGCCAGCAGCTGTAGCCCTCCTGGTAGCTGCAAAATGTAGTTGCCATGGGGGACTATGACAGCAGTGGCTGTCATTCTCCCTCCAGATGTATTGTTGGCAGGCGGTAACGGGGTCGCTGAAGAGGCAGAGGGTTGGGGAAGCTGTATGGCCGTCTGTGTATGCCTCTGCCCTCCCCCAATTCAGACCTTGTACTCTAGGCATCCACCAACCCACATGCTGGATGAGCTGGGACTGGCACCACCAACACTGACAGAACACAGGCATGCCAGTGTGGCATGGGGGTGTTGGTGAAGGGGGCAGTGGCACCCACCTGCAGCAGACCAAAGACATGTCCTGGTTCTGTACCCATGTGCACTGCAACATGTGCCAAGGTCTGTCTAATGGGGAGCATGTCAGTCCCAGGGACTGATGTAGCTATGTTGCAGCACTGTGGCTCAACACACACAGCATCTATATGAGCAGAAAATCACAGGTTCAAGCCCTGGCTGTGGATCATGCATTGCATCTCCCTCAGGATAACTATAGCTTACAGTGCAAATACAATACCAGAATGTGCAGTCCCCAATGAATTGGCCAGCAAGGGTACAAACACCCATCAGCCAAACAGACAGACTCCACTATCCATAGCTGGATGGAGAGTCAGACTGATAGTACCAGGAATACCAAGTGGGTGCTATCAACAGGACATATCCTGAGTTGCTGGTGTTCAATAGAATCCTACCTGGTACAGACTCTTTCAATTTGGAGTTTCCCAACTCAGGTTTCATTGGCTTAATCCCAACTGTGTCAAGGGAAAAAATTCCATTCATCCATGCCAAGTGTCCACTCATAGATCAATTGTTTATGCTATCAGAATATAGAAAGACTAGGAGACATGTAATGAAGCTACAGGGTAAACTATTTAAGACAAATAAGAGAAAATATTTTTTCACTCAACGTGTAATCAAACTCTGGAATTTGTTACCGGAGGATGTGGTAAAGGCGGTTAGTGTAGCTGCGTTTAAAAAAGGTTTGGACAAGTTCCTGGAGGAAAGGCCCATAAACCATTATTAAAAAGGGACCCAGGATATCAATGCTTGACCCAATACAAGCATTGCAGAACCTGTGTCTCTTGGGGATACTGCTAGGTACTGTGGTACCGAAAGCATGCCTGAGCAGATGGAATGGCAAAATAGCGAGCACTGCACCTTTAAAAGCCAGAGCAAGCCAGGTTTCCATGACAGCAAGAAGCTTTCAGAGAGAATGCAGCTCAGTCAGATTCATGACGTAAGAGCTGGAAGCAGCCCTAACGAGGTGCACCTGGATAGTCAGAAGGGCGTGCCTGAACAAGGAAGCCATTTTAAACCAGCTTCAGGGCTAGTCTTTCAGAACAGCTGACAGGATTGTCAGCAGAGAAGGAAACTGGACAGACAAGAAGGCAGGGAAAAGCCTTTACCAGGGTCTAAACCACTTCAACAAGGAAGGCAGCAACTGAGGAAGTCTTGGAACCCAGCTCCAGGCAAGAGGGATTCTGGTGGGTCCAATCCCAGTTACCTTAAAGCTAAGTCAACGCCGTCGTGGGAGCTACCTGAAGACAGGGACAAGCATTTTACCTGTGGAAGGGAAGAGAGCTCCAAGCACAGACCGGGCAGTGATAGCAGACAAGGTACGTTGGATTTTCTGCCTAATCAGAGTCTTGTTGAAGACATTGTAAAACAACTAAAAGCCAGTGCTAACAAGTGCCACGATAGCACGGCTGTAAAACCACCTAGCAGAAACACTTGGAATAAATGGTTTAATGCAGATGTGGAAACCATAAAAAGAAGCTTACGTACTAACCAAACTCCTGAGCTAGAGGACGTCACGGCTAGTAAGGGTGGGAATCTTCTAGAGCGGCTGCAAAAGGCTATTCCAGAATGCCAGCCTAGAAGTTCCCCTAGGCAAAGCTGTGAGAATGAAAGTGAGGACATGATCATTGACGCAGCAGATGTTCCTGTGTCCACTGGTTCTTTTGAGATGGACTGTTCTATGTGTGATAGAGTGGACATGAACCTATGTTAAACAAGCTTTGGTAAGAAGAATTACAAAGTTGTTTGGAAGTTTTGTGCTGCTGTGAAGAAACAGTTTTTCCACTTTTATTTGATGCTTTTCATTTGCTCCTGTTTTTCTGTTTATTCTGGAAAAGAATTATATTGCTTTGCTTATTTGCCTGAGAACCTCTGTGAGGGGAAAAACCCAATAATAATAAATTTATCTGTTCCAAAAGACCCTTGTGCCACAACACATTTTTGTGAGAGTGAAACCAAAAGCTACATATCCCAGCAACCCTTGCTGCTAGATAGTATAAAGGACACTCAGAAGCAAAACAGCGGTCACCCCTACTATAAAGCCTTCGGCCAGTAGCAGGGGAGCGTGACAGTACATATGAGCTAGATTGGCCACTGTTGGAAACAGGATACTGGGCTTGATGGACCTTGGTCTCACCCAGTATGGCATATCTTATGTTCTTATGTTCTTCAGTACACACACCGAGGTGCTCAAGATGTGGAATCGCAGCATGAAATTATGGCGCATGAGAGTTTGAATTCTGGTGTATTTGCTTGTGGACGCTTTATTGTTCTTGTCGTTAACGCATGATAGTGATCTTTTCTCTGCACTAACTACGTGGCTACCATGAAGTGGCTAAGTTCAAATGAGGTGCCCCCAAGCACAATTTGCTGAGAGTCCTTCATGATATTGGCGGCAGCGACAAGAAAGTGGGGGAAACTTGCCCCTCCCTGTGAAAGCTTTAAAAAAAGTGGCAACCAGTAAACATCACGCTCACTTTAAAAGAAGTTTGTCATGCCACCTCCCACTGCCTTTCTGCCTGCAAGGCACTGTTCTGTGGCATCTGTAGAAGCAGATCCTGCTGCTAGGCCAAAATCCTGGGTATCATAAGACTCAGCCCCACAGTGAGAAATGCTGTTCAAAACCTTGAGCTCCCATAGAAAAGTGTTTTCCAAGCATGGAGGAAGTGGGAGGTTGTGCAGCAACAAGGTTGGCCTAACCACTAGGCAAACTAGGAGGTCGCATAGGGCAGCAAGTTCAAGAGGGCAGCAAAAGCAGAGCATTCAATGCTAAATAATAGATTTTGACAGCGAAAGGTGGTGTAAAGCTTGTTTGCCTAGGGTGACAACACTTTGAACCAACTCTAGGGCCGGCCCTGTGCGACAAACTTCTTTTAAGGTGAGTGTGATGTTTGCTGGTTGCCACTTTTGCTGGGTTGAGTGGAAGCTCTTTTAGTCTGCTCCTCCACCCCCCCCCCCCCCCAATCGTGGGCTGCTTGAATGGTATTTACACCATTGTTACCATGCCAAAAGTGCTGGGAATATTCCCAACTATTAATTCACTTCAGGTTTGGCTGTTAATGCTTGTTATGTGCAAAACCTTTACACAAACTGATAAATAGGCCCCACTGAGAACAGTGTTGCTTTAGTTCTTAGCAAAAAAATGATTTCACGTTTAACTTCTTCATATTTTGCAATCCTAACTGCAATTATATGTCAGGTTCCTTATTATGTTAATCTGCATTATAGCAATTTGCTTTTAAAAACAAGGGGGTAATAAAGCACATACACTAATCCTAGGTTTCAAATTGTTCTTTTTACCTCCAAACTGCTAGATATACCCAAAAGAGAGATGCCTAATCTTCTTCCAATGCAGGTGCAAGAAATAAATGAGTTCACAGCAGGGGTTCTGCTGCAAGTATTCCCGTAAAGGCCGATTCTGTTTCCCACATATCCAGATGCTTTGGCCGTGCAAAAAACGGACATGTGGGAAATGGACCCGATTCTGGCACCATGGGGCCCGGACTTACCCATGATGGCAGAATAGGGGACATGGACTTTTGGGAGGGCAACTGATTCTGGAACGCAGAACATCCCATGGGCTGCCCATCCACAGCACACACCTCTCCGGCTGGCATGCCGGTGCAGTGGCGTCCCATCACAATGGCACCAACACATTCAGCCGGAGACACCTGTGGCCTGAATGCATAGTGGCACCATTTCCCCACTGCCCGACTCTTGGCAGGGGCTCCCAAGGCAGGAATCAGGCAGCTGGAGCCCTTCATCATTATCACCATGTGGGAGGGGGCTACAGGCCACATTCAACCCCGCACCTATTCCACCTCCGGGATGGAATAAGTCGGGCGTCCATCGCTGCGCTGGGAGACATATAGATGCCAGACCTGAATGGCCTCTACACGTTCTGGAGTCTGGCCACTACCCTGCTGCACCCTCACTCTGCCCCAGCACTGCCCTCTCCAGCCCCCATCCAGTGCTGCCTGCACAATGGTTCTCTATGTGCGGGGAGCAAATGGAGCAGAATACGGTTTGGGGGCTGTGCGTGGGTTGGACATCTAACCCAGACATCTAACCCGCTATTCATGGGTCAGAATGACCCCCTTAACCTCTATTTTTAGCTTCTTAAACCAGAAATGAAATGGGAAAAAAACAATTAGGCCTTATAGGCATTGCATATCCTATACTTAGGGGTATGTTTACTAAAGGACATTAAGGGAGCCTGTGTGCCATTAACACCTGTTATTGGCACCCTTGAGCCTTTAACGCAGCAAAAATCTGCCTTAAAGGGCATTAAAGGCTCCAGCAGCATTAAGGGTGCAGTAGGCGGAGAGGGGGCTTTAAAGGGGCGGGGAGTGGGCGTTAACAGTGTGTGCTCATAAGAACATAAGATATGCCATACTGAGTCAGACAAAGGTCCATAAAGCCCAGAATTCTGTTTCCAATAGTGACCAATCTAGGTCATAGGTAGCTAGCAGTTTCCCCAAAAGACACAGGTTCCACAATGCTTTGTATTGGGTCAAGCAGTGATATCCTGGGTCCCTTTTAATAATGGTTTATGGACCTTTCTACCGGGAACTTGTCCAAACCTTTTTTAAACCCAGCTACACTTACAGCTTTTACTACATCCTACAGTAAGAAATTCCAGAGTTTGATTACACGTTGAGTGAAAAAATATTTTCTCTTATTAGTCTTAAATAGGTTACCCTGTAGCTTCATTGCATGTCCCCTAGTCTTTCTATATTCTGATGACATAAACAATCGATCTACGTTTACCCGTTCCACTCCGTTCATTAATTTATAGACCTCTATCATATCTTCCCTCAGCTGTCTCTTTTCCAGGTTGAAGAGCCCTAACCTTTTTTAGCCTCTCTTCATAGGGGTATCCTTCCATCCTCTACCATTTTGGTGGCTCTTCTCTGTACCTTTTCTAATAATGCTATATCCTTTTTAAAATACGGCGACTAGAATTGCACACAATATTCAAGCTGTGGTTGAACCATGGAACGATACAGAGGCATTATAATATCCTTTGTTTTATTCTCCATTCCTTTCCTTATGATACCTTGCATTCTATATGCTCTCTTGGCTGCCGCTGCATACTGGGTGGAGGGTGTTATACTAGAGCAGTGCCTGTCATCCTCCCCCCGAGATGTATCGGTGGCAGGTGGAGATGGGGTCCCTGCAGAAGCAGATGGTTGGGGACTGCATGGCTGTCCATGTGTGCTTCTGCTCCCCCCCCCCCCCCCCACACACAATCTGGACCTTACGTCAAACCCACATGTTGGATGAGCTGGGACTGTGCACCACCACCACTGACAGCATGTGGCTATGACAGCATAGTGTGGGAGTGTTGGTGGCGGAGTCAGCGGCACCCTCCTGCAACAGGCTAAAGCCATGTCCTTGTCCTGTGTGCTGTGCCCTTTGCAACATGTGCCAAGGTCTGTCTGAAGGGGAGCATGTCAGCCCCAAGGACTGTTACATCAGTATGACAGCACTGTAGTTCAACACACACAGTCAGTGTGTATATGAGTGGGGGGTCACAGGTCCAAGTCCCAGCTGTGGATCATGTATTGCATGTTCCTGTGACTAAACTTTAGCCTACAATGCAGGTACAGCACCAGCTAGTGCAACCCCCAATGAATTGGCCAGCAAGGATACAAATACCCATTAGCCACACAGATAGGCTCCACTATCCACAGCTGGATGGAGAGGCAAGCTGATAGCACAGTCACTAACAAGGCCATTAAAGGCAGAGCGTGCTACTAGGTCCTGCACAAGGAGCACAGGTTAACAATACTTAAGCTGATATGGAGACCAAGTGGCAGGCAGGAATGCCAACCATCACCACTTTTGCACAGCACAGTGATGTGAGTGAGTGTGTGTGTGTGTTTGTTTATATGTATGTCTCTCCATTGCTCTGTAGCTTTCTCACACTTGCACTGTTCCCAGCATTAGTCTGCAAATGTGCATGATGAAAAGCAGAGGTTTATGAGTATGGCCTGAAACACAGCGGATTGGTCAGGATGTATCTGCTCGGCGGTAGGGTCAATGGCTGAGACTTTGTACTGCCCATCTTCCAAGTGCATGGCCTGGTTTGCCACAGAATGTCATGCTGAGAAGGCACTCTCACTCTAACCGAGCAGTGACCATGACATGGCTATGTATTCACATAGTCCTACCTAATGTCTGATCCTAGTGATGTGCATGCTATTTCTATTCAGGGAACCCTATTGCTGAGACAAATGCTGGGTGCCCATGCTGTTTATCCCAAGCCAGGATGCACATGGTCGCTCAGTGTACATGCATCGTGTGGTGACCAGTGGACTGGCTGTAGTTGGTATGTGCATGGCTGAATCAGCTCAGTGATGGGCAGCAGGTGTAGTCTGAATGAGCTTGCTGTGGTGGGTTTAGTCTTAAAAGGTTGGGACAGCAGTTGTTCCTGGACTACTCCCTGTGGTTATGGCAGGATAGTAGCAGCAAGCCTAGAAGCCACCACTACATATGGCATCAGCTTTTTAACACTGGGTACTGATGTGCACTGTTCCAGGAGAGTCCCTGTCTAAAAGGAGCAGGACACAGGGCCCAGCTGTGATTGGCACCTACAGCATGCTGCAGTTGTTCAGGGAACAAGGTGACCAGCATAACACACTGGCAGTGATGTGGCCCTGCTATATGGTCAGCAGAGACCATCTGTAGCAGTGCAAGTTCTGAGGACCAGGTTCTGGGCACCCATCCTCACCCTCAGGGTAACTACTAAAACTGCTCAGTAGCATGGTTTGTAGCTGCTATGTGAATGTAGCACACACTGTCAGTGTGTCTTACTGAGCTGATGTGATGGATCAGTGCATTCTTCATTTGGTGATCGCTGTAGACTGCCATTCCACGTGTGCCTCGTGAGTATCGGAGGGGTGAACCTATACTGGCACACACAGCAGACCATTTAGGCACAGACTTGCAGGCTCTTTGAATCCAGACATTGCTATATAAAGAGATGTGGTGGTATAGCCTATTGGTTAGTGTGATGTCTCCATAAGCAAATGACAATGGTTTGATTCCCACTTGTTCATTTTGTGCCTGTGTGCTACTCAGGTCATTTCTTTGCCTGTAACTGTCTTGGCTCTGCTGTGACTTGCAGACACTCATCCTTCTACTTTTTAATGCTCTCTAGCCACACTTTGGGTCAGCATACATGCTATTCCCTATCATGGCCTTCTGAGAGCGTGGCTTTATTGGCTCTGCTGCAGCCCATTGCAGGGGGTTCAGACATGTTCACCCTGCAGCTAACAGGCCCCTGCTTGGAGGTGTGGCGTGATGGCAATGGCAATGGCTTGGGGGCCAAGATACCATGGTGTGAGGCCCACTGCCACTCCTTATGTGACATTTTGGAATGTGTTATTGTCACATTTTATGTCTGCCACAACCTTCATGGACTGATACCTCCTTGTGACCTTGAGCAGATCACTTAACCAATCAATGGCTTAGCTAACTGCAGGTCTGTACAGTCCCTAGTTGTCATATGACATTATCAATTGACAGTAAGATGTACCTCAATGTGACTGCACTGCTACAGCGTTATAATAACAGGCAGTTGCATGCATACAGCTATAACCTACTTAGTCAACATGAGTCATGTGTGATATCATGACTGTGATTGTACAGCTTTGGCTCCATTACATCTCTGCAGTACATGCAGATACATCCTACCCCTCGGATACCCACCTGGCAGGTATCACCTCATGTCCTTATGTGCCCCATTTGCCCAGTTAGGATGACAATTGTGCAGTTGTTATCTGCACATTTGTCTGAGGTGTTGTATGGTGGCTGGGTCGCTAGGACAGATGTGAATCCCACGTGTCTGGTATCGGGCCTTCCAAGTGGCACTGACGCACATTTTCACGCACAGTACAAATATGTTGGGGATGGCACCGGCCATCCCATACCACTCTCTCCTCAGCCACCATCCTTCCTTCAGCCCATCCATCTGCCTCTGTCAGCTGTGTGCAGTCATGTCTTCTTGTGAAAGCTGCTACACCATGGCCTACACTGGTACTGTTTTCCACATTTTGGCTCTTCATGCATGCCTCTCCTGTGGCTGATCACACGTCACCACTTCTACTCTGTCCTCCTGTCGCTGCACACATCCTACCACTTTTGACTCCACTGGGGGACACGTCTTCCCCATCCTATGCCACATCCTGACATTGCACCATTTTACAATGGCACCCCCCTGTGCATCGGTACAGCTGCCTCCCACATTCTCATCCACTTTACTGGCTGCCATGTAGGGTGCCCACGGATATGGCAGGTCCATCAGCTTCCACCTGTTCTTCCATTCATCACCTTTACATTGAATTTCCTTTTTGCTCCTTTAACCAGCATTAGGGTTACGGACATTTTTGGACATTAAGGTGCATGTTTGACACCTTCATGCCTGATGTCCCTTTAACGCACATTAAATAGCCCATAGCACTCTTAACGCTGGAATGCCTCCTACACGCTCAGAGCCATTTTTGCATGTAAAACCCCTTATTGCTGCCATTAACGCTTGCCAACGCCTGCTCCCTTAATGTCCTTTAGTCAACATACCCCTTAGTGTATGCCTCACAGTAAATGCAATGCAATGTGTGCCTTCGAGTCAGTCCTGACTCCTGGCGACCCAGAAGCTCCTGGGTTTTCTTGGTAGTGTCACCGGAAGTAGATTGCCAGGCCTTTCTTCCGAGGCAATGGAGGGTTAAGTACCTCTTCAAATAGCCAAAATATCTACTTACTGACACATAGCGTGTGCTTACCCTCTACACAAAGTGAACACACATAACAACTTCTTGGAATTATATGTCAAAATGTAATGCTATTCAGAGTGATTTTAAAACAAAATCCATATATTTGTTTATATCTACAGTACATCTATCTATCAATCTTTTAACTGTAAACCATTTTGCTGCTAACCAGTATATCAAGATTTTAATAAACATAAACATATCTTAAACACCGTTTTATCCTGTGTTGGATAAATTTGTTTCACTGAAATGCATTAATACTGTAAGAATTTCAAGCAGCTAAGGGGTGAACATCTGTAGTTTCCAGCTGCATATGCGTCTCCCTCTGGTTGGCCCCATGGCTGATTCGCCAAATGGTTTCAGTGCTGCACAGGATGACAACTGTGAAGTACAGCCCTGGTTCTGTCTTTCAGCCAAGCTGGGCTGATGGCTTGGTCAGTCTACCTTGACACTTTTATTTTGGCTCGTCACCGCAGGTTTGATTTTAAAGAATATAAATACATTGGCCTACAAAGTAGCATCTGGCAGGCCGCTGTACCTTACGCACATCAGGGAAAAGACTGCATGAGCATCACCGCCTCCCTCTGCCTTGCAGGAAAGTAGGCATGCTTCAGTTCGTCGCTGAGTTTATTTTAGAATAAGGTCAGTGCACAGTGGGAATTCCTAGAAGATTTGTCCTGGTTTATGGTACACCTTCAGTTCCGCAATCTGCTAAAGTGCTGTCAAAAAATTAAATTGTCTTATTGCTGAAGTATGGCAGCAACGCATTTGGCCTCTTTGCAAAGCATTCTAAGTAACTTTAATATTGAAAATATGTGGTAACCTACACAAAGCCACTGTAAGAAATACAGTTCAGATGTCTTTGTTTCCTGACATTATCTACAGAAATTTAATTACATATAAATCTAATTTAATTTAAATATCTATATACCCTTTCTTCAGATACCATATCTATCCAAAGCAGTCTATAATCATTCTTAAAACTACTGGTAGAATCATACATATAAGCTTACCATGCCAAATAAAGGTCAGTAAGAATTTAATAAAGAAAAGGTTATTCCCAGCCAGGGATCCAATATACTTCTTATACTCCTTCTCCTTCCCTTCCAAGCCTTTATTCCCAAATTATAAACCAAGGGCATGGGAGTAATTTGACTGCTTCATTTGGGGAAGGGGATGACATAATTGCATATATTTGCATATGTGCATATCATTTGCAATTCATTATGGTTAACTTTAAAAAAAAACCACTAGATGGATAGGAAGCCAGTGTATAGAACAAGTGAGGGATGAGTTGGTGCCCCAGGATACTCAAAGGGAGCAGAGGGTCTCATTTAGTGGCTATATAAATAAAATGCAGCAAAAATTGTAGCTGTTTAATTATTTAGCCTGACACTCTAAGATAAAAAATACAGACACCTATAAATATATATTCTGCAAAAAACAAAGGAGATGTAAGGTGCTCACATGCCAAGGGGCAATAACTGAAAGAGAACCACAGCACAGTTTCTTAAACCAAAATAAAATTAGTTATAACCTTCTTTTGTTTTAGAAACTGCACTATGGTTCTCTCTTTTTCAACATCTATTTTGCGGGCAGCAAAACCCCTCTACCAACAGTAAATGCAGAAGAGAACTAGGGCATTTCACCATAGAACCCAACATACAAGAAAAAAACATCTTATTCCAGTATCATTTCATTAACAGCCTCTTCAATACCAGGCAGATTGTGAACTAACACAGAACACCTACAAAGGTTACTATAAAACAAATCTACCATACCATAACAGCATCAGCTTCTTCTCCCTCCAGACACCGAAGCAGCCGCCCAGCAGCGTGCTCTGCCCAATCGGGGCAGCCCAGCAGCATTCAAAAGAAGCGCCATCGGGCGGACCTGTGCCTAAGGGCCTTGCCAGAGGGCCCTTTGGCATGGCCCTTAGGCGGGGCATTGCGTCCAGCTACCCCAGCGACTCCAACTTCACTGAGTGCAGTAAGAAGCAAACAAAAAATCAGATGACCAGTAGCAGAACTAAGGAACCAAGCATCACCGTGTTGAACACTGAGCTCTCCACTAAACGTATGTAAGAATGCACGAAACTGCATAGCTTAAATAATTATCATACTGTAAGAGCTGAATGACCCAGCAACCACCATTGTTGAGGCCAACCATTCCCCCCACTATTATCATAGTCTTTGAGGCTCAGTTAAGCACAGAATATTCATCGCTCATTCTCCACCGGATAATCTCAGATGTGCAGCTAACTACCCCTATTTGAGTAGCCATTGTTGTCTCGAACAAAACTATTGTTGTTTTTAAAGGTCACAATGTAGCTAGCTACTCCCAAAGGTCACAATTGTGTAGCTAGCTACTCCCATACAAGTAGCCTTTCTGCCTTGTTGTCTCGAACAAAACTATTGTTGTTTTAAAGATCACTATTGTGTAGCTAGCTACCCCCAAACAAGTAGCCTAGCTGCCTTGTTGTTTCTAAAGCTTACATTGCTGTACAAGTTAGCCTCATTGTTTTAAAGGTCACTGTTGTGTAGCTAGCCACTCCCATACAAGTAGCCTTGCTGCCTTGTGGCTTCTAAAAGTGCACATTGCTGTACAAGTTAGCCTCATTGAAGGCAAGCATTTATTGTTGTACAAACTGTCTCCTATACCAGTACCCTGTGCTGACCCACAAGTCAACATGGCCATATTCATCCTAACCCTAACCAGCTTGTACCTCCTTAGCAGCACATTCATCAGCCCTCCCAATCTGACCTCCAACTACAACCTCATTCCAACCCTTCAAGGCCGAGGAAAAAGGCATCAAGACAGCTCACATTTTAAACCACCAGAATCTCATCAATACCCACACCCAAGCTTAATCCACATACCAATCCAACACTCCGCAAAACCCAAAGTGGCACAGCCCCTAGGTCAGCGAAACCTGAAATGTGCCCTCATAAATGCACGCTCAGTCAGCAGGAAATGGCCAGCCATCACCGACCTTATAACCCACCTTGAACTAGACATCCTACTAGTCACTGAATCATGGCTCATGGACTCAGACACAGTCCTCATTAACCAACTTATCCCCCCCCCCAACTTCTCAAGCCACACCTGCCACAGACCTAACCGCAGAGGGGGTGGCACATTCATCCTATCAAAAACAGAGCTCATGTATCAGCTGATTAAATCCAGCAGCACAACACATCTCGACACACTCACTATATCCAACAGCTACAACACCATCAACCTAATTTACAGATCACCGTCCTCCCCTGAAGACCTTGCAACTATAATTGACCTTGCCTGTAACCCTAAGAACACCCATAGGCCAAACTGGATATTGGGAGACTTTAACCTCCCAGCTCTCCAAGATACTCACTCCAAAGCCTTCCTTGAAGCACTCAACGAACTTGGCTACGATCAGATAGTTGAAACACCTACCCACCGGAAAGGAAATATACTAGACCTCATATTCATCCCACGATCTGACATAAGCCCAAATTACAACTTCAAGCTAGATATCACCCCAGTCCCATGGACCGACCACAACCTAATTAAATTCCAGATACCCATGCTTCAAGACAGCAACATGCCTAAGAGAACAGCTGAAAGCCCGCCCTCACCCATAAGATGATTCAGACCATTTGACAAAGAGGCGATCCTAAATGAAGTCCTTCCAAACCTCCAGCTAGACTCGCCTGACCTGGATGATCTGATGGCCACATGGAACAACAGCCTGAACTCCTATGCATGACTACCTATCCCAACCAAGCCAACCACCCCATGCAAGTCATATAGAGGTAAGAAATCAGCACAGTGGTATTCCAAAGAGCTACGGTCTTCACTATTTCTCCTTAGGAAACTGGAAAGAAGATGGCGGCGATCCCGGTCCCCAGCCGACCAGGCAGCCTACATCACCCAGCTTAACTCACACAGAAACTCCATCTCAGTGAAAATGAAAGAACACCACTCCGAACTCCTACTCCGCTCACTAAATAAACCACATGACCTCTTCAACTTAGTGAAGTCCATGATGAAAGAACCTTCGCCCACACAGACTACTATGATACACCCCCAGGAATATGCAGGCTACATATTAGCCAAAGCCAGCAACATCAGCATAGCCAAGAAACCCACTCCCGGACACAACACAAATCAACCACTTCCGCTCAACTCACAACACCATCAGACAGAGGCATTGAGGACATCATCGCAACCATCAACACCATCACTGCCCCAAATGACCCATGTCCAGCTCACTGGATAAGATCTCTGCACAAAGAACTCAGTGTGACGCTAGCCAGGATCATGGAGTGATCCTTCTCCACAGAAATGTTCCCAGCATTTCTCAAACAGACGTCGATCCGACCCCTTCTGAAGAACAACAAACTGGACCCCCAGAAGGTGAAGTCCTATCGACCAATCTCAAGCATCCCACTTGTAGCCAAGATTATTGAGAAGGTAGCTCAACAGAAAATCCAAGAACACATTGACTCCACCGCCCCCCTTGATCCATGCCAACATGGCTTCAGGGAACCACATGGAATCGAAACGATTCTTGCCACTCTTTTTAACACATTAATCACAGGGATTAATAACAACAGACAAAGATATGCCCCGATTTTCTTGGACATCTCCATGGCCTTCGACTCTGTCAACCATGAGCAGCTCCTGACACGTCTCCAGGAAAAAGGAATCCAGGGCTCAGCCTGGAGCTGGTGCAAATCGTACCTAACAGATAGATGGCAGCAGGTACGCACAGGCTCTACGACCTCCAAGTCTTTCCAACAAAAACATGGAGTTCCCCAGGGTTCTTCACTATCTGCCCTATTATTCAATATATATATGCAGCCCATAAGTGCCATCATCCACTCCTTCAACATCTCCTGCCTGATTTATGCAGATGACGTACTTCTCTTCACCCCCTTCACCGTTGACCAACCAGACTTCTCCTCACTGGTAAAATGCTTTGATGCCATCACTGACTGGCTTAACTCACAAAGTCTCAAAATAAATTTCAGCAAGACAGAAGTGCTATTCGTCACGAGAAATCAAACCTTCATCCCTCCGGCAACATTAAAGACAAGAGATGCTGAGCTCCCGAGCTGCCCCACCATCCGCTATCTAGGAGTCACACTTGACCAGCACCTCGACCTCAAAGCCCACATAAGCAACACTGTCAAGAAAGTCTACCATAAGATGAGGGCAATTCGACATCTCCGACCCTTACTGCAACCAGACGACTTCCGGACAGTATTCCAGGCGCTAGTAACCCCCCACTTTGACTACGCCCATGTGATCCTTCATGGGCTCCCTAAGAACACACTTAACCCCCTACAGTTAGCTATGAATGCCGCTGCCCGATTCCTACATGGGGCCTCTAGAAGAGAGCACATCACTCCAATCCTAAAGGACCTCCACTGGCTACCAATCTACTGCCGACTCATCTACCAAGTTGCTCTCTTAACTTTCAAAGCCATTAACAAAAAAACCTCTGGCTCCTTGACAAACCTTATCCACCCCACACCCTCATCCAGAGCAAGAAGGTCCTTTTATTTATTTTTTATTTATTTACATTCTCTTATATACCGCGCTATTCTGCATCAGTGCGGTTTACATTGAACAAACTGAAATTACATTGAACAGGGTATTATAACTTGGAGATAACTATTTTACAGGGAACATGGGCTATGGAGGGTTAAGTGGCTTGTCCAAGACCACAAGGAGCACCTGTGGGACTAGAAACCGCAGTCCTTCCGGCCCAAGGTTGCTGTCCTCTAGTGGGATTTGAACCACCGACCTTCCGGCCTGAAGTACCTTGCCCCAACCACTAGGCTACTCCTCCACTCTTTGCCACCAACACACTAATAACCCCCAGTGAAGTGACAAAATGCACTCAGGCAACAAAAAACAGAGCGTTCATGTTCTATGCACCTACCTGCTGGAACGAGCTCCCAGTGTCCATCCGCATGATCACTGCCCTCGCACAATTCAGAAAAGCACTAAAGCACCACCTTTTTCTCCTGCACTATGCCCAGGCTAACAACACATCCCTACCCGATACAACCTTACGACCCAATTTACACCCCTGTACATAGCTGCAAGGACAACCATGTAACCATAGCCACGCAGTGACTTCCTGCCCACACCTTATATAGCCTGTATATAGCCTGTATTTACCTCCCCATGGTTATTAACCCAAGTTGTATTTCCTGTTCAATGTAAATGTGAAGCAGACTCTTCCTGCTCTGTACAATATGCTATCTGTAAACCGCACTGATTTTAAAAAGCGTGGTATATAAAAGCATTAAATAAATAAATAAATAAATTAACATAATATGGAGCCTACCCACAAAAGAGAAGCACCATAAATATTGCAGTGGGCCTTAGATCATCCTTATACCTATTTGGAAAACTGAAGAAGTCATATTACTACAGATCCTTCATAGAAACTTCATGCTAACAGAATGCATGATCTGGGTCACACAGGCAGAACACAGTCAGACCCTCACCAAGTACAGAATATGTTATAACAAACTTAAAGCAGAAATATGTAGACAAAATTAAATTGAAACCCCATCAAACTAGCCTCTGCATGCAGTGCAACATAAGAAATAGAAAAAAAGTGATGTATTTCTCTCTATACTGTGCAAAATTTAAAGATGGCCAGAGGCGGCCCAAAGGAGGTACGGGCCTTGTGCGGAGACTCATTGCGGGACCTCATTTGCATAAGGAGCCTCATTTGCATAAATATTTGCATAATGTTAACATGTGCTAACGTTTAGTAAACACGCCTCTTAATGAGTGTCTGGATAAAGAAAACTACCAGATTTCTACATTACCATACTCCAGTGCCAACCACCATGCACATTAGGAAGTACTACAAATACTGCCCATTTAGAACCCATAGCAAATCCGCCATATCATAAAAGCACTACCCGGAGTCACAAAGCACCAAACCCTACCTACCAAAAGGCAACATTGCAAATATTAAACCAATGTATCTCAGAGAATACCAATCCATCTTCTACTGGGGAAAGAGAACAAGTGGCACTGTCAAATAGAAACTACATGAACAGAATACCTCAGCTCAGTTGCACATGCAAAACTAGACTGTCACCAGACAAAGAACAAGGGATCACAATTTAGAAATAGAAAGACAATAATTAAATTGGGAACCCCAAAAGCCAAACTTGGAATGTACAACAACAATGGAGAAATAATTTCCTCTTGCACTAAACAAAAATGCAAAGACCTTAACAATACACATTTCCCAGCGCTGACATATTGCAGTTAATAAATTCAAAATAAAAAAGTATTTTTCTACCTTTTGTTGTTTGGCATTTTATTTTTCAGTTGCAATTGCTCCAGTCACTTTCTTCTGGTTTCTTTGTGTCTTCTGCTAGTTGTGCTAACAGAGGCTCTACAGGTCAAATAACGGTAAGGATTTGAGAGTTTATTTTTATTAAATTGCTAGCTCTCTGACTGGGAGCTCTTAAAAGGACTTTTGTATATTTTTAAAGCAAAGTTACTTTCTTTTTGGTGCTTCAGTAGAAATATTTCATTTAGTAGAGTAGGTTTTTAAACTCTAGTAACCTTCTCAGCTTTAGGGAACTGCTGACATCTAATCAGCAGTCTACAGCTGATCACAAGATGGGATATGCACCCCCACAGCACCTCTGCCTGGTAGGAGAACTGACCATGTGTGTAACTGGCACAGAGTAGCGACAGACCGTGATATTGTGTGGGTCCTGTGCTCACCCTGAGGGTGAGGTTGGGTGCCCAGCACCAGGTCCGCAGCACCTGGCTTGGCTGAGATAGGCTATGCTGTAGACCTCCATCAGTGCCAGTGTGTGATAGGTCGTCCTTGCAGACACACCTAGGATACATCTGTGTTTCCAATTCAAGTCTAGCCCTTGTGGACTATGGTGCACCCAGAATAGTGCATATCCTGTGTGGGAGCCATGGTCACATGTTATAGGCAAAGGGGGGGGGGTGTTTGGACCCAAAAGCAGATTATGTAGCACCACCCAACCCACCCTCTGTGGCTCAGAGTGGGGGACAGGATCTCCCACCAACAGATTCTACATCCCTGCAATGGTGGCAGTAGAAGGGGACCATCAACCCCAGTCCTGCTGGGGAACGGGCACCCTACAGGGCAGTCAATGCAGATCTGTATGCATCACATAAGGCAATGACAGACAGGCAGAACGCTGGAACAGCTCAGCTGCCCCCCACCACTATCTGACATTCACCAGCAGAGTAAAACACAAAAAAGCCCAGCAAAAGAGACCAATATAACAATATTTTTTTGTCGGAGTGGCCAGCACAGTAGACAGGAAAAGTTCCTGCTACCACCGTGGCCCATCCTTTTTAATCAATATTGAAAGTCCATTTAAAACAGCTCTATTCAAAGATGGCTGGTACTTAGCTTTGTAGAAGAAAAGCAGGCTGTGAAAACGATATGAGCAACAGTGGAGCAATAATACATCAGTAGGTCACTTATACGACGTGTCACGTTTCGGGGGTATACATCTCAGCCCCCTGCTACAGGTCAGACCTCTGTGTAAAAAACATCAGCCCTCACCAGCAGAGGGCACAGTCAGTCTCCACTCTGCAAGGTGCTCCAGCCATACACATGCTAAATGCAGTCTGCTAGCTAGTACGTGGGATTAGAGCACCCACACCAAGCAGGTATGTCAGTGATTGGGGCCCCAGAAAAAGAAACCCACAAATATCCCTTGAAAGAAATACTGTGCAGCACTATGGGGAACCCAGCCATGCTGTGGCCACTGATCAGTCAGGGTGAGAGTGACCTCCCAGCATGACATGCTGCTGCCATCCTGTCCGTGCAGGTGCTGGTCGGGCACTAAAAATGTCCCAGCCATTGCTCTATGCCAGGGGTCTCAAACTCAAATTGCTTTGAGGGCCGAATGAGGACTTCTAAAGTAACCCGGGGGCCGCATAAGACACGGGGGGGCTCATTTGCATAGGGGGCCTCATTTGCATAAATATTTGCATAAATATTTGCATAATGTTGCATAATGAGTGCATGGATAAAGAAAGACTAGAAAATTTCTATATTACTATAATCCAGTGCCAACCGCCAGGCACATTAGGAACTACTACTAACACTGCCCATTTAGAACCCATAGCAAACCCGCCGTATCATACCAGGACTCACAAAGCACCAGACCCTACCTATCAAAAGGCAACACTGCATATATTAAATCAATACATTTCAGAGAACAATACATGACCTACTGGGAAAAGAGAACAAGTAGCAATGTCAAATAGGAATTACACAGAATACCTCAGCACTGTAGAAATAAAACTATAAATTAATTTCTTGTACTAAAGCACAGACATTAATGATGCACATTTCCCAGAGCTGACATATTCCAGTTAATAAACTCAAAATAAAGAGATATTTTCCTACCTTTTGTGCATTTTTTTTCAGTTGCAATTGTTCCGGCCACTTTCTTATGGTTTCTTCTGCTAACTCTCCATCGTCTGCTGTCCATTTGTCCTTTCTTCTCTCTTCTAGTTTTTTTTCATGCAGTCCAGGTACATTTTAAAAAATCGAAACTTGCTGCTGCCTCCACCGCCGCAGTATCAAGCATCCCTGAGCCCCCCCCCCTCAATTAAAGTCAACATAAGAACATAGCGCTTTACAAACTTTAATTATTTTAATCCATTTATTATAACATGTGTAACGTGAATAATTATGTAAGTTTTATGTTTCATTCAGTTTTTTTCTGGCTACTTAGCTGGCAGCGTTTTGCATCAACAAGGACGTCGATATTAGGCTTTAATTTATTAGAAAAAAGCAATCTCAGTGTTGCTTGCAAATGTTCATCAGTGAGCCGTGACCTTAGCACAGACTTGTTAATCTTCATGGATGAGAAAAATTGTTCACATACATATGTACTTCCAAACATTGCAAGAATCCTTGCTGTAGCAGAGTGTAACCTCGGAAACCTGTCTCGTGGAAGAAACGTGTAGAATTCGGGAATCCCTAATTCTACATATTTTTGCTTCAAGATAGTATCACACTGAAGTTCCACCAACTCCATTTGCAAGTCCTCTGCAACATTATCAACTTCTACAGCAAACGGCGTTGAAAAAAGTTGAAATTGTGGCTCCAGTATCTTAAAGTCTTCAAAGCGCACATCAAACTGTTGAAGTAAGTTAGACAACAAATCTCTATATTCTTTCAGGCATTTGGGTTCAACTTTTTGTAAAGAATTCAGGGTTGGGAAATGGACCAAATTGCCCTCACCCACCTGCTTCATCCATAAACGTAGTTTAACTTTGAACGATTTCACATTGTCATACATCTGTGTGATAATCTGTTTTTTACCTTGAAGCTTCAAGTTCAATCCATTCAAGTGATCCATAATATCCGTTAGAAAAGCAAGGTTGCATTGAAAAATAGAATCAGTTAGCAAAGGAACTGCCTTATTTTTCATCATCATGAATGAAGCGATTTCATCTCTAAGTGCAAAGAAACGCTTCAAAACATTTCCGCGACTTAGCCATCTAACTTCAGTGTGATAAAGAAGTTCACCATACTCAGAGTCCATATCTGCAAGAAATGAGATGAACTGCCTGTGATTCAGCCCCCGTGAACGTATAAAATTGATTGTTTTAACAACTACATCCATTACTTCTTTCATTTGTAGACTTTTACTACAAAGAGCTTCTTGATGCAAAATGCAGTGTATACTAGTGAAGTTGATTCCTACTGTTTCAAGACTGTTTAATTTGTTTTTCAACAATCCAACTACACCTACATTTTGAGAGCACATTGACGGTGCACCGTCTGTGGCCAAAGATACAAATTTTTCCCATGGTAAGCAATATTTCTCTATGCATTTTTCCAGGGATTGAAACAAATCATGTCCAGTTGTAGTACCCTTCAATGGTATTAATTCTAGGAATTCTTCTGTCAGATTTAAACTGCAGTCTACACCTCTGATGAATACAGCACATTGTGCGGTATCAGACACATCTGTACTTTCGTCGAGAGCAATTGAAAATGCTTCAAAGTCCTTAGCCACTTCAATTAATTGTTTCTCCACATTATCTGCTAATTCTGTAATCCTGGTGGCAACTGTATTGGGTGACAAGCTTAAGCTTTCAAACAGTTTCTTTTTGTCAGGACATAAAATGTCACTTGCCTTTAAAAGACATTCTTTTATGAACAAACCTTCTGTAAAGGGCCGTGAAGACTTTGCAATAAGTTCACTTATAACAAACTTGCTCTTACTGAATCTTCGTTGGACTGATTACTAGTGGTAAATAAACGTCTTTGTTTCCATAATGCTGATTTAAGTTTTGTAACTTTGTCTTCTCTAACTTTGCCCACGTACGCGTCATACTTCTCATGGTGTTTTGTTTCGTAGTGCCTACGCACGTTATACTCCTTCGGAACAGCTAATGTTTGTTGACAAATGAGACATTGAATTGTACGGTTGATCTCAGTGAAAAAATATAACTCCTCCCATTTTTCTTGAAAAATTCTGTTTTCGCTCGCGATTTTTCTCTTTTTACTGCTATCTCCATTGTCCTTGCATCCAGACTTTTCTGATTGTAATCTCTTCATTATAAATTAGGATTGCAATCACAATTGAATCTCTGCCCTTCCGATGAAACAGTGGTCTGGAAAAAAGAGGTGTGTGTTAAAATAATATTAGAAGCAATGTGCCCCCCAGCCCACAGCACATTACCAGTGTGCTGTGGGGCTGGGGGGTTTAGAGCCGGTAATGTGCTGTGGGCCTGGGGGGGGGGTCAGAACCATTACCAGTTCTGACCCCCCCCCAGCCCCACAGCACATTACCGGCTCTAAAAAACCCCCAGCCCACAGCACATTACCAGCTCTAAAAAAACCCAGCCCCACAGCACATTACCAGCTCAAAAAAACAAACCCCAGCCCCACAGCACATTACCAGTGTGCTGTGGGGCTGGGGGGTTTAGAGCCGGTAATGTTCTGTGGGGCTGGGGGGGGGGTCAGAACCATTACCAGTTCTGACCCCCCCCCAGCCCCACAGCACATTACTGGCTCTAAAAAAACCCCAGCCCACAGCACATTACCAGCTCTAAAAAAAACCCAGCCCCACCGCACATTCCCAGCTCAAAAAAACAACCCCCAGCCCCACCGCACATTACCCGTGTGCTGTGGGGCTGGGGGGTTTAGAGCCGGTAATGTTCTGTGGGGCTGGGGGGGGGTCAGAACCATTACCAGTTCTGACCCCCCCCAGCCCCACAGCACATTACCGGCTCTAAAAAACCCCCAGCCCACAGCACATTACCAGTTCTGACCCCCCCCATCCATCATCATCATCAGCAGCAGCAGCAGCAGCAGCAAAAATCACAGCCCCCCCCATCCATCCATCCTCCCTCCCTCCCTCCCTCAGCAAGAATCACAGGCCTCCCTCAGCAAAAATCACAGCCCCCCCCCATCCATCCATCCATCCTCCCTCCCTCCGCAAAATTCAAAGCCCCCCCCATCCATCCATCCATCCTCCCTCCCTCCCTAAGCAAAATTCACAGCCCCCCCATCCATCCATCCATCCTCCCTCCCTCCCTCAGCTTATATCACAGCCCCCCCCATCCATCCATCCATCCTCCCTCCCTCCCTCAGCAAAAATCACAGCCCCCCCATCCATCCATCCATCCTCCCTCCGCAATATTCACAGGCCTCCCTCAGCAAAAATCACATCCCCCCCTTCCATCCATCCATCCTCCCTCCCTCCCTCAGCAAAACTCACAGCCCCCCCCATCCATCCATCCTCCCTCCCTCCCTCAGCAAGAATCACAGGCCTCCCTCAGCAAAAATCACAGCCCCCCCATCCATCCATCCTCCTCCCTCCCTCCCTCAGCAAGAATCACAGGCCTCCCTCAGCAAAAATCACAGCCCCCCCCATCCATCCATCCATCCTCCCTCCCTCCCTCAGCAAAAATCACAGCCCCCCCATCCATCCATCCATCCTCCCTCCCTCCCTCAGCAAAAATCACAGCCCCCCCATCCATCCATCCTCCCTCCCTCCCTCAGCAAAAATCACAGCCCCCCCCATCCATCCATCCATCCTCCCTCCCTCAGCAAAAATCACAGCCCCCCCCCATCCATCCATCCATCCTCCCTCCCTCAGCAAAAATCACAGCCCCCCCCCATCCATCCATCCATCCATCCTCCCACCCTCAGCAAAAATCACCGCCCCCCCCCAGCCATCCATCCATCCTCCCACCCTGCCTGCCTCAGCAAAAATCACAGCCCCCCCCATCCATCCATCCATCCTCCCTCCCTCCCTCATCAAAAATCACAGCCCCCCCCATCCATCCATCCTCCCTCCCTCCCTCAGCAAAAATCACAGCCCCCCCCATCCATCCATCCATCCTCCCTCCCTCAGCAACAATCACAGCCCCCCCCATCCATCCTTCCATCCTCCCTCCCTCCCTCAGCAAAAATCACAGCCCCCCCCCATCCATCCATCCATCCTCCCTCCCTCCCTCCCTCCCTCCCTCAGCAAAAATCACAGCCCCCCCCCATCCATCCATCCATCCTCCCTCCCTCCCTCAGCAAAAATCACAGCCCCCCCCCATCCATCCATCCATCCTCCCTCCCTCCCTCCTCCCTCCCTCAGCAAGAATCACAGGCAGGCAGGCAGGCCAGGCAGGCCAGGCAGGCAGGCAGGCAGGCCGCCCGCCCGCCCCCCCCCTCCCTCCCTCCCTCCCTCCCTCTCTCCCTCCCTCCCTCCCTCTCCTCTTCGGCTTAGAACCGCGAAGGGAGAGTTCCTCCCTCGGGACTCTGTTAAGCCGGCTGAAATTTCCTCCCTTCGCGGTTCTAAGCCGAAGAGGAGAGGGACTGAGGGAGGCAGGGCTGGCTTAATTCTGGGCAGACTGCTTCCTTACCTGCCGAGAGCTGTGCAAGCAGGCGATCCTTCCTCCAAGCAGGCGATCCTTCCGAAACCGCTGATACGAGGGCTGCTCAGACTGCTTCTGGGCCGGCCCCCCCCCTCCTCCTTTTTCTCCTCCTCCTGCCTGTCCCTGATTGGTGGAGGGCAGGCGCGTGACGCGGTCATGCAACCCAACTTGTTTGCAGCCCCGGGAATCGCGCTAAGCCGGAAAACAGTAAAAGTAGCAAAAATTGCAGAAAGGATACTCGCGGCGGGTCGCGGGCCGCACAAAATGCTCTCGCGGGCCGCATGCGGCCCGCGGGCCGCGTGTTTGAGACCCCTGCTCTATGCCCTGTGCAGGTGCATCCTGCCCAGGCCACCTTGTCCGGGGCATAACCACAGTACCTTGCTCCTAATTATGCACATTGACAGGCTAACACTGGAAACAGTGCAAGCAGTGTGGGCTCAGTAAGGTGTAGGCAGCCAGAACACACTGGATAGACATACACACACTCCCACACCTATACCAGCATTGTGCAAATATAGAGGTTTGTGGCAGCCCTGGCTGCCACACCAGTCCTGGGCACAGTGCGGGCATTGCTAAGGGGATTTGTTATCTGACATTAATCATAGAAACCTTTTGATATATGTGGAACATGTTCCCAAGTTTAGGACAGCATTGCTAAGGTATGCAGGTGCCAGTTTTGGGAGATTCTGCTCCGCACAGGGCCCAACAGCGTGACTCCATGAGGCTTTGGAGCCTGTGGGTGTGGGTGTTTGTGCCCCTGTTGGCCACTGCTCTAGGGGAGAGGTTCCCAACTCTGGTCCTGGTGGGCCAAACACTGTTCAGGTTTTCATGCTGTCCCTAATGAATATGCATGAGATACATTTGCATACAATGGGGACGGTGTATACAAATGCAGCACAGGCATATTTATTAGGGACAGCATGAAACCTGAATGGTGTTTGGCCCTCCAGGACTGCAGTTGGGAAACTCTGCTCTAGGGATTGCACATGTTTATGGTGTCTGTGCTCTGTAGGGTAAAATATAGGCATTTATGGCTTGTTTCTTTTATCTGCAATAAGAGTTCTGTCGTTATTAACATGGATTAGTACTGGGTAAAACATAGGGACATGGTTTGCAGGAGGCACAGCTGGGACTTCAACTTGTGACCTTCTGCCCCTCAACACACTGGCTGTGTATACTGCACCAAACTGTTGCCACAGGAGCAGATCATTCCTTGGGAATACCATTACTGTTCGTCAGACAAACCTTGTCTGCTGCAGTGCACGGCACCCACCTAAATGGGGCTTGGTCATGGTCTGCTGTGGGCAGATGCCACTGCCCCCTCCACCACCAGCCGGTGGTGCTGGTGGTGTGCAGTCCCAGGCCATCCAGTGTGCCGGTAGGTGGCTGCCTATGGTGCGTGATATGGGGTAGGGGTGCCTGCATAGACATCAACACTTCTCCCCGGCACTGCCTGCCAAGGTTATGTGCCCTTTGGGGTACTTGCTGGGTACTGTCCCCTGGGACACTGTGGGACACACACTCATGGCCATGTTTGCCCTTGGTCAGTTACTGTCCTGCTGGTTTTCTGCTTCCACATTCCTATGTGTCACCTAGGCATCTGCCTAGCCCACCCTGTGCCCCAGCTTCCACACTGCATGTCCCGCCTGCAGCCCCCTGTAACCCATTTGCAGCCTCACCCTAGTGCCCTCTCGTACTTGGGCACTATGACGTTGCTGCACATGTATCACTACTATCACGTTTTAGTTTCCCTGCCTTTGCTGCACATTGCTGACTGAAATGGTCTCTCTCCCCTGCAAATGTGCCTCTAATGCGAGGTTTTCACTGGTGCTAATTTTCAGACCTTCATTTCACGGCGTTAATGTGCATGGGGCCTCTCCCCGCCCATTGACCCCTTATCTCGGCCCCTGGGGAGCCTTACTCCGCCCTCCTGGGAGCTCTACTCCACCCTCTGTGCACCTTAACGCCGCAGGAGACGTTATCGCGAGATACGTGATGTTCTCACACGGTAATGCGCCATTATTATGCAATAACATCACATATCACGTGATAATGTCGCAGCTGCGCCGTTAGCGCCGTTTAGTAAACATACCCCTTAGACTTTAGGACGACTAAGTTTGCCAAGATGGGCCAATACCTCAGGGAGTCGTTAGTGGGATGAGAACAGCTGGGGGATGTAGAAAAACAGTGGGCAAAACTGAAAGGGGATATTTTAAGGGCAACCAATCTTTTTGTTAAAATGGTAAATAAAAGGAAAAGGAGACCGCTATGGCTTTCGAAAGAAGTAGCTGAAAAAGTGAAGAAAAAGAGGGAGGCCTTCATGAAATACAAGAGACCACAGAGAGAGGAAATCAGGCATCTATATTTGGAAAAAACTTAGAGAAGCTAGCAAAGTAGTCAGGAAAGCAAAGATTCAAAAAGAGGAGGAAATAGCCAATGCAATAAAATGGGGGGATAAGACATTTTTTAGATATGTTAGTGAGAAGAGGAAGGGCAGAAGTGGTATTGTCAGACGCAAGGGTGAAGGGGAAGAATATGTAGAAGCTGATGAGGATAAAGCGGAATTGCTTAACAAATATTTCTGTTCTGTGTTCACAGATGAAGAACCAGGAGCAGGACCTCAGAAAACACCCACAAATGGAAACAGAAGCGAGGGACATCTTGAGCAATTATCAGAAGACTGTGTTCGTGAGAAACTAGCTCAACTTAAAGTAGACAAAGCGATGGGACCGGATGGGATACACCCTAGAATTCTGAGGGAACTTGGGGACATTCTAGTAACTCCACTGACTGACCTTTCAATGCCTCGTTGGAGTCGGGAGTGGTGCCAACGGACTGGAGAGAGGCTCATGTGGTGCCTTTACACAAAAGCAAAAGTAAGGATGTGGTTGAAAACTACAGGCCAGTTTGTTTAACTTCGGCGGTGAGTAAATTATTGGAAACGCTGCTGAAAGAGAAAATAGTGAGGTTTCTGGAGTCCAGCGGATTACAGGATCCGAGGCAGCATGGATTCACCAGAGGCAGGTCTTCTCAGACAAATCTGATTGATTTCTTTGACTGGGTGACCAGGGAGTTGGACTGAGGGAGAGCCCTAGATGTGGTGTATTTGGATTTCAGTAAAACCTTTGACACTGTTCCTCACAGGTGAATTATAAACAAACTGAGCACCCAAGGGATGGACCCTAAAGTTACTGCTTGGGTTAGAAACTGGTTGGGTGGGAGGCGACAAAGAGTACAGGTAAATGGAGCTCACTCTGAGGAGAAGGATGTTACCAGTGGTGTGCCCCAGGGATCTGTCCTTGGTCTGATTCTTTTTAACATCTTTGTTAGTGATATAGTGGAAGGGCTGTCGGGTAAGGTTTGCCTCTTTGCGAATGATACCAAAATCTGCAATAGAGTAGACACCCAGGAAGGTGTAGATAACATGAGGAGGGATCTAGCTAAGCTTGAAGAATGGTCTAGAATTTGGCAGCTGGGATTTAATGTTAAAAAATGTAAGGTCATGCATTTGGGCTGCAGCAATCCAAGTATAGGGGGTGAAGTTCTTTTGTCCACTAAAGAAGAGCAGGACCTGGGCGTGGCTGTGTCTGATGATCTTAAAGTAGCTAAACAGATAGAAAAGGTGACGGCAAAAGCTAGAAGGATGCTTGGGTGCATACGGAGAGGAATGGCTAGCAGAAAAAAGGAGGTGATAGTGCCTCTGTATAAGTCTTTGGTGCAACCTCATTTGGAGTATGGTGTGCAGTTCTTGAGACCACACCTTCAAAAGGATGTGAACAGGATGGAGTCGGTGCAGAGGGTGGCTACTAAGATGTTTAGTGGTCTTCATTATAAAGCATAGGAGGACAGACTTAGGGATCTTAATATGTACACCTTAGAGGAAAGGCGGGATAGAGGTGATATGATTGAGATGTTTAAATACCTCCGTGGCATAAATGTTCAGGGAGAGAGCCTCTTTCAATTGAAAGCAAGTTCTGCTATGAGGGGACATGGGATGAGGGTGAAGGGGGATAGATTCAGGAGTAATATGCGGAAATATTTCTTTACAGAAAGAGTGGAGGATCCGTGGAATAGTCTCCCAGTGGCGGTGGTAGAGATGAGGACAGTAACTGAATTTAAAAAAGCACAGAACAAACACAGAGGATCTCTAAAGGTAAAAAGGGGACTGTTGTAGTTGTTGATATGGAAGGACAGACTAGATAGGCCATGTGGTCTTTTTCTGTCATCATGTTTCTATGTTTCTATGTCCATTTGTCCTTTCTTCTCTCTTCTAGATTTTTTCCATTCTCTCTCTATATCTGCTTTAACATACTGATCTTTCCCCTTTTCCCCTTTCCTCCATTTCTTTCTTTATTCCTTTATCATCCACTCAAATTTTACCCTTCCATCCTCAATCCCCACTTACTCTGCCAATACCCAGCCAATAGTAGATTTTTCTTCCCTCACACACAAAATATCTTTTCCCCTCTCGTTCCTCATTCCCCCAGCCCCATCCCCTTCTAGTCCTCCCCAACATCAGCTCCCTTCTAGTTCCAGCACCACCCAGCATCTGCTCCCTTTTCCCATACCCCCGCATCAGCCCTTTTCCAGTCCTAGTTCCCCCCATCAGCTCATTTCCAGTCCTAGCCCCCCCATCAGCCATTTCCAGTCCTAATCCAGCTCCCCATCAGCCCATTTCCAGTCCAAGTTTCCCCCATCAGCTCATTTGCAATCCTTTCCCCCCTGCCATCAGCCATTTCCAGTCCTATCGTCGCCCCCCCCATCAGCCAATTTCCCCCTCTGCCCCCCCATCAGCCCATTTGTAATCCTAGTTCCCCCATCTGCCATTTCCAGTCCTATCCTAGACCCTCTCCACGAAGAGCCCCACGCCTGTTTAAGCGGCTTCAGAGGTGAGCCGAGGAGACCCATGCGAGGCTTTGGCTCAGCTCTGCACAGCCGCCAGCGTGAAGAGCAACGTTTTCCCTCATACTGGCAGCTGTGTTCTAGTGAAGCCCACTGGATGCCAGGAAAGGTTAAAGGGCATTTCTCAGCACTTGTGTGCTTCACAAGAACATAGCTGCCAGCGTGAAGGAAAACACTGCTCTTCACACTGGTGGCTGTGCAGAGGTGAGCCGGGGTCTCCTGCAGGCCTCCCCAGCTCACCTCTGAAGCCGGCATTTCAGAGTACAATGTGGAAATGAAGTTCACCCAGAGCCCCCTTAAGCGCGGAGCTCTGTGTGAACAACATTCTCGCACAATGGACGGGTCGGCCCTGAATATGACATCTATAATATACAAAAACTGATATACAGTATTCCAGTTATTAAACTCAAAATAAATTCCTTACCTTTATCATCTAGCTATTTTATTTTTTTAATACCCTTGGTCCTGATATCTGGATTTCGCATCCTCTTAACTCTTTTCCAGAGTCTGCAGTCCAGCTGCCACCTCTCTTCACTCCTGTCTTCTTCACTTGCTCCCCTACATCCATCTCTGACATTGATCTTTTTCCTTTCAGCTTTCTTCCACTTATTTTTCTCTCTTTATCAACTCGGATTTCATTTCTCTTTCTTATATCCAGTTCTCAATCTCCCTGTTTTTGCAAACCTTTCAATGCATCTCTCTATCATTCCCCAGCTACTTATTCCTCAGTCTTTAACTAATTCTTTCCTTTTTCTTTATCTCTTCCACCCTCCCTGTGTTAACCATCTATCCACTTTTCTCCTGCCCTGTCTTATCGCTCCCTCTCTCCCCAATCTCGTGCTTCACCCCTTTTTCTCATCCTATATCTTCCATGTCCAGCATTCCCTTTCTCTCCCTCACTCTGTGTCCAGCTTTTCTCCATTTCACCCCACCCCATGTCCAGCATCCCCCTCTCTCCCCACCTCATGCCCAGCATCTCTTCTCTCTCTCACCCCATGTCCGGTATATATTTATTTATTTATCTGTATTTATATACCGCCTTTCTCCAGGTCAAGGCGGTTTACATAGAGCTAAAAATGTAACTTTTATTTATTTATTTACATTCTCTTATATACCGCGCTATTCTGCATCAGTGCGGTTTACATTGAACAGGGCATTATAACTTGGAGATAACTATTTTACAGGGAATATGGGCTATGGAGGGTTAAGTGGCTTGCCCAAGACCACAAGGAACACCTGTGGGACTAGAAACCCCAGTCCTTCCAGCCCAAGGTTGCTGTCCTCTAGTGGGATTTGAACCCCCAACCTTCCGGCCTGAAGTACTTTGCCCCAACCACTAGGCCACTCCTCCACTCCTAAACTTACATTGAAACATTGGTATTAAACTATATACAGCATGCAATCAAAGAGGGTTGGCTCTTAACTATATACAGATTCTTTATATACACAATTAGTGCAAGGTGGGTGTGTATTGTTCTTCTGGTGGGGGGTTATTCACTGGTGTCGAAGTATTCGGTAAAGAGATGTGCCTTTAACGTTTTGCGGAAAGTCTGATGTTCCTGAGCTGTTCCGGCAGTCTGTTCCATATGGAAGTTGCATAGAGTTGGAAGGCTCTTTTGCATGCCTGTTGATTTGAATTGGCTCTTATGTGGGGGATGTTGAGGATATTCATTGGCAAGGTCTGCCTAGCTCTGTGCAGTTGTTAAGGCTCTCTGAGTGATTGTAAGTGTGTGTGGGGAGAGTCTGAATGAATTGCTTTGGCAGTGAGCATGATGGGTTTGCATGTTATGCGGCTCTGCAGGGAGAGCCAGTAAAGCTGTTTGAGTATTGGGGTGATATGTTTTTTTTCTTGTTGCTGCTTATGGGATTCTTGAATGAAAAGATGTCTGAGGAGGTAGGAGTTGAAATGTGGCAGTCCTTGGAAGATGATATTGCAGTAGTCCAGGTGAGGTATTGTTGATGCTTGGAATACTGTACGGAAGTCTTCTGGTTCAAAGAGAGGTCTGAGGCGCTGGAGTGACTTCGTCTTGAAGTAAATTTTTTGGGTGGTTTTGTCTATGTGCGTTTTGAAGTTTAGGTGTTGGTCGATGGTGATTCCTAGATATTTCACCTTGGTTTTGGTTTTAATTTTGATGTTCAGTGTTATTGTGGGGGGTGGGGCAAATGCAGTGTCTCTTGTTACGTAGAGGGCCTCTGTCTTGTTATAGTTTTTTCAGAGGTTGTTTTCTGTTAGCCATTTTGTTACTTCAGTGAATCATTCTTGATGGGCTGTTATTTTGGGTTGGCATGTGTCGATTTGTCCATAAATCATAATGTCATCGGCATAGATGTGGAGGTATAGTTGTATGTTCTTATGATTAGGCAGAGGAGTCACAGGTATAGGTTGAAGAGCATAGCAGAGATGGTGGATCCCTGCGGGACACCTTGGGTTTGCTTGTATGGAGTTGAAGAGTTGTTTCCAATCCTTATCTGCTGATATCTGTCGGTGAAGTAGGATGTGAACCATTTGTGGACAGTTCCCTGTATTCCAATTGTGAAAAGACACTGTAGTAGTATTTGGTGATTCATGGTGTCAAGTGCCAATGAAATGTCTAGGAAGATTAACAGGAAGCTTTGGTTGGCCTGCTGTATTCCTTGGGTGAGTGTTTTTATTAATATAGTTAATAATATTTCCACTCCGAGTTGTGGTTGGAAGCTGTGCTGCTGGGGATCTAGGAGATTGTGTCTGTCAATGTGTTTTGTAGTTGGTGCTGCACCATTTTCTCTATGACATTTGCTGCGAAGGGCAGGCTTACAATGGGTCTATATGATGCCAGGTCTGATGTGTTCAGGGTTGGTTTTTTCCGTGTAAGACGAATGGAGGAGTTTTTTAGGCTTGTGGGCATGATTCCTTGTTGAAGTATCTCTTGTGTTAATTTGGTGATTTTTCCCGCTGAGTTCTTTTTTGGTTGCTTTTATCCATGATGTGGGGCAATGATCCAGGGGGGGGGTTGTTGTGTTTAGGGTTGTTATGGTGTTCTCTATTCTTTCATTGATTTGATTTTAGGAGCTCCAGGTGTCTATGTGATAGTTCATGATTATGATAGAGCTCCAGGTGTCTGTGTGTTTGTCCATGGTAGTGGGTGGGGTGTTGTTTTTTGATTGGGCTACAGCTGTTTGTAGTGTTGGGCAAGTTGTTGGTGGGTGATCTTGATTGCTTGGTTGTCAGTGGCTGGTGATTTTGTTAGCTATTTCACAATGGAGAAAAGTTCTCTTGGTCAGTTGATTGCGGTGTTTAGTAGTTTGGTATGATGTTCTCACTTTACTTTGTCTGTTTCAATATGGTATTCCTTCATCAGCTGTAGATATTGTGCTTTGTCTCTTTCTTGCTTTGTTTTTCACCATTTTCTTTCATGTCTGTGGAGTTGTCTCTTTATGTGTCAGAGGGTTGGGTTGCTTCATGTGTGTTTTGGTATTTGCTGTCGTTTTGGTCATTTGGGTGCTGGGGGTGTTGCTGCTTTTCAGATGGTGTTGTTCCAATTCTCAGTCAGTGGGGTCAGTAGGCAGTTGTTTGATGGTTTATTTGCTGAAGCTATCCTTATTGAATGGTTTAAATGTTCTTCTAGTTGATGGTTGCAGGTTGGGATTTGTATTGATGGGGCCTCATGGGAGCGAGAACTCAATAAGTTTGTGGTCCGATCAGAGGACTGGGAGTACTTGTATAGAGTGGGGGGTGTTTGGTCAGCCTTTATGGCTATTGAAGAAGATTAAATCCAATGTGTTTCCTTTAGTGTGTGTGGGAGCGTTTATTAATTGTGTTAGATCCATCGCTGTCATGGCTTGAAGGAAGGATTGTGCATGGTTCTGGTGTAGGGAGGGGAGGTGGAAGTGTCCTGGAACTATTAATTCCTTTCCTGTTCTTGCTGCTGTTATAACTGTGCCCAGTATTGCTGATAGGTCACTAGTGTTGGAGATTGGTATCCTATATATGAGGCAGATTGTGGTCATTTTGTTGGAGACGGTGATGGAGTCAGATTTATTGGTACTGTAGTTTGCCTGGAGCCGGAAGTTAATGTTTTTCTTGGCAATGACCATCACTCCGCCTCCTTTTTGTTGGGTTCTGAAACATTGGTATATGTTATATCCGTTTGGCATGAGCCGGTTAAGGAGCATGTTGTTCATTTCTGTGATCCATGTTTCGGTAATACAGAGTATGTCCAGGTTTTTTGATTCCAAGAGGTCTTTGATGATTTGGGTTTTGTTTTGGATGGATCAGGAGTTTATTAGAGCACATTGTAAGGAGTGTGTGGGCATGTTGTTGACTTGTGGTGACTTGTGGTGTGGATATTTTTATGTGAATTAGTCGTCTTGTGGTTCAGTGAGTGTTGTGTGGGAGATGTGCTTTGCTCTTTTGGATAGCTGATTTGTGAGCCATAGTTGGGTGCTGTGTTGGGTGGAGTATTATGTGCTGTGATAATTAACAGAAGTGCTAGCAGCAGGTAGAACAAAAGGTAAATGGTGAGCATTTCTTAGGTTTACCTTCTGGTTGCTGTTGACACTGATGCTTTTGTCTGGAGATTGTATTATGTGTGTAGGCTATGTGATGCTGCCTGTTCTAATTGCATCTGTTATGGTTCGTTGTTCAATGCAGTTTGTTACTTCAGTTTGTAGAGGGTGTCATGGTCAAGGTTTTTGTTGTGCTAGCATTGTGGGTGGCTGGCTTTTTGCTGCTGCTGTTACTGTTGGTCCCCACCTAAGGGCCATGCCAAAGGGCCCTCTGCCGAGGACCTCAGGTGCGAGCCCGCCAGACGTGGGTGCGCCTAATCACTTCTTTGTTTTAAAGTCCTGAGGCAGTGTTCATTAGTGGATTTGGGGCCTCGATTGGTCTTCTGCAGCAGAGGTGCAGGAGAATCCTGCGTTCCCGCTCCTTTGCTGTGTGATGCCGATCGGGGTCTGTGGTGGCTGACTGCTGTAGCGCCTAAGCATTTCTTTGCTTTAAAGTCCCAAGGCAGAGTTTGTTGATGGATTTGGGGCCCTGATTGGTCTTCTGCAGCAGAGGGGCAGGAGAATCCTGCATTCCTGCTCCTTTGCTGTGGGACACCTATCAGGGTCTGTGACCCTCTACCATATGTCCAGCATATACCCGCACTCCATATCCACCATCTGCTCTCTATCCCCTTATATCCCCCACGCTATGTCTCTCTCTACTTCTGCAGCCTATGTCCAGCATCTGTCCACCACCCCCTACACTGTGTGTCCAGCATCTGATTTCACCCCTTTTGTCCAGCACCTGCCCTGTGTTATCTCCTGCACACTTCCTATTTAGTATCTGCCCTCTGCCCTCGTTTGCAACATTTGTCCAGCATTTTCCTTCTAGCAATTCCACCCCCTTTGTGTCTTCCTGCCCAGCATTTCCCTTCCAACCTTCCACACATACTCCTGCTCCCCCATCCATGCCGCTGTCGCTGCTTTTTCTATGCCGGCAGTGGCAGTGGTGGACTAGCCTCCGATTTTTTTTTAAAAAGTGGGTGTAAGCATTTCCTTACTGGAAGGCTGGGAAGTGCTCACACCTGTGTTTATTTATTTATTTATTTATTTTTAATTGGAGGCCAGTCTGCCGCTGCCACAGCAGGCACAGAAAATGCAACGATAATCGTAGCGGCAGCGGTTTGGGTGGGGATCAGGCTGTTGCCGAATCGGTAGAGAGCCAGCTCATTAGGGGGAGCAATGCCCCCCCTCGAGTCTCCCCAAACTATGACCATGACGTAGCTATCCATCAGGAACAGATATGTTTTCACTATGTTATGGAAACACAAATAATTTTGCTTCAGCCTAAGATCAGTTGGTGGGCAGTTCCACAAAATAGTATCTGCTACTGATTTTTTTTTCCTGCAACAAGCTTACCTCAGCTCTCTTACTGTTGGTACATTCAGTCTTAAATCTCTGCCTGGCTTTACCAGATTTTAGTAAAATTGCTTAGTGACTGATTTACTATGGGGAGCTATGTCAGTATAAGCACAGAGAGTGGCTTTTTATGGCTAAATTATTATTAATAAAAATAAGGAGCAAAACTGAGAATGCAGGACCCGATACTCAAAGGCACTTGCTAACGGGATAAATGCCAGTGAGGGGGATATTCTGTGGCAGTGCTCAGAGACTGCTGCTGAATATTTCCTCTGAACACTATGGCTTGGTCTGCAGCATGCTGGGGCAGTCATGGGTGAAGCACAAGCAGCTTCCCAAGTGGAGGAGTAGCCTAATGATCAGCAGAGCAGCCTAAGAGCCAGGGAAACCAGGTTCAAATCTCACTACTGCTCCCAATCACAGACAAGTCATCTAACCCTCCATTGCCTCAGATACAAGAGATTATGGGCCTGATTTTCAAAGGCCTTTACATGGGTAACTTCCCTATCTGCATAGCATCAGTTTTGTTGGAGGGCTTTCCAGGGTAGAGCAGAGGTGGTGTGGCAGGCTATGGCCTACGATAGCCTGTAAATATGAAAGGCCTGTAAGTTAGGCCCTGATTCCAACCCCCATCTAAGAGAAAGAACCAAAAATCTGTGAAAAATGAGAAAACTGTTTTAAACTGCTTAATAAGAAGTTTTCATGAATGCATAAATCTTTCATTATTCTCTTGTGTTATAAGATAGAAATGTTTCAATACTTGCATTCCTAGAGCCAGAAACGACCTTGCAGTAGAGAAGTATCCAAATCTAGAAACTGCACCATTGTTAGAACAGTCCTAGAGGAGGGAGCTGGGTGCTAGGCCCAGGAGGGATCTCCGATTGGACAAATGCAGGGGGCATTTGGGCCAATAGAAAGTCTGCATGTATCAAACTGGAAAGAAATGTATAAATGAATATGTTTCTGTAAGAACTTTGCTCAGTCCTTTTTGAAGCTTGACTAACTGGGCCTTGTGCACAATAAATTGGCTTGGACCCTGTAAATTGACTCCTGGATTTATTCATTGTCTGCACTTCGCTGCTACATATTCTTGGTGCGTTGGCTGGGAATGTGCGAGTAGTGAATGGTATTCAAGCAAATATTCCACGCAATTCGCCTCCAGGTGTCTGTCCGACCACAGGGGAAACCTCAGGCGCCGCCGGTCCTCTTGTATCGGAGAGGGTTCCGCCTTGCCTCGGCAGGCCATTGGGTCCGGCCGGCCAACACCTCCGAACCCGAGGGGAGTCCAGGATCCAACCCAGGAACTGGTTTGGTATCGGGAACCGGATCCGGTGAGTAGACATTTTCTTGTTCAATAGTCAGTGAAGCCTGGGGAAAGTCTTGCATGAGTGCGCGAGACTGATTTGGTATAGACTAACTGGGAAAGTCTTGCATGAGTGCGTGAGACAAGAGAGCTTGATCACCTCTCCTAAGGGCGGTCCTAGTACGCTCCGCATAAGGGTTAGCGGAAGCCGAAGCCATCGACCCTTTGGTTGGGAATAGTCAGTTAGTCAGAAAACCTGGGCATTTGAGAAATAATTTCTTGTGATGGTATGATTGCCTGCGTGATTGAGAGGTCTTGAGACACAGACCAAGTGAGAGCGGACTCCTGAGTAGCGTAGTTCCTGGCCGGGCGACCGCGCCCTGGTCGCGAAAAGGAGGAAGCGTGTGGTGTTTGTTCCCCTCAGTGTTCTGTGGGCTGTACGGACCCCTTACCTACAGCCATACAACCTATCCTTACTGTTTGTTGTCTTGTATGTCATTACGTGTACGCCATTAGGATTATGTGAGGGACGGAGTCCACGCAAACTCCGTTGGAATGTATGATCACGAATTTCCGTAAAAGATTTTCAGGAGACTACGGCATAGGAATGTCTCTGTCTAGATTACGAATGTTATGTGATAGGGAGTGGCCTGTGCTAGCTACTTCATGGCCCCGTGGGGGCACCTTTGATGTAGAAATAGTTTCCCGTGTTCATCAGCTTGTACAAAAAGCGCACCCTGATCAGTTCCCCTACATAGATTCCTGGTTGAGTGTTTGCGAAAGGCAGCCCTCTTGGGTAAAGCACTGCTATGAGGAACAGTGTAAAATATTAGTAGCAACCACTAGAGGGACCCGGAAGGATGAGGAGAGGAAGCCGCCTGTGTATTCCGCCTCAGAGTCCCCAGAAATCCTGGCCCGTTTACCCCAGTACCCACATAGGTTAGTTCCCCCAGCTCCGCTACCTGAAGCTGAACCTGATGAGGTACCTCAGCAATTACCGCTGCAGCAGCAAAAGAAGCCCACTTTCCCGAGTAATAGCCCCGAGTCTGGCCCAAGTATGTCGGGGGGGGGGGGGGGGCCAGGGTCCTCTGACGATACAGAAAGCAGAGGCTCTCCTGCCAGTTCAGGGTCACCCACCAAGGAAGCTTATACCCGGGAGCCGTATGATTTAAGAAGTGTAACCCCGAAGAAGAAGGAGAAAGCAGGGCGCCTAATGCCATTGCGTCAAGTGCCTGGTTTACCTATCCTAAATGATCAGGGCCAGATGGCGCCAGGACCAACTAGTCTAATCTACGTGCCTTTTTCCACTACTGATTTATTAAACTGGAAAACGCATTATGCATCCTATACTGAGAAGCCCCAAGAATTGACAGAGTTAATGTCTAGTATAATGCAAACTCATCAGTCTACCTGGACTGATTGTCGCCAGCTCCTGTCCACTCTCTTTACTACTGAGGAGCGAGCGCGGATTGTGCAAGCAGCCATCCGCTGGTTAGAAGAGAATCCCGTAGAGGCGGGGGAAATGAATCTCCCACAAGCAGCCGCCGCAGCTTTTCCAAATGAAGATCCTAGATGGGATCCAAATGATGAAAGGGGGGTGGCGGCCCTAACGCAATTTCGCCAGGCCTTGCTGCAGGGCCTGAGGAAGGGAGGCCAGAGGGCCATGAATATCGGGAAGGTATCTGAAGTTATCCAGGGTCCAGATGAGATCCCAGCAGCCTCTCATGAGCGGCTGTCCGAAGCCTATAGATTATATACCCCATACGATCCCGCCGCTCAGGAGAATTTGCGCATGGTAAATGCAGCCTTTGTTAGTCAGTCCCAGAGAGACATAAAATGAAAATTACAGAAACTGGATGGATTTGCGGACATGAATACAGCACAGTTAATGGAAGTTGCTCAGAAAGTGTTTGTGAATCGTGAAAATGAACATGACAGAGAAAGTGAACGTAAAATGAAGAAGAAAGCAGATCTTCTTGCTGCCGCTTTAGTTGAACGACGTGAAGGAGGTTTTCCTAACCAAAGGACTAGAGAATGTGGAAGAGGCCACGGAAATAGCAGGCCTCCTTTGGGTGCGAATCAGTGCGCCCATTGTAGAGAAGAAGGACATTGGAGAAATGAATGTCCGCATCTTGACTCCACCCCCAGGAGGGGAGGAGGGAGTCCCTGGAGAACAGGAGGCCGATTTCAGAGTCATGGAGGAATGAACCGAGCACAGTTCCAGCAAGAGAGAGAAGAAGCCATTGAGGGAGTGGCAGTAGCAATGGGCTATGACATGGATGAAGTGGATGAAGACTAGGCCAGACCGGGCTCCAAGTTCACCCTGGGTCCCCAGGAGCCTATGGTCAGTTTGAAAGTAGGGGACCAATATATGGACTTTATGGTAGATACAGGAGCAGAACATTCAGTGGTGGCAAAGCCAGTGGCTCCTCTTTCCTCTCGATCTGTCACCATTGTTGGGGCCACTGGGAACAGGGCCACCAAGTCATTCCTGCAGAACCATATGTGTGAACTAGGGGGACAGAAAATAACGCACCAGTTCTTGTATATGCCTGAATGCCCTATTCCACTCTTGGGCCGAGATATGCTTGCAAAGCTTCAGGCGCAGATATCCTTTGCTGAAGGGGAAGAAATGCAAATGACTGTGAACCCAAAGCCTGCTGGATTGATGGTACTAACTGTTCCCCGAGAAGAAGAATGGCGGTTCTATAGTATACCTCCAATCAAGTCAACCAGTTCCTGTATACCCACCAACCTTATAGCCCCGCCTGAAGTATGGGCAGAAGATAATCCACCTGGCCTAGCGAAGAACATAGCCCCTGTCATTGTCACCCTCAAGCCAGGAGCAGAACCAGTGCATGTGAAGCAGTATCCTCTTCCCCGACCAGCCATTGAAGGAATCCATTGCCATCTGATGAAACTGTTGAAGTATGGACATCTCAAAGAGTGCCAGTCACCTTGGAACACCCCTCTTCTCCCAGTCAAGAAACCTGGGACAGGGGATTACCGCCCAGTACAAGATTTAAGGTGGGTAAATGATGCAGTTGAAACTATACACCCAGTGGTACCAAATCCTTATACTCTCTTGGAACTGATCCCCGCTGAGGCTACTCATTTCACCATCCTGGACCTGAAAGATGCCTTTTTCTGCATATGCCTAGCCCCCACCAGTCAGCTTTTGTTTGCTTTTGAATGGCAAGACCCCACAACAGGGAGGCGGGGCCAACTCACCTGGACTCGATTACCTCAAGGATTCAAGAATTCACCTACTCTCTTCAGTGCTGCCCTGAATCAAGATCTTTCAAGTTACTCAGTGAACCCAGGACAAAGGGTTTTCCTTCAGTATGTGGATGACCTGCTCATAGCCACAAATTCAGAAAGTGAATGTCTACAAGCCACCAGTGAACTCCTATACCTTCTGAATGAGACTGGATACAAAGTCTCAAGAGCCAAGGCGCAACTGTGTCAAACTAAAGTTAAGTATCTAGGGTTCCAGTTGTCCAGTGGAATTCGATGCTTGGGACCCGAACGTAAAGAAGCTGTATGCAGTATTCCCACTCCAACCACCAGGAGGCAAGTAAGAGCCTTCCTGGGGGCCATAGGATACTGTCGCATATGGATCCCTAATTTTGCGCTGCTAGCAAAACCATTGTATCAAGTTACCAAAGGAATGGAAAAGTCTCCACTGGAGTGGGGACCAAAACAGGATGCAGCATTCCAATCTCTGAAAAGCGCTCTGATGTCATCACCAGCTCTGGGTCTCCCAGACGTCCAGAAACCTTTCCATCTCTACGTCCATGAGTCACAAGGAAATGCGTTGGGGGTACTGACTCAATCTCTTTGATCTTGGCAATGGCCAGTAGCCTACTTGTCAAAACAGCTGGATGTGGTAGCAAGAGATTGGCCCCCTTGTTTGAGAGTGGTTGCAGCAACAGTCCTTTTAGTGAGCGAAGCAGACAAGCTCACTCTGGGACAGAATCTTCAAGTGACTGTGCCGCATTCTGTCCTGACCCTCATGAAACACAAAGGAAGTTTCTGGCTAACGAATTCCCGAATGTTGAAATATCAGAGTATGCTGTGTGAAAACCCCCAGATACAGTTAAAAGTCAGTCAAGCCCTGAATCCTGCTATGTTGTTCCCGATTGGTCCTGGGCCCCCTGATCATGACTGTTTAGAAACTATGGACACTGTATTTTCAAGTCACCCGGATATAACTGATGTCCCTCTGGAGGACCCTGAACGGACTTTCTTTGTGGATGGAAGCAGTCTTGTCATCAATGGACATCATTGTGCCGGATATGCAGTGGTGACCCTTGATCTGGTAGTTGAGTCTTCAGCTCTGGCCCCAGGAACTTCAGCACAGAAGGCTGAACTGATAGCTCTCACTAGAGCACTGACATTAGGAGAAGGACTCCGCTTAAATGTGTACACAGATTCCAAATATGCCTTTACAACTTTGCACGCACATGGAGCCTTGTATAAAGAACAGGGGTTGATCACCTCAGGGGGCAGGTCCATTAGGTATGAGCCCGAGATATTGATATTATTAGGTGCTGTATGGGCCCCTAAGCAAGTTGCAGTCATGCACTGTCGAGGTCATCAGGCAGGAGCAGGAGAAGTTACCCAAGGAAACAGGTTTGCTGATGCCACAGCCCGAAAAGCAGCTACGACTGGTCAAGCTGTGACCCAAGATACTCCGATGCAAGCAGCTTTATTCCCTGTGCCCCTTAGCTCATGTGCTCCCCGATATACTACGGGAGAGTTAGATTATTTCTGTGAAAAAGAGGGAGGGGTCCTAACAGAGAAAGGTTGGATAGTGCTGCCACCCCCAGAGGGTAGCTCACCTCCAGGTCCCACAGTCATTCCTGAAGCATTGGGGCCAGCCTTTGTTCATGCTTTTCATCAGACCACACATTATGGGAAAACGGCCATGGAAAGAGCCCTAAGACCCCATTTCTATATCTCACTATTAGGACCCCTGTCCGCTTCAGTGGCACAGCAGTGTTTGACATGTGCCAGGAATATTGCAAAGCAAGGCCCCATTCCACCCCCAAGAGTTCAGTCAGTAGGGGTGACCCCTATGAGTGATATTCAGGTGGACTTTACTGAAATGCCACGAGCAAACGGATATCACTACCTGTTAGTTCTAGTTTTCACATTTTCTGGGTGGGTAGAAGCCTGTCCCACCCGAACTGAGAAAGCTCGAGAAGTCACTAAAATACTGCTCCATGAGATTATTCCTCGATTTGGAATACCATTGACTATAGGATCAGACAATGGACCCTCATTTGTGTCCCAAGTGACTCAACAGTTTGCTCGAGCTCTACAGATACAATGGAAGCTGCACACTGCCTATAGACCCAGAGTTCAGGGAAAGTAGAGCGTATGAATAGAACCCTGAAGTCTCAGTTGACCAAGCTTTGTCAAGAAACACACCTAAAGTGACTCCAGGTCTCCCTATAGCCCTTCTTAGGATACGTTCTGCTCCAACCAAGTCTTTAGGAGTTTCCCCTTTTGAGATTTTGTATGGGCGACCTCCACCCATTGTACAGGGAATCAAAGGATATATGAAACAAATTGGATCTGAAATAACTAGACAAGAACTATTGGCTTTAGGTTCTGTTTTGCAGTCTTCATACCTGGGTGCAAGATCGATTGTCCATTAACCTCACAGAGCCTCTGCATCCCTTCAAGCCAGGAGTGTCAGTGTGGATCAAGGAGTGGAGAAAGACCCCGCTGGCGCCGCATTGGAAGGGACCTTATGTTGTCATCTTGTCAACCCCAACTGCAGTAAAAGTTGCAGAACTCGAACCCTGGATCCATCACAGTCGAGTGAAGCCGGTAGCTGCTCCTGAGCCTGGTCAATGGACCTCAGTAAATGACCCTGAGACTCCATTGCGACTCACATTGCGGAGACAACCAGTGTTGTAAGAGTCTTCAGAATCTACAATCCCACCCCTGTCACGCAAGGTTGGCAGTCGAAGCAGAGAAGAAGAGAAAAAAACTCTACAAGTTCATCGTACCCGATATTTCAGTTGACCTCTAAAAGACTGTAATCATGATGTTCCTCTACTACTGTTTTATGGGGTAATAACCCTGGGATTCCTGGAAAAGACTTTTGCCTTACCCCCTTGTGCAGCTTGTATAACTACCACCCGAACTGGACTGAAGGTCACTGAGACTTTACTTTATCATTCCTACTATACTTGCACTGGTATAGTTAGCCGGTGTGTGTATAATGGTACAGAGTTAAATATCTGTACAAAGGGGAAAAGTAAGACTTGTTATAACCCCCGGCAGAACCCCTCTTATTATGTACTTGAGATACGATGGAATGGTGAGGATGGAGCCCTCATAAATGCCACACGACAGCTCCCTGATCCCACGAAGCATGTTACCCTGAGTTTTGATGCTTGTGATGTAATAAACAGAAATGCCTTTCACAAGCGTGGATATTGGGAGCAAGCCTACTACTATGATGATAAATATATGTGTCCTGAAGGAGCATACGGATGGGGAAAGTGTACTGGGAAATCTTCCCCAACCGTCTACAGTACATCATCCAAAGATGCTTACTATTGTCCCAAGTGGGAATGCGTGTATTATGCTACTTGTACTGGTGCGCCTATGGGACGAGATGGAGATAAATGAGTGGCCGTTTTGGAAAAATTATCATTGCCAGAACCTCGGAAGTGTAAGAAAGATGCCTATAATCCGGTGCGGCTCATCATACTCAACCCCAGCCAGTGGAAGCAGGGGTATAGATTTGGGTTATGAATAGCAGGAGGAGGCATAGATCCTGGAACTTTTATACATATACAGCTGAATACTAAGACTCATGTATCTGCGGGGGGCGGAGCCCGATGTCCAGCGGGATGGTCGCATAACGCTGAGGCTCCCGAGAGGCCTACTCAGAATCCTGAATTAACACCGGACATACTTGAATTTCTGCTCTGATCTTGCCGGGGCACATTGGTGAGATGGCGGGGACCAAACCTACGCGCCTGGAATTTGGATCTCCAGCGGCTTCTCACGGCAAACGCTCCAAAACTGAACCCCCGTCCCCGCAGAAGGGGCTGGCTTTGCGCGAGGGCCCCGAAATGCAGCAGGAAATCCTCGCAGAGATTAGAGGGGTTAAGGACCTCGTGCAGTCAAACGGTGAAGCACTCCGAGCGCTGCGGGAAGACCTTGGTGTATTGCAAGGCAGGCTAGAGGGGCTCTCTTCGCGTCAGGACAAAATGGAGAGCGTCTTAGACTCCCACGCGGTCCGGCTGTCCAAACTTGACAAAGTTGAACGTCAGGTGCGGGCCTTGCAGAAAGAAGTGGAAGATGGCAATAATAGAGCGCGCCGCAACAACCTACGACTCGTGGGCATACCGGAGGGAGCGGAATCGGGAGACATGAAGGAGTTTTTATATAAAATCCTCCCTTCCCTACTCCAAATCACCTTCACCAAAGAATTGGAGATCGATCGCGCTCATCGTGTACCCACAAACATAGCGCTCAACAGGAAGACCCCGCGGCCTATCATCTTTCGACTTTTGAGATATCAACATGTGGAGCAAATTCTCAGTGCCTCTCGAGCAAAGGGCCATATGGAGTTTGAGAGCCATAAGATCTCCTTCTATCCTGACTTGGCTAAACCCACGGTCGACCGCCGAAAGCGCTTCCTGGAATTCCGGCCGAGGCTGCAACAACTACAAGCACGCTATGGCCTGATGTACCCGGCCAAGCTCCGAGTCACGCTTCACAATCAGACGAGAACATTTGAGGACCCTGATCTACTAGCGGAGTTTTTGGATGCTAAAGAAGCCGACTTGATGCGCTGACTTCCAGAATATTCCTGCCAGTGTTCTCACATCCGCTGTACCTGCCACATTGGATTTGCCGCGGCTCAGCAAAGAGTCTGTCGAGGGCGGTTTGTTGCCTTATTTTGATGATATCTGTGACCCGACTCCATCTACCCATCGTAGCCTCGATGAGTATCAGAGACAGTGTTAATTATGGACTCTGGTGTTTCTTTTCTTTTTTTTCTTATGTCTCTATCTTCCTCTCTAGGGCCTCCTCCCGCAGACATATGGTCGCCATTTTCATTGGGGGTTTTGCTTCTTCTCTAAGTTACTTTGGTATATACTTTTCAATATGGGGTGTATTAGTCAGCAGACTCGGTGATTATATCATTGTTGTACAGATTCTGATTATGTTGTATGTTTTCAAGCGCCCCTACCTAAAATGTCTATTACCGATTGATGGCACCATGTAAGATTTTATCATTGAACGTAAAAGGAATCAATAATCCGATAAAACGGAAGAAAATCCTAAGCTATCTAAGTCAAGAAGCTGCGGACCTGATTTTCCTCCAAGAAACGCATTTAAATTCGAAGGAAACTCTTAAACTCAATATTAAACCTTACATGGTGGCCGCCTATTCCCCAGCCGTTTCTAAGAAATGTGGAGTTGCCATACTGGTTAGGAAATCTATGCATGCTACTATTATTGCGACTAGCTCAGATACAGCAGGTAGATGGTCCAGAGTTCACCTTAAGCTAGGTAACCTTGAAGTTACATGTATATGCCTTTATGCTCCTAATGTGGATGACCCTGCCTTTTTTGCTACCATTGCTCAGGTTGCGCAGGCCTCTGCTAATACTTCCTTGATAATAGGGGGGGATTTCAATTTAGTTCTTGATCCCCTGATTGACAAACAGCCGCCTAGGACGAGTGGTCCCCCCAAGAGTCACACCACGCTTACTTCTGTGATCAAAGATCTCGCTTTAGTTGATCTATGGAGGTTACTACACCCCAATGAGCTTGACTTTACCTTCTTCTCTTCCCCTCATAAATCCCAGTCCCGCATAGATTTCTTTCTAATATCAAAACTGTTAGTTCCTCAGGTGGACACTGCAAAGATTCACTCCCAACACATTTCAGATCATGCTGCTATTTCTTTTCAATTACACACTACTGCACCCCAAGGGAATTCGGGGGCCTGGTTCTTTGATAGAGCCCTATTAACTCAGCCAGAGTTCCAGTTAGAAATTCGAGCAGCCATACAGGATTACTTCCATTTTAATCTACCCCAGGATACTGCAAATTGGGCTTGGTGGGAGGGTTTCAAAGCGGCCATTCGCGCAACGATCACTAGTTATCAAATTCGCCTGCGGAAACAACGCAAACAGCAGCTACTTATACTAGACCAACAAATCAAAGCAGGCGAACGAGTTCTAACTTCACGTACTGATCCGTGCGTCTTAGTTCGCTTACAGCGTCTCCGTTTTCAGTATAATGCAATCCTCTCAACTGCAGCTTCTAAGAGTATTGAGCTTCAACGAGGGACATACTACCGTGAAAGCAACCGAGCCGGTCGACTTTTAGCTAACGCCTTGAAAGGTCAAAAAGAAGCCAAACGCGTAGCGGCCCTTCGAGCCCCACAGGGAGGGGGCATACTGACCACAGACTCCGATATCGTAGAACTCTTTCGGGATTTCTATACCCGTCTATATCAATCTGAATGTGAGTTCTCATCAGAGACCTTCGAGCGATTGTTCTCTGGTATTCAGCGGCCGACCCTTTCTGAAGCTGATAGGGATGCGCTGGATGAACCCTTCTCTACTTCAGAGATCCAATCTGCCCTAAAACGAACAGCCTCGGGTCGGGCCACCGGGCCTGATGGTCTCCCGACCGAATTCTACAGAACGTTCAGTGCAGATTTAGTTCCCTACTTAAAACTTTATTTTACTGCCCTTGCGGTAGATACATCCTCTTTGGGATCCTTTTCTGCAGCTAATGTGGTAGTATTTGAGAAAGAAGGCAGAGACCCGCTGCTGACCGCCAACTACCGTCCAATCTCCCTACTTAATGCCGATTATAAGATCTTCGCAACGATCTTGGCCACCCGGCTATCTGATAGGATGGCCACCTTAATCCATCCCGACCAATGCGGCTTTATACCCGGCCGATCCACCGCTGACAATGCTCGGACCTTGTGCCATGTGCTAGCCAGTGCTGCCAATTTAGACCACCCATGGGTGGGTCTTTCCCTAGATGCTGAAAAAGCCTTTGATCGCCTAGAATGGCCCTTCTTATTTGCAGTTCTCCGTTGGTATGGCTTTGGGGAGGGCTTTCTCCGATACCTCCAAGTCATGTATACTCAACCCGTTGCCAGTATTTGTGTAAATGCCATTAAGTCTCAGCCTTTTAATCTCCAAAGAGGCACGCGTCAAGGTTGTCCCCTATCACCAATGCTCTTTGATCTAGCTCTTGAACCCCTCGCCCTCCTTATTAGACAGTCCGCACGTATTCGAGGTGTCCCCTTCAGTCACAGAGAGATTAAACTCTCTGCATATGCAGATGACCTTATGCTCTTCGTATCCCTTGATTCGGTTCCAGCTGTCTTGGATCTGATTGATGGATACTCGCAATTATCGGGCTATAAAATCAACTGGACCAAATCTGTAGCATTCCCACTGAACCGCTGGGTACATGAGGCTGACATGCGGGCCTTTCCTTTCCTTTGGCAATCCCGCATGGTGAAATATCTTGGGGTCCATTACTGTTCTCCTTTAGAAGACACTATTAGTTTTAATGCCAAAGAGGTAGTCTCCAAAGTCCGTGAGCTCACAAATCGTTGGTCTCCCTTATGCCTTACATGGTGGGGCCGCCTAGAAACTGTGAAAATGATGATAGTCCCCAAAGTGAACTATATTTTAGAAATGCTGCCATGCTTACTCCCGCTACACACCTACAAAGATATTGAGGGCCTTCTCGTCCGCTATCTCTGGCAGGGCAAACCACCAAGGATAGCTAAACAAAAACTACAGTCTGCAAAGGAACTAGGGGGTACCCGCTTTCCTGATTTTCTTAGATATCATCAAGCCTTCCTACTTAAACAAGGTGCCCGATGGCTAGATGCCTCAACAGACAGCAGACCAGTTTGGCTTGACATAGAAGAGGAGCTTAGTAGCCCAATCCCGTTGATCCATCTCCCCGGTATGTCCCATCAAGTAGACACCCGCCATCCCCCAATGATTGTCGATACCCTTGCGGCCTTTAACACTCTCATTCTATTACTGGGTCCAAATGTATGTCCTCAGGACGGACTCCCGCTGTGGAATAACCCCAGAATTCAAGTCCTAAATAGAACGATAGCATGGAAACCCTGGTACTCTAGGGGGATCTGGACACCCCAACAGCTCTTCTCTGCAGCTCGTTGGAAAACCTTTTCTGATTTACAAAAGGAATTTGCGTTACCAGCGAAGCATTACTTTCAATTGATGCAGCTTCAACACTGCCTCAAAAGTGCTCGAATCCTGCCGCCCTCTGTCCCTACTGAGGACGGGCTATTAGACCTAATTCACTCTATTAGTAGTACACATGGGGTAGCCTCTAACTTTTATAAACTATTAGGTCAGGGTACAGATACTGCTACTTGTAGAGCCCAACAAGCCTGGGAGCGCGAACTGCAAACCACTTTAACCCCTGTGCAATGGAGCGTTTTCTGGAGCAAAATAGTGCGGGTTTCCCGATCTGCCTCAGTCACCCAAACTCTCTTCTTTTTTGCACATAGATGCTTTTATACTCCAGAAAAAATAGCCAAATGGCACACAACTGCTAGGGACCAGTGTTGGTCTTGCCATACTGCTGTGGGAACCCTCGCTCATGTTATTTATGAATGTCCTCAACTACAGGTTTACTGGGGGCGGGTCTGGGGTCGTATTCAATTTATCTTACACCTCCATGAGCCTCTCTCTTGGAAGATTGTGGGACTCCGCTCAGTGGCGGAGGTCCCCTCTCTTCCTAAGAAGGGTCGCTTTCTCCTTGATTTCATGCTGGGTATAGCCATATGTTTAATCACGAGGAATTGGAAGGATAGCTCTCGACTTACTGTCAATGAATGGTGGAACCTTGTCTGCTTATATAGTAAATATGAGCAGATATCTCGGAGAGCTATTCCCCATACCCTAACTCACTCTCGCTTGTCTAAATGGCAGATGCTTAATGATTATGTACAATCTGCTCATTGCTCCGACATATCTGTTTAATGTACACTCATCATGTTTCAAATCACCGTTAGGTTTTGTAACACAATAATGTCAGTACACGCCCGTTTCGGGAATGATTAGTTTTCTAGAGAAGAAGCAGGGGGGAGGGGGGTGGCAGGGGTTTACTTTGGTGTATGTATCTCATTCTATGTATGTATCTGTCTTTTGCTGTATGTCTTCCTTTCCTTTGTTGTTATAAAACGAAAATAAAGAATTAAAAAAAAAAAAGACTCATGTATCTGCACTTTATCGAATATATCACTCTTTTTATGAAGCCATGAAGGCAGAGTTTGAGATTCCTCATGCCTCCCAAAACTTGTTCATTGAGCTCGCCGGGGCAGTAGCATCTAGTCTCCACATTTCGGACTGCTTCTTCTGTGGAGGAACTAGGATGGGAGACCAATGGCCCTGGGAGGCGCAAGAAGTGAACTATTCTATTCCTTATAATCAGACTGATTTACATAATACTACTAGTGAGTGGGTACTGGCCCACCCCATTGTTGGTAACTTGTGTTTTGCTCGCTCTAGACCACAGTTTAACATGGAGGTTGGACAGCTGGTCTGTCTCAATCAGAAGTTCTACAACAGTACCACCAAGAAGACGTCCTGGTGGTCAGGAATCAACGCTCCAGAGCCCACCAACCCTTTAGTCCGTTTCCCTAATCTTGCCAGCATCTGGACTAATCTAGCATTTTATAATTCCTGGCAAGCACCACCTGGACTGTACTGGATTTGTGGAACCTGAGCATATGCTAGGCTTCCTCACCACTGGGGAGGAGCATGTGCATTGGGAACCATACGACCTTCCTTTTTCCTGTTGCCTACGTCCTATGGAGAACAACTGGGTTTTCCTGTGTACAGGAGTCGATAGAAACGAGAGGTCTTGAAAATAGGCCAATGGGACAAGTGGAAGGAAGAGGAGTGGCCACCTGAAAGAATCATTTCATACTATGGACCTGCTACTTGGGAGCAAGATGGTACCTGGGGATATCGTACTCCTGTGTATATGATAAATCGTATTATACGCTTACAAGCTGTTGTTGAAATAATAACCAATGAAACTAGTAAAGCACTAACTCTTTTAGCTAAGCAGAGTACACAAATGCGTACAGCTATTTATCAGAATCGTTTAGCTCTAGATTATTTGTTAGCAGCTGAAGGTGGAGTGTGTGGAAAATTGAATTTAACCAACTGTTGTTTGCAGATTGATAATAATGGACATGTTGTTGAAGATATAGCTACTCAAATGCGCACACAAGCATATGTGCCTGTTCAGACCTGGCATGGCCTGAAGCTCGATGGGTGGTTTGGTTCAGCATTTTCATGGTTGGGTGGTCTGAAGACCCTTGTGTTTATTGTATTACTCATATTAGCTGTATGCTTGTTGCTCCCATGTCTCCTACCCCTTTGCTTACGCATGATAACCTCAGTTATTGATAATACTGTAGAACGGAAGGCAGCTACGAAAATATTAGCTATGTGGCAATATTACCCTATACCCCAAGCTGATACTGTTACATGAGTATAATATGTGACTTGATTCTCACCCTTTCTCACTTGCGGGTGAGAATAATCAAAGGGGGGCAATGTGGCAGGCTATGGCCTACGATAGCCTGTAAATATGAAAGGCCTGTAAGTTAGGCCCTGATTCCAACCCCTATCTAAGAGAAAGATCCAAAAATCTGTGAAAAATGAGAAAACTGTTTTAAACTGCTTAATAAGAAGTTTTCATGAATGCATAAATCTTTCATTATTCTCTTTTGTTATAAGATAGAAATGTTTCAATACTTGCATTCCTAGAGCCAGAAACGACCTTGCAGTAGAGAAGTATCCAAACCTAGAAACTGCACCATTGTTAGAACAGTCCTAGAGGAGGGAGCTGGGTGCTAGGCCCAGGAGGGATCTCCGATTGGACAAATGCAGGGGGCGTTGGGGCCAATAGAAAGTCTGCATGTATCAAACTGGAAAGAAATGTATAAATGAATATATTTCTGTAAGAACTTTGCTTAGTCCTTTTTGAAGCTTGACTAACTGGGCCTTGTGCACAATAAATTGGCTTGGACCCTGTAAATTGACTCCTGGATTTATTCATTGTCTGCACTTCGCTGCTACAGTGGGCCATGGCGCCACCCATGTAGCACCACTTTTGATGCTACATGGTTAGCGCTGTACACCCTAAAGATAGGAAACCCTCACCTATCTTTAAGGTGCTGTGGCTAACCGTGTAGCATTGAAAATTGGTGCTACACAGGTAGATCCTGCAGCTATCTGGCTGTGAAATGACACCCAGATTTTCAATGCCGGGGCTGCATATGACCCTAGCATAGAAAATCCGGGTTAGGCGGGAGGTGGGCGGGCCAACTGAAATTCAGCCCCTATAAGACCTCTGGGGACAGGAAAATATCTACTATACTTAATTATAACTTATCTTGAACTTTTAAGAAAGGCATGAACTAAATCCAAATCCCTTTCCTGTTGAGCTGGTTAGTGGTCATTTTCAGTCTATTGCTTGAAAAACAAACAGTATAAAAGTAAGGTCACCAAAACAGCAGGGCTATTTTTGTGTGTCTGGCTATCCAGATTGTGGCTGAACCTCACCACTATCCAGATGGCCTGCAGCGATAACTATTGAACCAGATATTCAGCAGGTGCCACTCTCTGGATACTTCCACAGAATTTACGATTTCATTTCACCTGTAGTGTCAATGTTTAACAAAACATTGACTGCTGTGGGCTTGAGATATGACAACCATTTCTTTTCTCATCTATAGACTTTTTGTGCATTAATTTTCATTCCATTTCAGATGAATACACATTGCCTTCAGTTAATGGAAGATGAGTTCTTTATTCAATAAAAGGGATAAGTAATTTCATAAGCAATGTATGTAGGAGAACATTTTACAAAATTGCCCCCACAGTATACATACTTAACACTAGATGCTGGGAACACATGGAGGGGAATTTTAGAAGATCCGTCCAAGTACAACCTGGACTTAAGCCAGAATGTCCAAGTGTGGATGTGATGTCACAAAGCTAGACATGCCCAATATGGACATCGGGGGTGGGGGGTGAGGGGGGGGGGGGTTGTGGTGTCTACCTAAACATTCCCAGAGTAGTATCACAGAATCCAGACATCTGGGATAGCCTAATGGTTTGAGGGTAGCAAGGTTTCATATCCCACTTCTGACACCATTGACATTGTGCTGAATACTGGGATGAGCAAGTGCATTTTTCTCTACACCCTCTGGAAGGTTTTCAGCTAAAACAAACACTTTTTAGGTTGCTGTTTGTGCCTAGGAACAGGTCTAAGGTTAGATATGACACCAGACATCCATGACCTTTCTTTGATCAGGCAGGGAAATACAGTTTCCTGGGAATGCCACTTCCACGATGATCCCCCCCCCCCCCACATCATTTTGGATTCAGACGTCCTCATGCTGAGGATGTCCCAGGAGCCAGCTTCTAAAATGGCTCTGGAGATGTCTCTGTGCTTTGGACTTAACCCTCCATAGCCCATGTTCCCTGTAAAATAGTTCTCTGTGTGCTGTGCTTTCCTGTCTAATCAATGTGTTTATACCTCAAAAATTTCCTGTCATGATTTGACAATTTCCAATCTGTAATCAAACCGCTGCTGATCGCTGGAAGTAGCGGTATACAAATGTATACTAAAATAAAATAAATAAAGCACAAATAAGGCTTCTAAAATGACCCCCAGGATACCTTGTTTTATCCCCAGGGGATAAGAATGGGCAGAAAAGAACTAGGATTGGCAATTATGTGCATATTGTATAAGATACATGCACATGTACCTGTTTTCACAAGCACATGCATGCACTCTTGCATCAGAAAAGGTAGCTTTTGGGAAGGCAGTTTTAATAAAGCTACGACATAGATACCTTAGTGCATTTCGTGCCCCCTGTTATAAAAATGCTCTCCAAATATTTTTCAGTCATTATGAGAGAATAATTTTTAGACAGCTTGTGAGCCTACAGAACATAAGCATAGTCTTCATACTTGGTTGGGGGAAGGGGGGTGGTGCAAGGGGAGAGAAAGCCATAGTGATAATACGGAGAGGAGAGCCAATACAGCACTAGCATTTGAAGCTTTTGGGGCAGCAACCCCCTGTGAAGTTTTCCTTTAAAAATATCACAAGATGCAGCTGGGTAAAAAACACACAGGCATTTCAAAACAAAATTTCTGCACATGTCTGAGCCGGTCTGCTTCATGCCCACTCAGGCTGTACCACTCGCAAAGTCTTCTTTGATATTGTTGGATATAAAAATGTATTGCCTGCTTTCTAACCTGAAGGTTACTGGTTTGAGACCAGCCTCTTTCTATGAGAAAAAGCGCGAGTTGAGTTTTTAATTTGCCTGAAACTTCTAGTAACCTTTCACATATGTTTTTTGTTTGGGCAGCAGCCACAATTAATTACCTCTAATTTACAAAATTGCCCTGAAATAAAACTTTATAACAATAAAATGAAAAAACAAAAACAAAAATGTATTAAAAGAAAGAAAATAAAATGAAAAACCTACAAGCAAAACAGCAAACTAAACAAAATAATTTTTTTAGCTTACACATTTGACACACTCATTCATCTTTCTCAATAATTAGGGTCCATGCCAGAAGTTTGTATTCTGAATCAAAGTTTACTTAAAATTAGGTCACCGATAAACAACTTGAACTTTGAAAAAAATTACAAACTTATAACTCAACTATAATGCAATACTTAAGTTTCATCCTATAGTTTATGGGAGTAGTTTATTCCATTCCTTCCACAATCTGTACTCTTATGAATAAAATATACTTTGGATCCACCCTTTAATTAGGATGTCCACGGCTGAAATTAATTACTTATTTTGTTTTTCCTCCCTTTCTTCTTTATCGAAGCACGTGGGTTCACTGACCTTCCGTCCCCCAGCAGTAAAAAGACTCAGTTCCCTTCACTTAGGTACCTTGTTATTTCATCTCTCTTGGTGATGTTCTGTGCAGTTCTTTTCAGAAATTTCCAACTTTAGGCTGAGCACCCCTCTGCTCTTGTGCAGTGGGTCCAAGCCTCCTTTTCTTTGTTGTGCTGATTAGGGTAGACAATGCAGAATTTCTTCCTGAGTGGATATTGTACCCACTTAAATGTACATGGTGCAATGACTTGAGGGCCATGCATAGCAAAGTGCCCTCGGACGAAGGGCTGTTCCTTTCTCAGGAAAGTCCCTCCCAGCCTAAACACGACTGCCAAGAGGGAAGCTCTCCTGATATGGAACTTAACACACACTTCTACAAACTACTGACTAGTAAAGCCACTGGATGGTGCTACTGTTCTCCATGCATTAAATTTACTGGGTCTCTATACTCATAAGGATGGTAACCTGAAAATATCTGATCAAACTTATCATGTCCTAGTAAATCTGCTCAGTCCCCCAAAGTAACAAAACTACCAAAAGGCTAACATTCTTTGAAAAGACAAAAGAATACCAAAATGATATCTATATGTGTTTTATTGGCACATGTACAAGACTTCTGACTGTGTAAACCATGAGAAACTCTGGGCCACATTAAGAAGTACGGGTATACCAGAACACCTAATAGTTCTCTTGCCCAACCTTTACATTGATCAAGAAGCAGCAGTTCAAATGGAACAAGGAGAAACAGAATGGTTTAAAATCAGCAAAGATGTATGACAAGGCTGCAAACTTTCCCCCTATCTGTTTAATTTATATGCAGAATAAATCATCAGAGAAGCAGGAATGTATGAACACAACCAAGGTGTGAAGATTGGTGGAAGACTCATCAACAACCTTTGCTATGCTGATGATACCACAATTCTGGCTGAAAGTGAAGACAATCTGAAACATTTGCTTCCCAAGATCAAGGAACATAGTCTTAAAATGGGCCTGCACCTTAATGTAAAGAAGACAGAGATCCTGACAACTGGCAAAAACATTAAGTTCATCACTGATGGAGAAGAAATTGAAATAATGGACAACTTTAACCTGCCTGGATCAATAAAGAAATGACAGTGAGTCAAGAAATCTGATGACATATTGCTCTTGGCAGAATGGCTATAAAGGTCCAAGACAAGATTCTCAAGAGGAGAGATGTCTCTCTCTATACAAAGATTTGACTTCTCCAAGCCATGATATTTTCAATAACATGGATTCAAACGTTGGACAGTGAAAAAATAGGAAGACAATTGATGCCTTTGAATTATGGTGCTGGCAACAAATACTGTGTATAACATGGACTGCCCGAAGAACAAACCATTCAGTACTAGAGGAGATCAAACCTAAGCTTTCTTTAGAAGCTCAGATGACAAGACTTCAACTTTCATACTTTGGACACATCATGCGAAGAGGGAGATCATTAGAGAAAGACATCATGCTTGTCAAGGTTAAAGGTCAAAGCAAAAGAGGAAGGCCAGCAATGAGATGGATTGATACAATAACAGCAGCCATGGATGCCACTCTGTCAACAATGAGCTGCCTGACTGAAGACCTAATACAGTTTAGGACAGCTTTCCAGAAGGTTGCCATGAGTCAGCACCAACTTGACAACACTTAACATCAACAACATTCAAACCATTTATTAATTCATTTTCTCAGGCATCTCTAATCTCTGTGTATTTTATTTACTTGAAACTGGACCTAGCTGTTTGAAAATCTTTTAAAATAAATACATGCATTTATTGCATTTTTCTTTTAAATATTTTCACTAGGGGAAGGTTCATAAAATGTAAGTTAAATCACAACTGCAGTAAAGTCTGTCAAGCCCAGATATATAAATCATCAAGTCATTTTGGCATCCTACAAGCCAGAAGGAATATCTTCGGTGTGTATTTAAAGTGAGACTGTCTTATACAACACGGCTAGAATCAGATAGCAAATAGAAATATTTTTGCTTACTAGAAATGGAATATCTAAACTTGTGGTAAGTCACTGATAATTTCAGAATCATAGAATTTACAAACTGCAGAGATACCTTATCTAAAGACTGGTTCTTTCTCAATTAAAATTACCATTTTTTTTTATTTTAGGTTTTGTTTTCTTTTGCGACATGAGTGAGATGGAGGTCTGTTGCTTACCATGTAGAAGACTTTAGTGCAGTTTTCCTTTAAAAAGAGAAGTGCTTATGCAGCCACCTTGCCTGTCTGTGAATCCATCAGATTCAGGATAAGTATACATTTTCAAGATGAAGTCATACTGTATAAATGCTAAAAAAGCAAATATTTTCCCATTAAACTTCTGGATCTGGCCTAAACCTGAAAATAGCTACGGTTCTAGTTCATAACAGAAAAAAAGACCTTTTTTCATTAAACGTATATATCTAGCCAAAAATTGAGTAATTTGAAAAAAAAAAAAATTCAAAAAAATAAAACCAGGAGTCCTCTGCATTTGCATTTGACAGAAATTCACAACACACCAAACATTAGTGGACTTCCTCCTCATAAATTGGTTTGTAAAATTTGAATTCCTGTATACTGAGATCAAGTGCATCTAATTCATCAAAACGTATATTTAGTATTTGTAACTTTAGTTCTAGCACTGTGTCCCTAGGACACCCCTCAATTCCCCCCCCCCCCACCACCACCATAATGAAGAGCAGGACGGGCCCTGAAATTGAAAAGCGGGGATGGGCAAACATTGTAACTTCTGGTCTGTTGTAGATGTATCCACACAATGACCACGGCAGCTTCCAGCACACTGCTGATTGACAGTGATGGTGACTGTTAGAGGCAGGACTGCCACAGCATGGCAAGTCCCACAAAACTAACTGACCCCTCACCTTTAGTGACAGTCCTGCTCAGAGACGGTGGAAGCACAGGACTTAAATCAACATATAACATGTTTTACAATCAAAGGCTTTTTTTAAAAAGCATTCATCTCAATTCCTCTGCAATGTCTTTTTACTTGTTTATATAGATTTTGGAAATTTGCAGTCATGGTCACGGTTTAACAAAAGGGGATGTTTACTAAAGTGTGCTAAATGCATAGGATCAACGTGCACTAATCATTAGCATGGGCCTGTGCTAATGACTGTGGTGCACTAAACCAGGCAGCATGGTAAAAATCATATACTAGTTGCTTAGCACATTGTGGAGTGGACACCGAGTAGATTATGTGCATTGTCACAGCTGCTAATAATGTAGGTACACTTGATGCCTCCATGCTATTTGCATGCACTTAGCATGACCTGATCACCCCCAAAGAGACACCTGATTCCCCATGCAGCATCCCACCACTACCACCCACCTCCTAATCAACATCCTTGATGTTTGGATCTCCTCATTATGATCAGTATCACCCAACACTCCAATCTCACTTCAACATTGTCCCCTGATCCCCCTGTGAGGCAGCTGACTCTTCCCCACCCCCAACCCCCCAGCACTTACCAGGGCTTTTCCTGGTGATACAGAGGAGGAGCATGAGTGCTTTTGCCTTTATTTGGTAGCTTGACCCCAGGCAGCAGTACACAAAACTACCATTAGGAGTCAAAACTGCCATTTTGAACCCAGGTGACAATGGGGCAGGAGCATTAGGGAAAGTCCCAATAATTGCCAAGGGTGTCGGGGGATGGGATAGGGCTGGGTGGATCTTAGGAAGGGTGAGTGGACTCAGTGCTGAGGGAGTATTGGAGGATTGGGTGATTTAATGTTAATGGAGGAGACTAGAGGATCAGATGATGTTGGTGCTAATTAGGATGGATTGGAGGATCGCGTAATGTTGATGCTAATGGACGGGGATCAGAGGATTGGTGATGAGGTTGCTAATGCAAGGGTATCGGAGGATCAGGTGATGACGCTAATGAGAAGGAAGGTCAGAGGACTGGGAATGTTTATTAGGGGCTGGTAGGTGGGTAAGGATGCTGCATGGGGGATCAGGTGCTTTTAATGGATGGGACTGCGGTCCATGCATTAGGCAGATAGTACGGATGCACTTGTCATGCTATCTGCTGATGCATTTACATTGCAAAGTGTCTGCCTTGTGCAGTAACTACAGTACCATGCATTACATTTTCCATTTAACACATGGTAAATGCAGAAACTTATTGCAATTTAGTAAACAGATCCCAAAATATTTAGTAAACTCTTATTTGAAACAATTGCTCGAACTTAGGGAAATGGATAGGTGACTTCAATCAAACTTTGTTTTGATATTCTAGGAAAGATTTTATAGCATCTGAAGTTTTTGTGTAAAATGTCAGTATACTACATTAGCCACATTTGCAGCAGCTCTAGCATTCCCCTTGCCTCCCAACCTGACCCATGTATTCTCACTTCCCTCTTGGCCTCCCTCCAGCATGCTTTTTCTTTCTCTTCTGTCCCCTTTCCCCCAGGCTCTCTCTCTCCCTTCACTCCCCCAGGCACTATCTCTCTCATTTCCCCTTCTTTGCCCATCCCAGACACTCTCTTTCTCTCGCTGTTCCTTCCATTCTTCAAGTGACTCCCCCATACAATATCTCCCCCTCCCAGGGTTGGATTTAAGATTCTAGCATACAGAAGCAGAACCAGAGAGGTGGGGAGAGAGGTTCCTCCCCTAAAGTTTATAGAGCAGGGTCCTAAAGAAACTGGAATCAAACTCCAACTAAGCCCAGCTATTTGGTACCTTCAGAATTTGGCATCTTAAGCAGTTGCCTATGTTGCCTGTGCCTAAGTCCAGGCTTGCCCTTTCCCCTTCTCTCTCTCACACCCAGGCATACTCTCTCTTTCTCTCTCTCTCTCTCTCACTCTTTCTCCCCTTCCCCTCCCCTTCCTAGGCATCCACACTTTCTCTTCCTTCCCTCCCCTTAAAGGACTCTCTCCCTTCCCTTCTCTTTCACCTAGACACTCTTCCTCTATCCCCTTCCCTCACTTCTTAGGCACTCTCTTTCCTTTCCTTCAGCAACCCCCAGTCTCTCTCTGTCATCCCTTCCTCTACCCAGACACATCCACTCCCTTCCTCCCTTCGCTTCCATTCATTTCCCCAGACATACTCTCCTTCCCCCCCCCCCCCCATTCCCCAACCACGACACTCTCTCTCTCTATGCTTTTCTCCTCTGTACATTCCCCAGGCCCATGCTCATCCACTTCTCTTCTCCTATACCATACCCACTATCCTGCCTAGCAGTGCCTAACCAGAGCACAATTATAGCACGCTTGAAACTCTCATCTGATCTCTGGTGGGCAAGAAAACTCTGCAGTCCCCAGCCTCAATGTGGTACATATAATGAATTAAATCAGTCCCCCTGAATCCTCTCCAAGGGGACTTCATGGCCTTGGCCCCTCCAGCTCCAACATGAGGAATAAATGAAAAATACAACCCTACTAAAACCTGCCCCTTTTAGGCCCACCTCTCAAAACTAATAAAACTGAGGGACTGGTATTCATTCAAAATTCTCTTGGTGTACTTAATATGAGATCTACAATCTCTGCAAAAAATAGAGAAGACCTAATGTCTTCTATTCCACAAAGAAGCTGCAAAGTAAAACAGTAACTACATTCCAGACTTGTACAGGATAAGGATCATCAGCATAAATTAGTACATTTTGCAAATGAATTCATCTAGGGAAAAGTAAGACACGGGACACTGCATTTTAATAATTGACATTCCACATGAAATTCAATGTTCTCGAGGAGGAAATTGAGCTCCATGTTGTTATTAGAAGCAGCAGAGCTGCAAAAAATGTGCTCTTTCACATTATATATTTCCTGCATAACAACTCGCTCTCTTTCTGATGGACTCCTTTTAATAAAACTTCTACTGGGCATTTACAGAGAGAACCTGTTGAGCCCCATCATCAATAGTGCTAGACAGGAAATGAAAAAGAGAGAAGTTCTGTATGATGTGACTTTATCATTTGACTAGTAATTCATTACCCCCTGCTTACAAAATGATCTTTCATGTTCCATTTTCTTCAGCAGTCGCTTTCCCTCCAACATCTTTTCCACTTTTTAACTTTATTAAACAGTTATATCAGTTCTCTGTGCCATGTGCAAGCAAAAATAATAAATTTCATTTCTTTGCTCGCTGTGATGCTATATGCTAAATTGTTAAATAAAGATAAGCGATATACTTATCTGCCATCGATGCCCTAATCTGTTTAAAAGCATATTGTATTGCAAATATTGGGCTTACTACAAAAGTAATGACTTTTATAATGCATAACTCAATCAATCAAAATCACAGGGCTTGCATTCTGTAGGCACAAGTATGGCATGCTTTAAATGGTTTTAAACAAATTGGTACATGCTGCTTCCAGTTATAAATCAGAGAGAGGTACAGTAAGGGAATTAGGAGCCCTTTTTCTCAAAGTGTCCATGTGATTAGCGGCAATACGAGTGCGCAGTAAATGCACCCATCATGCACGGTCATGGACAATCCAGCAAGTTCCAGGCTGTTAGTGCATAACTGCAAAACCCTAATACATGATGCAATTAACATGGTATCATTATGTGCATTCACGCTAATTTCCACATTGCCACTGAGCGCAAGGCAATTGTCCTCACGCTAGCAGCAATGTGCTCTCCATACCCACACCCCACCCCCTAAACCACCCATTCTTCACTCTTTCATGTGTCAGCCAATTAGTGGCTGGTAGCTGGCATGCACCACGTGTTAACTTTCACCACTTCCTGTTATTGCACATTAAAATATGCTTTAACTTGTTAGTGGCATGTAGTAAAATGGCCCCTTAATCCATTAACACTATTAGAAACTTTAGAGGCCTGTTGAGCATGTGCTAATGGGCATTAACTGCACCCAGTAATAACATGGCATGACTGCAGATAGCGCATGCTAATACCATTAGCATGAGCTAACTTTTAGTAAGTAGGCACACATCATACCAGTCATGCTCTGGTGGACTACAGAAGTCAATAAAATGTCAACAACCATACTTCTAATAAATACATATTAATGAAAAGTTCTCTTTGTAAATATAGAGGTTACGCTGTGATCACGAGGGCCGGTTTCTTTTGGCATGTCTCTACTTTGAAAAAAATAAAGTAGTCACTTTTTAAGCGTCACTTTTTTGTTGATTTTTATCATTGTATATAAGGAGAGAATTTTACTTTTTAAATTTATATTTATGAAATTATTAGTAACTATTAAGAAGATAACGCTAAACAGTACAGCAAACAAGGAAAAAAAATTGTTGAACATGAAAGCTAAAGGTGGATTGCTTTATCCAAAACTAAGAGGGATCTCAATGGTAAAACAGACAGAAACAAGGAAAATGAGAGGGCAGAATTTTTCTTAATCCAAACCTTTCATTAGATTTTGACTTTTATTTCTGAATAGCAAAAACCTTTTCTCTCCAAAAATTAATAACATACTGTAGGGCTAAAGACTACAAGAATTCATATTTAGGAATTCATAGTATATTTCTCTTAAGATTTATACAGTTGCTCACATAAGCAACATGTGTTCAAGTCTAAGGGGCATAATAAGCACCAACAGTACAGGGCTTAGCATGTGGTAAACGGTTAGCATAGCGGGCCGAAGGGGGGCAGGGTCTCCCGGTCTCCTCCTCCACCAACCACCGCACAGATCCTCCGGGTGCAGGAAACAGCAGGTAGTCTCACCGGAGCCGCGGTGAGCCGCCGATGAAATAGCGGCCCGAAGGGGGGCGGGATCTCCCGGTCTCCTCCTCCACCAACCACCGCACAGATCCTCCAGGTGCAGGAAACAGCAGGTAATCTCACCGGAGCCGCTGATGAAATAGCGGCCCGAAGGGGGGCGGGGTCTCCCGGTCTCCTCCCGCCGCCGATGAAATAGCGGCCCGAAGGGGGGCGGGATCTCCCGGTCTCCTCCTCCACCAACCACCGCACAGATCCTCCAGGTGCAGAAAACAGCAGGTAATCTCACCGGAGCCGTGGGGAGCCGCTGATGGGGGGCGGGGTCTCCCGGTCTCCTCCCGCCGCCGATGAAATAGCAGCCCAAAGGGGGGTGGGGTCTCCCGGTCTCCTCCTCCACCAACCACCGCACAGATCCTCCAGGTGCAGGAAACAGCAGGTAATCTCACCAGAGCCACTCTGCTGTTGCTGCACATCTGCACGCCTTAACAAACCTGCCCAATCTAAACGACAGAAACCCTGATCAGCGCTATTTCAATGTGGGATCATTCATTTTGTAGGGGGACAGAGCATAGACCCTTCCAAACATGATATCTTAATTTATACGCTTTGTCAGTAGTGTTGCTTTATGTTTATCATTAATATCACGATTGGCCAGCTTGGTTATTGGGATTTTAGATGTGGTTCTGGTCCATTTATATGTTTATTTGCCTCTTTGTTCCCTGCACATGTATCACAACTATCACTTTTCTAGGTTTCCCTGACTTTGCTGCACATTGCTGACTGAAATGGTTTGTCTTTCCTGCAAATGTGCCTTAACGCGAGGGTTTCACTGGCGTTAGTGTTCAGACCCGGATTTCACAGCATTAGTGTGCCTGGAGCCTCTCCTTTCCCACTCTCCGCCCATTGACCCCTTCTCTCCGCCCTCCGAGAAGCCTTACTCCACCCTTCAGACCCGAATTTCACAGCGTTAGTGTGCCTTAATGCCGCCGCCGCGTTATCGCACGATAACGTTACATTATCGTGCGATAACGTCACTTATCACGCGATAATACCACCGCTGCGACGTTAAGACGGTTTAGTAAACATACCACTAAGTCCTGTTACCGTTGTTGTACATAGTTTTACTGTTCCATGTAAACTGAATTGTACTACAATGTACTGTTCACATTGTTCACACTGTTCACTGTACACCGCAATTGATCTGTAAGAAATTGTGGTATAAAAATGTTAATAAAATAAATAAAAATAGAGGAGATCAATCCTAAGCTTTTCTTTGAAGCTCAGATGACAAGACTTCGACTTTCATACTTTGGATACATCATGCGAAGAAAGATCATTAGAGAAAGACATCATGCTTGGCAAAGGAGAAGATCAACACAAAAGAGGAAGGCCAGCAATGAGATGGATCAATACAATAACAGCAGCTATGGATGCCACTCTATCAACAATAAGCCGCCTGACTGAAGACTGAACACAGTTTAGGTCAACTATCCAGAGGGTCGCCATGAGTCGATACTAACTCGACGGCACTTAACAACAACATGTTATTATTGTAAACTGCTTAGAAGTTTTGATAGGTGGGTAATAAATGCTTTTAAATAAATAAATAAAGAGTAGCATTGGTTACCTGTATAGTTTAGGATTCATTTTAAAATTGTTTTGCTAACATTTCAGATTTTGCATTCTATCGTGGACGTTGAGATGGACAAGCTAGTCATCTGGTGGATCCCTTGTAGAGGATTTTATGTTATGAATCTATACTCGTCTTGCTTTGCTTGCCAAGCCCTTTCTGTTTGGAGCGTGTTACCAAATTATATTAGGTTGGAACATTCTATCGTAAAACTTAAATCAGTTTTAAAGACGTTTGTTTGAGCAAGCATTCAAAGCGGATGAGCGGCAATCAAAGCCATTTGTTTTGTTATTTCCTTCCATACGTTTCTACAGTTAACACCTTATGTATACTGTCTTTCATCAGAATGTGATGTGATTTTAGTTGGATGTTTTATTTATGTGTAATATGACTGTTGGTTTTATGTTTATGTTGTATACTATTAGTTATAAACTACTTTGACATACGTGTACCAAAGGCAGTATATCAAATACTGGCAAGCAAAATTATGGTATAAAGTTAAATTTCCTAATTAAAGCGTGTCTAATGAAAATTATAGGGAAGGATTTTCAGTTGCTGGTTGAAGTTTCCCTTTAAAAATCTGTCAGTGGGCCCATACTCAGGGAATATTTCACCTCCATACTTTGTAGGTGCATGGGGGCTATATCAATGAAAAGTGGGTGTGGGGATTTCAAAATTAAATCTTCATGCTTGCTTTTCTGGGACAAACATATGAAAGTCACAAAATCCTCATTTAAAATTAAGACTAAGCAAACTTTATTTAGGCTCTGCACACCCCTAGAAATAATTGAATTAACTCATTTTAAGGCAAAGGCTGCTCAAAAGAAGACATTGGCATATATCTACACATATAGAGGGCAATTCTGCATGGGGCACGTCCAGGCCATTGGGCCATCTAAAAAATGGATTTTCCCAAAGCAGACCCAATTCTGCAACTGCGGGAGCTAGATGTTCCTAGGCTACAAAATTGGGCACTTAGATGGCCCAGGCTGGCCCTGATTCAGCAGCATAGAATGTCCATTGACATGCTCGTGCTGGTGTGCTGGTGCTAAGGTATCCCATCGCCATGGCACCGGGATGCCCAGTAGGAGCTCAGTCTGGCTGAAATGGAATGCGGTCTCTTCTCCCCACTGCCTGACCCTCGGAGGTGTCTGCCAGGACTGGGATCAGGCAGAGGGGCCTCACCTGATGCTGCTCCCTGCTTTGGGGAGGTCCTGCCTGGCCCAATTGCCACTATCTATAAGATTTAAATAAGTCCCACGTCCATCTGTGCCCCGCCAGACATACAGGGTCATGACCAGAATAGACCCTGTTCGTCTGGGTGAGTCAGCCCATCCCCACTCCACCCATTCTCTGCCTCCCGTCCTCCCCCTCCTGCCCCGTCCAGCACTCCTCATACAAACCCTCTGTACATGCGGGGAACGCTGTGCAGGAACATAAGAACATAAGATATGCCATACTGGGTCAGACCAAGGTCCATCAAGCCCAGTATCCTGTTTCCAACAGTGGCCAATCTAGGTCATACGTACCTAGCAGTTTCCCCAAAAGACACAGGTTCCGCAATGCTTGTACTGGGACAAGCATTGATATCCTGGGTCCCTTCTTAATAATGTTTATGGACCTTTCCTCCAGGAACTTGTCCAAACCTTTTTTAAACCCAGCTACACTAACAGCCTTTACTACATCCTCCGGAAATCACGTCCAGGGCCTGAACGAGGATTGGACATCTATCCCGGACATCCAACCTCGCTATTCTGCCTACAGAATCTACCCCATAGATAATTTCATATATAAAGACAAGATTGTATAATCAACCAAAAGAAGTCATGAGGCTATTAAATTCAACTTCAACTTTCCATAAATTGCAAGGGGCCTTATTTACTAAGCTACATTAGGTGTTGAATGATAATTTCAACTTGCATGAGCAGTTAGCACAGCATGTTAGCTGTTAATACACACTAATTGCTGCATTAAACATGTGGAAGGTCATTCTACATTCTCCCATGAAGATAACATGCGGTTCTACGTCCACAGTTCAGGCCTATTTCAAGATAAAACGCTTGTGTGCTCTAAGTTATTAAAGGTGGGTGTACAGACACGCCGGAAACTAGACATGGCCATTTACGCCTGTCCTAGGGCAAGTGCATCTTGCCATACCTAGATTGGAGCACAAACATGCATAAGTGATATCATTTTATAGCTCACACATGTCAGCTGAGGCCACATCTGTGCTCTGTCCAAGCATCACCCCCCAGGCACAGCCTACTGGAAGATACGTATGATGAGTACTTACGTGCTTACAGACAAGTGCCCGGGCAAAATGCATGCATAAGTGCCCAATCACATGATGTGAAAGATCTCAAAATAGGGACTTATGTGCATAACTTTCCACGCCGCTCTTATAGAATCAGCCCCGTTTTGTGAAAATTAGTATTAGGAGGGGGAGAAATAGGCAAGGACTGTGTGTGGATTGTTGCCTTATATTAACCGCTAATGAGACTGATAATATGATGTTGATAACAGTATTCCATCTTAATGGCTGTGTTGTTAACGTACAGAGAGACCTTTCCCCCATATTGGCAGAAGGGCTAACTTCCTCTAAGGGCCAGGAAAACACCCAACTGTTACTGCAGAGGTTTAACTACCACAGATTAAGTTTTGCAGCTAACCCACGCTAACTGCAAATCTTAATGTGGTTTAATATGGAGGCCACAAACAAGAACGGACTTTCAAAATAGTCAAGGTGAATTTTTATTTGGTAAATCTGCTTGCATTTTGGTTTCATCCCAACAAATGTATTAACCCAGACGTATACAATGTTGCTCCTCAAGGGCCAGAGGCAGATCCAAAGTTCATTTTTGTCTTGTGGTCACAGGGAACTTTGGATCTGTCTCTGGCCCTTGAGGACCAACATTGTATACGTCTGTGTTAATACATTTGTTGGGATGAAAACTGCAGAACCTCAAGAGAGAATGCTCTAATTCTCTAAGTAGGCCATAAATAAGATCATAAGCTGATTAATTTTTTTACTGTATTAGTGTTCTATGCAACTTTAAAACATGATATGATAGATTTCATTCAGTAGCTCTTTCAGCTTACTATGTGCTGGCTGAAACAAGTTATCTTAGAAAGAAGCTTTAGCCTGAGAAGTGCAATAGTAATATAAAATATCTTTTTCACTGATGTGTCTGATGAAATCTGAGCTGCTTTTCATGTATGCATGCTGCGAACTCTTACATTTCTCCATTCTAATAAGAGTGAGCGGCATAAATTATCTCTAATCCTTGATTCTGTGATGAAGCAGCCATCTGGTCTAATACCACTGTGACAGTGATATAGGACTGAACACTCTGCTCTTGGTCTGCTGCACCGAAAAGGACATATTTTAAAATGTCAAGATCCATCAGAACCGTACTCAGGAATGGTTGCGTTTATGAAAATTGATAGTATTAGAGATATATCATGATGCAAATCTAATCATGGTTGCTGGTGTGGTGAATTAAATTAAAAGCTGATTTGAATTTTTCTAATTAAAGATGTGTTATTCTTTTTACCATCGTGTTTTCTGTTTCTGTGGGAAAAAATAGCTTATAAAACATAAATTTAGGGGAGAAATATGGGTACCAGGCATTAACACAAAAATCTTGTGCCTCTAAAGGACTGGCATAAGACACAGACCCAAAATGAAATGGCTGCCGTTTTTATTACTGGTGTGTTTATATACTGCTCTCAGTGGATTCAATCAACATAAACATTCCATAGGGATTTTCATACAGTGTTATTTGGAATTTGAAGGCCAGTACTAGGATGGGAGTCGAAGGTTGGAAATGAGAGGCACTGACAGTATGTGGTTGTGCAACACCTAGCTGTGCTTTGCAGGATTAAGGTACTGGAAACACTGAAGCTCTATCTATACTCAAATATATTGGGCAGAATCACAGAAGACAGAAAAGCAGTCTATTCATATCAAGATGGCCATCTGTATTGACCAGGTAATCTACGCCTCTCCCTCTGCCCCTTTGTGCTAGATATGCAAACTTTCCAACAGATTTATTTTGAGTTTTGGATATCTAGCATTAGGATGGAAAGGTCATCTTTTCGTTTAGGGCCTCAACAAATTCCAGCATTGTCTGACCTAAATGGTTAAACCCATCAGTGTGTTACTGACTGGACACCTACTCAAAGCTTTTATTTATGTATTTATTGCCGGCATTTGTTAGCCTCCTATTCAAATAGAATGACCTACAGGGAAAACATAAATATGCAATGTAAAATCGCAAACACAGTAAGCATGAAGTAAACATACATTCTAGCATAAGACATCCGACATAAACCAAAATAAAACATTCAATTTTCATTCCCCTTCCACTGGGTCATGATCACAGTTTCATCGGGGATACCATTCCCCAAGCAGAGTCATGAAAGTATGATCCAAGGTTCAGGAAAGCTTATGCATTAGAATGTCTGCATTGTCTCCAGTTGCCAACTTTGAGGCTTATGATTTTAGATTGTGAAAGGATTTTGCTCAGAACTGGGGGACACAGTCATGCTGGAGCCATATTTTTCAAGCATCCTTTCACCAGGAGAACACTGCGGCTACTCTCACACCACTCTCCTGGAGAAGTTCCTTGAATTCTCTTAAGGATCCTAATCCTGTGCTGTTAGAAAATCCTTGTTGAATTCACCTTCTTAATAGCAGCTGAAACATATGAGGTGGAATGTTTGTTTCTTTTCATTATCTTGTATAATGTAATTTGTTAAAACCTAATAAAAATAAAAAAAAGAAAATCCTTGTTGAGAAACCAGAGGGGTGCATGGAAATCCCGCATTCCCTCTCTGAGGATATGGATTCATTCAAGTTAACCCAGACTCACTGGGACATGTTTTCTAAAGTGTGGCAAGTTTTGCACTAGTGTGGCAAGTTTTGCACTTATTACTCACTAAGAGCAAACATTAGCATGCAGTAAGTGCAAAGACTGTACACTAACTGTTGGGGGCATGCCCAGCATATTCTCTGCAGTTACTGCACAGAAACATTCCTTACCGTGCAGTAACACCATTCACAATTAACACGGGTGCACTAACACCACTCACTAAGGTAATGTTAAGTACACTTGCACTAACTGTGACATTGATAACACAGGTACACTAAAAACATTTTTTTTTAAACTGCCTCTAATGTTTCGATTGATTTTTACGTTTTTTGGTGCGCTGAATCCAAATCTGGTAACCAATTTGTTCCATCACGTACAGATTTTTTGCTACATTGGGTTAGCAGTTTGAGGTGAACGTTTCAGATTGAGTGCGATCGAGATAAAAGTTTCTTGGATGAATTCTTTATACTAATTGTTTAGTAGTTATTCAAATAAGAATAAAGAAAATTGTAACAAGGCAGCACATAAGAATAGAGTAATGTCAACAAAACACACTGTGATGGTAGCAAAATTGTCTGCACTTAAAACAGCCACATACATGTGCACAAACATTGAGCATATAAGAGCGAGGTTAGACACAAAGCAAAGCAAAGAAATGTGCAAAAAATGTTGTAGAGGTATGTATGTAAGAATAGAAAACGCAAACCGCACCATTGCAATACATGAAGACAAACACCCGATGGTGTGAAAATAAAATTCTAATAAATGAGATCCGACACTGTGGTAATAACTAGCAAATTTTTATTTCAAAGTTTAGCAAAAACACGATATTTGTCAACACAGTTTAGATTTTAAAGTCATTCTTGGGTCAATCAATCTCCTGGTGGGCCCGTTTCTTCTTCCCCCGAATGCTTCTCTTGGTGCGCTGCTTGGCGTATTTTTCATCTGGGGTTTCCTGCAGCAGCAACCAGCAGAAATAAACCATCATAGTGGTGTTCCATCTTCCTTGGTACCTTCTCTCTGCGTCCTTGATGTCCTGGTGAAACCTTTCACCTTGTTCTTCACTGTACGCCCCCAAGTTTTCGGAAAAGTAGTTCACATGGGAGTGCAAGAAATGGACTTTCAGGCTCATGTTACAGCCTTGTTCTTTGAAGGCATTGAGCATCCTGGCAACAATATCCTTATAGTTCTCATCCCGCCTGTTCCCCAAGAATTTGAGAACAACATCCTTGAAGGAATCCCAGGCTTCTTTTTCCTTCTCAGACATCGTTTCAGCGAATGCTCCATCTGAAATGAGTTTCCTTATATCAGGGCCAACAAACACTCCTTCCTTTAGCTTTGCTTCAGAAAGTCGGGGGAACTTTGAGCAAAGGTACCGAAAGCACTCACCATCTTTTGGAAGGGACTTGATGAATTGCTTAATGAGACCCAACTTAATGTGGAGAGGTGGTAATAGAATTTTATCACGAGGTACCAAGCTCTCATGAAGAACATTTTTCTCACCGGGTCTCAAATACTCCCGAATTGGCCAGTCTTTTTTCCCCCAGTGTAGGTCGCGGGCCCGGCTATCCCACAAGCAAAGGAAGCAGGGATATTTGGTGAAACCGGATTGCTGCCCTAATAGCATGGATAGAATTTTAAAGTCTCCACAAATCATCCACTTATGCTCATCATAACGAATCTTCTGAAGAATCAGGGCCAAATTCTCGTATTTTTCTTGGAGAATAACAGAGTGAGCAATAGGAACTGAAGCGAATGTGTTGCCATTATGAAGAAGAACACCTTTTATGCTGTCTTTTGACGAATCAATGAACAGCCGCCATTCAGCAGGATCATACTTGAGTTTAAACTTTTCCATCACTCCGTATATATCGTTGCAAAATACCAAATCTTCCTCTTTGCTGAAATACTTCAAAAATTGTGTCTCGCGGTTGCGGTACCAATAAAAAGTTGTTCCTGGTGACAATAGATTTTTCTGTTTAAGCCGAGAACCTAGCAGTTGGGCAGCATCTTTTGGGAGTCCTAAATCCCGGACTAAATCATTCAATTCAGCTTGAGAGAAAAGTTCAGGTTTCGGATCTGGTTCAGTTTCAAACTCGGAAGTACTGGACTCATCAGGAAAAGCCATCTGATGAGTCTCATCATGATCAGAACCATCCACACAAATATGATCCAAAGATTTTGGTGGTTCAGGCACAGGTACTTCGTTGCTATGAGGCATAGGCCTAATTGCTGAGGGAAGGTTGGGGTAACTTATTACGTTCTTATTTTTTAAGTTGTATCCCTTCACAATGCAAGAGCAAAAATAGCAGTTACTGCTGTGGTCTCTTTGTTCATGCCACATCATAGGTATTCCGAAATGAAATGCTTGTTTTTTACCTTTCATCCATAAGCGTAGATCTTCCTCACATGTCTTGCACACTTTGTGAGGAGCCCACGGTTTGTCTTGATCGCCTAACTTCAAACCAAAATAGGCGAAATATACTTTTTTAATAAATGCAGAAATGTTCCTCTGCCGCTTTTTCACGGTATATTCCCCACAAATAAAACAAAAACTGTCCGGAGAGTTGACGCAACCTCTGGCTCTGTGAGCCATCACAAATACACAGCACTGCAAACTACAACTGTAGTGAACCACTTCGGAATAAAGCTGGATTACGACTGAGCAAACAAAAGGTAATAATGAACTTGCAAGAAACTGAAATTTGACAGGAACGTTCATGTCGCAACCACCGTGTTTGAGCGAGCGAACGAGGCGAGGCGAACAGGAAAGAACATGCGCCAGCGCGAGTACTGGATTTAGCCCCCCGCCTCCCAATTGTCCTGTTAATGTATAAAATGAATACAAAACACTCTAAAATATCATGAGGGAGTGTTTCTAGTTAGTTAACCATTACAACCTCTATTTTGGGCCAAGAAAATAAACTGCAGTCGGCTAAAAAGAAATTATGTGAACATTCCTTATATGGGTAAGAAATCTAATTTTGCAAGAAAACGTGACGTGATGGAACATTTTGGCTATTTTTCCTGGATTCAGCACCCCAAAATCTATAGGAATCAGTTGCAAAACTGGAGGCAGTTTTTTGGTAGTGTACCTGTGTAATTAGCCAACGCTAATTCCCCCCCACACTAACCACAATGTGGGGACCACACCCACTCTCCACTTCTAACCCAAAGATGCAAAGCATGAGAACATTTTTAAACCATTTGCACATAAAGAATCTCACCCAAACAAATACAGAAACACTTCATACACTTTACATAAAGATATGCTGAAAAAAAGCTATCGTGCTCCATCTCGTTATGGGAGCTATATTTGCTAAAGGGTGAGAGCCTTCTCAGCAAGCTTCCAAATGATTTTCCATTTGCAAATTACCTCATTATAATGGAAATTGAGTAACACAACTTACATTGAACTTCACAAGCTGCGCTATTCCTATCTTATGCCCCCCCCCCCACACACTTTCTTATATGGCAGTTTGATTGCAAGACTACCACTGGGGGGTCACTGGCACCTTTCTGAACCTGGCACCAGAAGGGGCAAGAGTGACTGTGGATCGCTCCTGCCCCAAACCACCTAGACCACCAAGGAGACCTATGGGGTTTGGGGGTTCTTCACAGGTGGTAAGTCTTTTTTCAGGGTGTTCCTGGGGGGGGGACCTTTTCAAAGGGATAAGGTCTGGGATGACTTTGGGAAGGTGGGGGTCTACAGTAAGGCTCTGGAATGGCAGCTCTTGACTAGAGGAAGGAAATGGGGTCTGCTCTATTTAAGCAGGCACTGGCTCCTTTAAGATGGCACCTGGGAGCATCAGGCCACATGTTAACATCCTGATACTCCCAGGAAGAACAAATACAGTTTGCAAAGTTCAATACAAGCTGTGTCATTCTTTCACCGTACGAGTCATGCTAGAAATGAGCCCTGTGCGACTAATGAATTTGGCTCCCTCCGCCACCCAGCTACATTCACTAATTCACTTTATTTTAGCTTCTTGGACGCTCAGTGATGATATCAGGCCCCTTCTGCGCTTACACCCTGTGGGACCGCACTGCTCGCACAGCCCTTGGTACGGCCCTGGTATTGAGTAACCATGTTAAATTAAGACATGGTGAAATGTGAAATTTTACTGCAGCCTAGTAACTAGCCCTCTGACTCAGATTTATCTGGAAATTTGAGTGCTTAACAGATAATTTTGGATCCTTAGGTTGTTATTGTAACAATGGTTATTGGAATGAATTTAATTCTATTTAGGCATTTTGATGCCATAATGATATAATGGATTATGATTTTATTGGTATTATTGAGCCTATAGTTTTATTACTTCTGTCCCTTCATTGCCTGGGCAAAAGATGTGCCAAATTCCTACATAATGAGTACTCCCAGGCCATATTGACATTCATCCAAAATAGTCTTACCGTTAGCACTCTATGGACCACCACTATGACCTAGCTAGGACATCTTCACCTATGACTTCTCAGGGTCTCCTAGATGATTACTGACAGATAGGCAAGCCACATTGCCGTGTACTCAGTTACCAGCTTGTCTATTCCTCATCAAGAAAATGCAACTCTTGATCAAAAAGAAGTTAATTCTCTAAACCTCTGCACAGTTAACGTGCATTACCGCATGTGTATGTGGGACCTGTTCTGTAAAGTAAAGTATGAGCAAACTTTACTTTATAGAATAGGGGCGTAACTGCTAAGAAACACATGCCAAATTTAAGCACGGTCACTTACACCAACCTTTACATACCTAAATTTCGGCCTTCCCTCTACTCCGCTCAACCTCCACTGCCCACCAGGGTTGCCAACTGGCCCCAGATGCATCCGACAGTCTTGATCCAGTCCTGGGTTTACCCCATTGCACGCAGGGACATGTAGTTCTGATTTTTCCATTGCACTCCATAAGAAAAGCAAGATTACATGTCCCCGCATACAATGGGGTAAACCCAGGACTGGATCAAGCCTATCGAGCACTTCTGGAGCCAGCTGACAACCCTACTGCCCACTCAAACTTACACATAAGCTTGCAGAACCGCAACCACCAAAAGCGTGTCTGTAAGTGTCCATTCACTCACATAAGTCCTTATGTGTGTAAAGAGAGCATAATTTTCCATGCACCTTTCATGAATAGGCCCCTAATAAACTAGCATTCATTGCAAGCCTTCCAGGAGGGTATTACTAAACAAATTAAGTCTGATATCCAGCATATCCCATACCCAATCATGACAGATATGTCGATCCCCTGAGAGGATAGCTAAAATCCAATCTAATGATTCATTTTCTTAAGGCTGGAATTCCACAAGGGATGTAGTATTCATTTCAGCCTATTCAATTTTAAAGCTGCAGTAGTGATGGCATGTTTTCTTGACACAGCAGACTTGCTCTCAGGATCCCCAGAATCAATCTGGTTTTAAGGTGATCCACAACAAATATGCAGGAGATATATTTGTATACATTGAAGACCCATTTTACTGTATATCTATGACCATATTGTTGATGACTGTCCTCTGACAAGTTCAGTGTCAGATTACGAAAGTAAACGGTTAGTAACTTGATACTTCACGAATCATAGGAGTCCCAAAGCAGTTTAGAAGAATACATAAAAAGCAACTGCTAAGCTTAAATAAAAACATAAAATAGCAAAGGAAACGCTTTAAATAAAACCAGATAATAAAAGAAAAACAAAAGCAGCTTGCTGTTATAGTGTGCTAGTACTGCTCCCTCCTATTCCATGCTAAGATAAAAAGCCATGACTTTAAACCAGATAGAAAATGAATATGGAAACTCTCAGAGTGTAAGGAAACGGGATCAGTTCCATAAAAATGGAGCTAAATAATATGAAGTACTGCTGTGTGTGGACTCTAGTCTGCATATGGTCACCGAGGAGAGTAATTACTAAGCTGAATGAACAATTCGGGATTTTACTGCAGCTTAATTTACCACAGGAGTCACTAGCCCGCGGTAATGTAGTGGTGTTATTTTTCCTAGTCAAGGGCATCGGGCTGCTGACACATGGGCCCGATGCTCCAGAACACATTCTTAAAGGAGCCGGAGGTGGTAAAAAGGTTCAACAAAGTAGGGGTCCCCTCCTCCTGCAGAGGATTCAAAATGATCCTTGTAATCCCCTAGCAGTATCCTTTCAGTACTATCCCTGAGATTGACCCCTAGCAATAGTATCATGAGACTACCACTAGGGAATCATGGGCACCATTTTGAACTTGGCACTGACCTGGCTGGGAGAGAATAGGGGTCGCTCCTGTCTGGGTCCCTGTAGATCATCAAACTTTACTAAACGTAAGCTCGGGGAAGCCTTTGTGGGGGAACGGAAAGGGGAAGGAGTCAGATCAGGGTCCAGAGGTATGGTGTGTCTTAAGTGAGGCGACATGGATGGTGCTTTGGCAGCTTGAAGGTAAGTGTGGGACGGAGTATTTAGGGAGGGCCCTGACTGTTTTTCAATGCCAGGGGGGAAATGTTTTTTTTTAACTCCTCTGGCCTATTTGAGCTGGCATTATTTTTCCAAGAATAATGCAGCTTGCAGTGATCACTAATGACTACTAAAGAAGTGTTTTGCATGCTTTGCATCTCATTCGTATTTGGCACGTTTTGCTTTACAAAATTGTGCATTATACTAAAATAACCCACATTTTTGTCCTTTAACATGCATTAAGCAGCAAATATTGTGTGTTATTGCTGTAATGCTATTGCAAGATGCTACTGCTTGGCTTGGTGATTTCACCCATGCTATCTGAATGAATGAATGAATAAGGGAGGGTAGCTACTAACATGTGCTAAAGAAATGACATGATTTTTGCCACTTAACACATGTTAAAAGGCAAAATCTTGCATTATTTTATCGTAAAGCACATTAATTTACCTCAACATATTTGATTAATAATTAGATTATGTAAATATGTCATTAGTATGTAAATGAAATAGTGCAACTTGCATTGAACAGCGCAAGTTGCATTATTCCTTTAAAAATTACACAGTTCAAAGCTGGAACATCAGGTTGCTCCCAGCCACTCCTTTAAAGGGGACAGCACTATTTATAAAAACAAATTATTCTGTTGGAGTGTCCCTTCTCCCTCTCCCTACCTCCAGCAAAGACTCTTTTTGCCCATTTTGCTTTATATTGAAGTTTGACTCCTAGCTAGGGGTAACATGAACCATTTTGGACCCAGCGCCAGCATGGGCAGGAACAACTAGGAATCACTTCTGCTTCAACACCCCTAGACTGTCTGGGACAGCTAAAGGTAGTCCTGGGGGAGTGGGAGGTCCTTATGGGGATGGGAGTATCCTCTGGAGAGTCTTTGCTGGGGAGAGGGGGAGGGGAGCCCCTGGACCATGTTTTTGTTTAAACAGTGCCAGCCTCTTTAAGAAAGGCTTCCCAGGAGCTTCGGGTCACATGCTAGCAGTCAGATGCTCCCAGAGCAGAGTAACACAGATTGCAAGGTTGATTTGCAAACTGCGTTATTAATTTACCACAAGAATCACTAACCTGCAATACTGAGTTACCGCATGTTTGTGATTCCTGTGATATATTAAGCTGTGGTAAAATGTAACATTTTACTGCAGCTTAGGTGTATGTTTACTAAACCGTCTTAATGTTACCGGCGTTAGTTGCAGTCTTACTGTGACAAATGCCATATAAGGTAGTGGGCGTTCCAGTCTTAAGGTAACATTTCGGGTTATCGCGCGATAAAGTCCGTTATCATGCGATAGAGGGAGCTGTGGCACGTTAACACGCGTTAGCCTTAATTAGGCGTGCTGACCTAAAGCCACAACAGCAGAGGTGTAGCACAATGGTTAATACATTGACAGATAAAACAGGGGTCATGAGTTCAATCCTCCAGTGGGCTTAATGAGTAAGGCTGTCTGAGGCATTACTCTTTACTTTATATCAGTGCTGTCTGAGGCATTTTCTTTTTTAATTTAAAATAGTGCTGCCAGCAAACACACCCTCACATTGCCATAACCTAAGGTGCCGCATAAGGCGCCCTATAAGGCACTCCAGAGGGCACATTATAAAGTGCACTGTCCGCCAAGGCACCTTATAATGTTCCCTATAGGGCGCTTTATAGGGCGCCTTATGAGGCACCTTAAGGTTACAGCACTGTGAGGGTGTTTTTGCTGGCAGCACTAATTTAAATTAAAAAAGGAAATGCCTCAGACAGCCCTATCAAATAACACCACTGTGTGATCAAACCCATGACCTCTGCCTCCACAGTCAGTGAAGTAACCAGTGGGCTACATCTCTATAGCTACTAACAAGCCCCTGGCTGGCTACAGAAGGACTGGAGGTCACCACACAAACTGTCTGCTGTAGTTACTAGAATAGGGTTAACCCACCCATACCCATGATGCACTGCACATGCAGATCAGCAGTCTACAGATGATCACAAGATGGGGTATGCACCCCCACAGCACCTCAGCCTGGTAGGGGGAACTGATCATGTGTGTTACGGGCACAGAGTAGCTACAGACCAACACATTGCGGGGGTACTGTGCTCACCCTAAGGGCGAGGTGGGGCACCCAGCACCAGGTCCACAGCACCTGGCTTACCTGAGATAGGATATACTGCAGGTCACCATCAGTGCTAGTGTATGATAGGTAGTCCAAGCAGATAAGTCAGTGATTGGGCCCCAGAAAAGTGAACCCATAAATATCACTTGAGAAAAATGCTACATAGCACTGTGGGGGAACCTAACCATGCCCTGGTCACTGCTCAATCAGGGTGAGAGTGATCTCCCAGCAGGACATGCTGTGGCCACCCTGTCCATGCAGGTGGTGGCCAGGCACTACAATATCCCAGCCATTGCCCTATGCCCTGTAAGATGCATCCTGCCCAGGCCACCCTGTCCAGGCTATACCCACAGTACTTTGCTCCTCATTATGCACATTGGCAGGCTAACACTGGAAACAGTACAAGCAGTGTGGGCTGAGTAAGGTGTAGGCAGCCACAACACACTGGATAGACAGACACACACTCCCACACCTATGCCAGCATTGTGTAAATATAGAGGCTTTTGGCAGCCCTGGCCACCACACCAGTCCTGGGCACAGTGCAGGCATGGCTATGGTACACAATACTGTTGGGGTCTCTCCCCAGGGTGGTAAACACTGTCAGAAACCAAAACTGAAACACTCCACAGATATCAGAAAGATTGCTATGATGCAACTCTATCAGCAAATTGTGCTTAACTTAGGAATTGCTATCTGCCATTAATCATAGCAACCTTTTGATATATGTGTAACGTATTCCCAGGTTTAGGGCGGCATTGCTAAGGTATGCAAGTGCTAGTACTTGATCACTGGAAGGTGCGGTATATAAGTGATTGTTAAATAAATAAAAATAAATAAATAGTATTGGGAGATGCTGCTGCACGCAGGGCCCAACAGCCTGACTCTCCATGAGGCTTTGGATAGTGGAGCCTGTGGGTGTGGGTGTTTATGCCCTGTTGGCCGCTGCTCTAGGGCAGAGGTTCCCAACTCCGGTCCTGCTGGGCCAAACACTGTTCGGGTTTTCATGCAGTCCGTAATGAATATTCATGAGATACATTTGCATATCATGGGGCGGCGCATACAAATACAGCACAGGCATATTTATTGGAGACATCATGAAACCTGAATGGTGTTTGGCCCTCCAGGACTGCAGTTGGGAAACTCTGCTCTAGAGATTGCACAGGTTTATGGTGTCAGTGCTCTGTAGGGTAAAATATGGGCATTTCAGGCATGTTTATGTTATCTGCAATAAAGGTTCTGTCTTTATTACCATGGTTTAGTACTGGGGAAATATGGGGAAAGGGTTGGCAGGAGCCACAGCTGGGACTTGAACTTGTGACCTTCATGCTTTTGAACACCCTGACTGTGTGTACTGTACCACACTGTTGCCACAAGGACAGTTCTTTCCCTGTGGATACCATGACTGTTCATCAGACAGACCCTGTCTGTTGCAGTGCACGGCACCCACCTAAATGGGGCTAGGCCATGGTCTGCTGTTGGCAGATGCCACTGCCCCCTCCACCACCTGCACCCCTCCGCCACCATGCTGCCATGCCATTATCCCGATGGTGCTGGTGGTGCGCAGTCCCAGGCCATCCAGTATGCCGGTAGGCAGCTGCCTATGGTGTGGGTTCTCGGGTAGGGGTGCCTACATGGACATGCGCGCATACTCCCCCCATACCGCCTGCCAATGTTATGTGCCCTTGGGGGTACCTGTTGGGTAATCTCCCCTGTGACACCGTGGGACACACACTCATGCCCATGTTGGACCCTCGTCAGTTGATGTCTTGCTGCTTTACAGTTTCAGCATTCTTATGTGCCACCTAGGCATCTGCCTATCACGCACTGTGCCCCAGCTGGGCCACATCATGTGCCGCCTGCAGCCCTCTATATCCCATTTACAGCATCAGTACAGTTGCCCTTTCCTACGTGCCCACTCTGCTGTTACTGCACATGTGCACGCCATAACAAACCTGCCCAATATAGACGTGAAAAAACCCTGATCAGCACTATTTCAATATGGGATCATTCACTTTGTAGGGGGACAGAGAATAGACCCTTCCAAACATGATATCTTATTTTTTGAGCTTTGTCAGTGGTGTTGCTTTATGTTTATCATTAATATCACTTTTGGCCAGCTTGGTTATTGGGCTTTTAGATGTAGTTCTGGTCCTTTTATATGTTTATTTGCCTCTTTGTTCCCTGCACATGTATCACAACTATCACTTTTCTGGGTTTCCCTGCCTTTGCTGCACATTGCCGACTTAAATGGTTTCTTTTTCCTGCAAATGTGCCTTAACGCGAGGGTTTCATTGGCGTTAGTGTTCAGACCCTGATTCCACAACGTTAGTGTGCCTGGAGCCTCTCCCCTCCCACTCTCTGCCCATTGACCCCTTCTCTCTGCCCTCTGGGAAGCCTTACTCTACCCTTCAGACCCGGATTTCACAGCGTTAGTGTGCCTTAACACCGCCGCTGCGTTATCGCGCGATAAATACCAATGCTGCGATGTTAAGACGGTTTAGTAAACATACCCCTTAGTAACTAGCCCCAGTGGAGGCCAATTCTGTTCACGGCATGTCCGGCCCGTCTGGATGTCTAAAATCTGGATGGGCTGGATTTACACCCGATTTCGCACCCGTGGAAGCTAGATGTTCCCATTGGAGCAGAATCAGGTGCAATTAGCCTGGACGGGCAGGACATGCCCTGATTCAGTCCCATTGCACATTCGCTGCTTTCCCTGTTTAAGCCTCTCAGGGCCCCTGCATGGAGCCCGATGCCATGCTGTCCCATCACCACGGCACTGGGACGCCATGCAGGAGCCCCATTTGCCTGCAAGCTTTTTACTTTTCCTTCTCCCTGCTGCCTGATTCCTGACTGGGCCTGCCAGGGCTGGGATTGGGCGTCAGGGATCTTGCTTGCCTGCCTACCTCACTGATGGTGGTCCCGCTACTCTGTCTTCCATCTAAGTGAGCAACCACGGACGTACAGGGCCAGGGAATCAGCCCTATACTTCCAGAGTCAGGGTCCTGCCTCCACTCTACCCATGCTCTTCCTCTGGCCCTCCCCTTCCTGCCCCATCCAGAGCTCCCCGCACATCTCCTCTGTATGTGCGGGGAGCTCTGGATCTGGCATCAAGGCTAGGCATTAACAGGGATGTATGTCCAAACCGGACATACATCCCCGCTAAACGCTGTTCAGAATGACCCGCTAAATGAATAGTACTCTTATCGTCCTGTGTTTTAGAGCTAACAGAGTCTCTTTTCCATTGACATTCTAAGACTGCAATACGATGAGAATAGACATTTCTGAAACAGTTACATATAAGCATTACATTGATCATCACAGGGTTAACCATTTAGTGGGCACTAGGCAAATAAGTACACCGAACCCCACACCAAAATATAAATACATTTTCAAACCCTCATAAACATGAGTGCATCAGTATATTAGCTTCAATATCTAATTACACCACACTGATATGAGTTTCAAAATGCCTCCTTACCCTAGCAAGCACTCTTCAACCTTTCAATCTGCAGACCTCAGTAAGCACTCCCCTTCTCCTCAGCCCAGCAAGCACGCTCCCCAGCCTCTAAAACGCTCAACATCTGCTTGACTGCTCATTGCTTCCTGCATCTTTAAGTGATGGATAAGTGCATGGGGTCAAAGACTCCACTGAAACAGTGGGGTCCTACAGACACCAAGGAAAGGGGGCCAATGCACAGTGGTGGCTAATGATGCCATGTCCATATAATGTCTTGAGAGGTGGGTGAAAATGCCTGGTGCCAGCTAGACCCCTAGACCTCTGTAGGCCAAAGCAGCAGCCATGGGTAAAGACGCCAGTCTTTGCAGTTTTCCGGTTCATGCCACATCTTAGTAAGTGGAACTGACGTTTTAGCCATCCTGCTGTGATTTTCTTCAGGATGAAGAAAGTCACAGGATATCACTGAATATCCCCGGATGCGGCCTCCAATCTGTCTCTGGATCGCCCCAACGCTATGGGATGTTTGGTGGCGGCACCCGGGGATATTCAGCAGACTGCCATTTAGGCAATTTGCAGGTCTGCCAACTGCCTAAATGGCTTTGAAAATGTCCCCCGTGATAAATAGCATCTACCAGGGCTAAACTAAGGCAAACATTTTCTAAAGCACATTAGGCTTTTAGAGCGAACATGGCCGTTTTGTGCAAGTAGTGACACATTAGCTGCAAACATGGTGCGCTTTCTGTTGGGGGGCATGCACAGCATTTCCCTAGCAAATAACGCGCCAAAATAGCAGAATGCAGCTTGGCAGCACTACATAACGCCACCTGTTGTGGCGTCATCTGCACCCACGTTGTCTGCAGCGTTTGACAGTGACCGCGTGCTGTTAGCGCACGCGGTCACTGCACATTGCAGACACGTCTGCTCTTTAACCATATCCCACCCACTCTGGCAGTTAGTGTGGTTTCTGCATTTGCCCTGTGCTATGTGTTCACATGGGCTGAGAGCACACACTCTCGGCTGCGCCAAATGGAGGCACAGCTTAGTAGACATGCCCCTAAGATTAGGAGTGAGGCTAAAAGAAAACATTAATGAGTGAAGGAAACGGTTAATATTTGAAGTGTCTAGCTAATAGTATTGTTTTAAAAAGTGTCTTTACATCTTACCACAGCCTCATGAAGCTGTGCAGGAGGACAGAAAAGTTTTAAAAAATAAACTGTAGTTCCGTTGTGCTATTTTGCTCCATCACACGCTCCCAGCTGCCATTCATCCTGGATTTAGACTTCAATCCTGAATGTTTGAATTTATCTGACTGGGGTATGTGCTGGCATTGATGGGAAGGACTTTAAACTTAATAGTAACTGTATGCCTAACCCTAGATAATGTTGATAATATCCCACAAGGCCTAGGCAGCCTTAATGAGATGTTGTCCAAAGTGGGCCTGTGTTGGTCTGAGCCAATAGGCTTGAACAGTGGTTCAGAGAATATTTTTGAAATGCTTTCATCCATGCTGTGCAAACTAGGAAGAGACGTCCTATTCTTATTTCTGCAAGAAGAACTTTTTTTTTTTTGCTTCAGTTGCCGAGGAATTGTTTTCTTGGCTTTGGAAAAGATGGAAGGCGGGTGCTGATACACTGACCCTGAACCAAATATATAACCACGTTCCTTATGCCTAATTAGCTAGCAAGAAAACTGCTTTGTAGGAAATGAGGCCACTATAAATACAGGTGCATTGGTGGTATTAAATTGAGACTGTCCTCCTATCAGACAATATGTTTATCTCATACATGGCTCTCTATTTTTTTTTATTTATAAAATGTTTATAGTCCATATTCCTGGAAGAAATTCCATTCAAAATGGTTTACAATAACACATACAACTATAAGAAAATCCAGAAAAATACAAAGCAGTCCCCATCCCACCCTTCTTAATAATCCAAAATATTTAAAGCACTATCATCTATCTAGTGAGGGGAAATATAAAACCCCAACCTTTTTCTAAAATGCAGCAACTGAACCTCATCAGGTAATTTGCTCCTTTGTTCAGGGGCTGCTACTCTAAAATCTCTGTTCTTCCACTTTACTTGCCTCACCATTGTCACTGATGGAATAGTCAACAGATGTTTCGAGGCTGAATGTGGTGACCTTTTTGGTACATAGTTAAGACAAATGTTCCTCCAAATATTTAGGTGTCTTGATGTAAGATACCTTATGAGTTATGACTAATATTTTAAATCTTGGATGCTCCTTCACTAGCAGTCAGTGTAATTTATCCAGCAGAGGCTTAGCACTTTCACACCAATTACTACACATGATCACCCTAGCTGCTATATTTTGAGCCATTTATAGCTTGCTCGTCAATCTATTTGGTAAGTAGACATGTGGAGGCACATTTCCAATATGTGCACCCAGGCTCCTGTGCACCCGATTGGTATAGGGATGCACAGAGGTAGACCCGATTCCGATCCTGTGGGGTCTAGATGTGCCCTGCGGGATCGGGATAAGAATCAGGTCTAATGTGCAGGCCAGGACCCAAATCCGATAGGCCTACATGTACAGACCTATGCCCAACTAAGTCAGTCAGGCTCCTGAATGCAGCCTCGATGCCATCGCATCCCATTGCCATGGCACCACAGCTTCATTCAGGAGCCAAGATCCCCGGCTGCCGTCAACACTTTCCCCGCGACCTGACCTCCAATCTGGCCTTCCATGGCCAGGGTCGGGCTGTGGGAAACCCCCATAATCCCCTCACCTCACTTGCGCTGCCTGGGCCTGCTGTCCCCCGACGTCCAGGGGGAATTATTCCACCTCCGAGGTGGAATAAGTCCCCCGTCCAGTCTGCCAACCGCAGACTTATAGGGCCGACCTCAGAATCATCCCTGTATGTCCGGGGTTGCAGACCACCCACTGACCGCCCTAACTCCGCCTCCACAATGCCCCCTCCTGCCCCCATCTAAGCCTCCCCGTACAAGTGCCTTGTTTGTACGGGGAGGCTTTTGACAGGGCCGGCAGGGGGGCAAATAGCGTCCCAACAAGATGTCCATCCCTGCTATTCGCAGGACACAATAGACCCCATAGCGCATTTCAATAATCCAGTCTATTACCAACTAACATCTGACACACTGTCCACAAGGCTGACTCCTCTAAAAGTGGTCTTAAGTTCCATAACACCCTTAATTTTCCAGTCAACTTCTTTACCGTCTTCATGACCTGCATCTGGCCCACCCCTTCCTTTTCTAGTATCACCCATAAGGACTTCATTTTCTCATCCCATGGCATGGTTATTCCCTCAAACTCTACTCCAGGGGTTTTCAACCCAGTCCTTGGGGAACCCTAGGCCAGTCAAGATTTCAGGATTCCCAGAATGAATATGCATGAGAAAGATTTGCATGTTCTGCCTTCATTGTATGCAAATCTATCTTATGCATATTCATTGTGGGAATCTGAAAACCTGACTGGCCTTGGGTTCCCCGAGGACTGGGTTGAAAACCTATGCTCTACTCTATTCTCTTCTGCTCAATTCCCAAAACCACAAACAAGTTGTTTTTTTCACATTCCATTTCAGACCACTGTCACCCAGCCAACTTTTCACCATTCTCAAACACTTGTTCAATTGCTTGGATTTTATACCACAGTTCCCAGCCCTAAGCAATAAAAGCTGCACGTCCTCAACATATGAGTAAAACTACACACCACATGTGTGAGCCAAAGGGAGGACATAAAGCACTTCAAGGGTTCCAGTGCTGACAGATATGTATTTCAAGCACCCAAGAGATCTGGATTTGATTCCCACTGGCACTCCTTGTGACCTTGGGTAAGTCATTTCACCCTCCATTGCCCTGGTAATCTACTTCCAGTCATACCTTTCCAAGAAAACCCATGGGCTGCTGGGTTGCCAGGTGCCAGCACTGAATTGATGACACTTAAAAAAAAATAGTTGCTAGGAAAAAAAAAACCCTATGTGCATATGATGAAAGTTAAAGTGGCAGACAGTCTTTGTAAACTCCAGACTGGCATAATATTTTAATCTCTGCATATGTGTGATGCACACACACATCAATTAATTAAGAAACAATATATATTTATATATATGTATATTACCATTAGTTGTGTTAATTCAGGAAAGGGGCTATAGCCCTTATGTGTATGCAGATGATATACAAATTTGTTTGGCAGTAGACTCTTTCTCCTTAGACATTTTCACCATGGAGGATTGCCTGTCATTTGTCACTGACTGGCTTAATGCATGGAAATTAGCTCTTACTGTGTTGAAATGTGAATCTATTTGATCTGGCCAATTCTCATGGGACCCCAACCCTCTTCCCCTTTGCACACTAGGTGCCTTCAGCTTCATGGCTCCATTCGCACACTAGGTATCTTGGTTGATTCCTCTCTTGTCATTGTGTCCCAGATTTCAGATTCATTCATCCTTTATGGCATTTCACAAGATCATAATAGTGAAGCCCTGGTGAGCAGCTTTCCACTTGAAGCTTCTTCTCCACTCCCAGGTCATCTTAAAGCTTGACCTTTGCTATGCTCTGTATACTGGCCTCCCATTAGCCTTGTTCAAGCATCTTCAGCTCATACAAATTAGAGCTGTGAATCTGCTTGTGTGGGCTAGATGCTTCGATCACATTTCCCCCATGCTGGTCTCACGACACTGGCTTTTAAGCATGTACTGAATCAAATTCAAGATTCTTGGACCCACTAAAGGGCACTTCACTTGGATCAGACTTTCTATTTTGTTGATTGTCTTATCCCTTACAAACCTGTCCGAAGCCCTCACTCATCTCTTAGATCTCCCTACTTTGTGATCCTTTCTCCTTTCTCAGAATGTGACTGGGGATTTCACGCAGTTCTTCATTCTCACTTTTAGCCCCTTCCCTTTAGAATACTCTGCCTTTAGATTGGCAGCAGATAAATTCACTAAACGAATTCTAGAAAGGCCTTAAAATGTCCAGCAGAAGTTTGGCCTGGGCTGTTGAGTGTGAATCCAGGAGAATTTCTGATTCAATGATTGAATTCCATATTGGTTTGTCTATTTCCTTTGGTTTGTCTTATTTGTATTTTCTTTTTTTTTTTAGTGGTAAACCACATAGATGGGCTTGTAGTTCGATTGGTAGTCTAGCAAAGTTTTGCGATTTAAAAAAGAAATATATATATTTTTTGTAAACAGTTGTTACTGTATATCATCTGTTCCTTTGTCTCCTATTGCCCAGGAGTATAACCTCTGTACAACAAAAAAAAGTATAAAACTAAGGGCCTGATATTTAAAAAGACTTAGCCGTTTAACAGGAACAGCTCAACCCCACTGAGCCCAATATTCAGCGTCACTATCCAGATAGTGCCACTAAATAGTTCCTCTGACTGCCATGGCACGATGCACCATGGGCAGAGCTGGGGATAGGGTTGCCAGCTGGCTCCAGATGTGCCTGACTGGTTCAATACAGTCCTGGGTTTACCTCATTGCATGCAGGGATATGTAGTTTTGATTTCTCCTTTGCACTCCATAAGAAAAGGAAAACTACAAGTAACTGCATGCAATGGGGTAAACCCAGGACTGGAGCAAGCCAGTCGGGCGCATCTGGAGCCAGTTGGCAACCCTACATGGGGAGGAGCGGGCACTTATCCAGATAGTGGTGGTTTTCAGCGCTGATATCTGGATAGGTATCCGCATAACTTAGGTCATCTGGAGCGCTGTCCTACGTCTATATGGATTGAGCTTTCTAGATAGTGACTGAATATCACTGTTACCAGGATAGCTGCAGAACTGACTGCAAAATCTGGATATTCAGCAGCAGTTGCTATCCAGATACTATCAAAAGCATAGAGGGGTATCCTGCACAGAGTGGCATGTCCAACTCTAGCCACTTTACTGGCTAATGCACGTTATCTGTAACGATGTACCGCCCATGTCCTTATTTGGTCATTTCTGTTTCTACCGCGGATTCTAACACAAATGACACTACCGCAGTTTAGTAAACATACCCCTTAGACGAGTCCTTTAGTCAAATGCGATTCTATAAGTAAGAATGTCAGACCGATGGCATGGACTTATGGAGTGGACGAGCACAGGGGTGGAGTCTGAGTGGAACACAGGCAGATCCTAAATATATGCACGCGTAGTGTTAGATCAGTTAATTCCACTGCGTTTGCACATTGATAGAACTATACAAATGGCATTTTATAAAATGAGAGTGTAGCACTATTTCAACCTGGTGCTGGTTGAAGAGGATTTTCATCTCATGTTTCAGATTTTAATAAACCTATGTTTGGATTACTGTAACGTGATTTCCCAGAGACTGCCAGCCTTCACACTCAAATCATTATAGTTAGTCCAAAACACAGCCACAAGAATTATACAGAATAAATCAAGATTTGATCTTATAACCCTAGCACTGATACATCTCCACTGGTTACTAGTAGAGTACCGAATTTAAGTTTAAGGTCTTATTTATAATCTTTAAAGTTGCAAATAATTTGACAGCTGAATTTTAGTTCTCCTTTTACATTAATTTGCATCCAGTCATCTTATTAAAACAGGCTTGCAAAACACCTGTGTTGTGTCGCCACTGCACTTGGGTAAAAGCCAGTTTGTACACGAGGCATTTTTCAGTCTTTACGCCAGAGTTATAGAATGCATTGACAACCAGTTTACAAGGACAGTATCTGATTTATGGCACTCTGAGAAGGGCTTAAAGACCCATTTATTCATACAGGCATTGAGGAAGGTAATTTTATAAACTCCTGTGTAGGTCATGTACATTTTTACATGCATATTTGCCACTTATTTTATAAACTCAAGTACCTGCATACTCTATAAAATAGGGCCCTGAGTTGTCAAAATTGCACGTTAAATCTAGGTGCAAGCAGGGCTGGTGTAAATGTCTATGTGTATCTAATACATATGACGTGGCATTTTAGAAAGGACATCTAGGAAAAATCTCCATCAAGAACAGAACATCTAAAAACCAGGGGAGCAGCAGCTGTGCCTTCTGAAATTGTTCTAGCTCCATCGCAAAAAATGAACATCCCAGTAACTGATTCCGGAGACAGGCAACACGCAGATATCAAGGATGGGCACATGCATGGGTGTAGGCTATTTTACAAATATGGACATCCCCAAAGTGAATGCCCACAGAATAGGGTACTTAATACCCTAGCCTGTGTGGATCAAAATGGAGGGCATCTATGTTATGAGACTAGCACATCCTGTCCTGCCATTTCAGATACTCAGCGGTGAGCCAGTCATATGTTTAGAGTATGTATCTACAGGCAGGTTTCTTCGGCCAAGAAATAGTAACCCTTGCAATCACTCTGGAAGCATTACAGCCATGAAATGGGCACATTGTTGCACCTGTTTCATGGTCAGGAGCTGATGACTCTCAAATCTATCTATATACACCTGATATTTCTCCTACACTCCAAGCCCATATATCTGCTTGCCTGTCTGACATCGCTGCCTGGATGTCTCACCACCATTTGAAATTGAACATGGCCAAAACTGAAGTTCTTATTTTTCTCCTAAACCCTTTTCCCCTCTTCCCTAGGGCTGCCAACTTTTTGAAAGAGAAAAACCTGCCACCTGTGGCTAGTCATGGTCCGCCCATGCCCACTCCACCCTTTCCCCACCCCCTGTCCGTGCCCCACTCAATGTTCCCAAAAACTAATTGCAAAGAGGGCAATGTGCAAACTGAACAAGCAAGACTGCTACATGTTCTTAAACAGAAATTCCATACTAACAGAATACTCAGCATTGGTTGTACACACACACACACAACATAGACAGGCCTTCATCAGTAAATGAGCACAAAATGAAAAGAGAAATAAATAGACAAAAATTTAACTGAAACCCCAATAAGCCAGACTCTGAATGCAGTGCAACATCAGATAAATAAGAGATACAGTTCCCCATACTGTGTAAAATATAAAGATAGCACAAAGTCCAATCACTAAATTTAAAATAAAATTATTTTTTCTACCTTTGTTGTTTGACCATTTTATTCTCTGATCATGCTGGTCCCAATCTGAGGCTTCTGCTTTCCTGTCTTCTCTTAGCTCTCTTTCTATGGTCTATAGTCCATCTGCCATTTCTTGTCTCTTCTTTTGTTTTCTTCACTTGTTTCCATCAGCCTATTTCCGGTCCTAGCAACCCTTCCTAGTATCAGCCCCCTTTCCAGTCCTCCCCTCCCATTACCTTCCAATGTCAACCCTCTTGCATTCCCAGGACTGCCAGTGGTGTCCATTCCCTTCCAGTCCCTCTCCTTCCCCACTATTCAGCCCCTTCTAGTCCATATACCATACCAGGTATCAGCTCACTTCCAGTCACCCTACCCTCTGTCCATCGCACTTCCAGTGCCATCCCCATGTATCCCCTCCCTTCCAACACGCCCATTACCCAGCCACCTACCAGTCCCATCCCCAGGTGTCAGCTCCCTTCCAATCCTCCTCCAGTACCATTCCCAGGTTTCAGCTCCCTTCCAACCACCTCCTTCCTCCTCCCTGCGTCAGCTCCCTTCCAGCCCCACCTTCCCCCCATGTCAGTTCCCTTCCAGCCCTCACCTTCCTCCCATGTCAGCTCCCATCCAGCTCTCACCATCCCTCCTCTTTCAGCTCCCTTCCAGCCACCTCCTTCCCCCCTCTTTCAGCTGCCTTCCTGTCACCACTTTCCCCCGTGTCAGTCCCTTCCTACCATCTCTTTTCCCTCTTTCAGCTGCCTTCCTTCTTCTACCTTCCCCCCCCCCGTGTCAGTCCCTTCCTGCCACTTCTTTCCCCCCTCTTTCAGCTACCTTCCTGCCTCCACCTCCCCCCATGTCAATTCCCATCCAACTCCCACCTTCCCCCCTTTCAGCTGCCTTCCTGCCTCCACCTTCCCCTATATCAGTCCCTTCCTGCCTCCTCCTTCCCCTCGCAGCCACGGCTCCTGCTTCTTAGAGAGTGGAGGCTGCAATAATGCTAATTTAAAAACAAAATGAAACTGGTGTGGAGCCCTCTGGCCCTATGGAACCCCTGCTGTGGTGTCTGTGCTCAAAAGGAAGGGACATTACAGGGGGCGGGATTCCTCAGCAGGGATTCCTAAGGACTGGAGGGCACCATAACAATTTAAATTTGTTTTTAAATAGTGTTATTGCAGCCACCACTCTGTATGAAGCAGGAGTTGCGGCTGCAAGGGGAAGGAGGTGGCAGCAAGGGACTGACAGCGGCGGAGAAAGTGAGGCTGCGCTGGTGGGACCCAGGACCACAGATGGAAAGCTGTTTTTCTGCTCTGGCTGCTCCCAGTCCTGTGGCCAGAGCAAAAAAAAAAAAGGCTTTTCAAGGGCCGGTGTTAGATCTCTGCCAGCAGCCAGCCTGGCCATGTAAAAACCGGCCAGGCCGGCTGAAAACTGGCCAATTGGCAACGATACTCTTCCCTCTTCCTCTATTTCTGTTGATAACACTCTTCTGCTTCCTGTTTCCTCAGCCAGTAACCTTGGTGTCATCTTCAACTCCTCCCTCTCCTTCTCCACACAAATCCAACAGATAGCAAAACCTGTTGTTTCTTTCTCTATAACATTAATAAAATTTGCCCTTTCCTTTCTGAATACACTACTACTAAAACACTTATCCACTCTTTAATCACATCTTGCTTAGATTATTGCAACCTCCTCCTTGCTGGTCTCCCTCTGAATCATTTTTTCTTCCTTCAGTCTGTTCAAAACTCTCCTGAGCGGCTAATCTTCCTCCATTCCCATTATACTCATATAACCCCTCTTCCTAAATCACTTCATTGGCTTCCTTTCTGTTTCAATATCAATTCAAATTTCTCCTTCTGACCTATAAATGCATTTAATCTACTGCCCCACATTGCCTTTCCTCTCTCCTCGCCCCCTATACCCCTCCTCATGAACTCTGCTCCGCCTCTGGCTTTCTTCCGTCTAAGCCCTTTTCTTCCACTGCCAACAGCAGACTTCAATCCTTTCAACTTGCTGCTCCTTATGCCTAGGACAAACTACCTGTATCTTTATGTCAGGTTTCATCTCTCCCCCATTTTCAAATCATGCTAAATGCTCACTTCTGTCAGGTCACTTTTGGATCGTAATCCTTTGCTTCCCTTCTGTCTCTTTACCCTTCCCTATTGTACCCTTGTTCTCATCTATTGTACTGTCTGTCTTTATTAGATTGTAAGCTCTGATGAGCAGGGTCCATCTTATTATATGTATCTGTATAGCGCCGCGTATGACTTGTAGCACTATATAAGTGATTAATGGTAGTGTGTGTATATGTATGTAGATACTCTCTCTGTTTATTGCACCTTGTTCTGAATCATGAAGATATGGCAACAAATTCCAGAGCGTAGTCACCCAGTGGGAGTGGAGAAGTAGCCTAGTGGTTAGAGTAACAGTCTACTACCCAAGAGATCCAGGTTTGTTTCCCATTGGTACTCCTTGGGCAAGTCATATTGCCCTCCATTACATTGGAAAAAAAGACCTAGTACTCTACTTCTGATCATATCTTGCCAAGAAATCCAGGAGTCAGTATTGACTTAACAACACTTAAAAAAAAAACTGTGAGTAAAAACATATTTTTTCTGAATACTCTTAAATGTACTACTTTGTAGCTTCATTGCATGTCCCCTAGTCTTTATACTTTTGGAAGGCGTAAGCAGCTGATTCACATTTACTCTTTCTATTCTGCTTATTATTTTATAGACCTCTATAATATTTCTCCTCAGCCATCTAAAGAGCCCTAACCTTTTAAGCCTTTTCTCATAGGGGTACACTTTCATCCCCTTTATTATTTTGGTCACCCTTCTCTGTACCTTTTCCAATTCTACTATTTTGGTTTTTTTTTTAGATGTGGCAACCAGCACTGCACATAATAATCAAGGAGCAAAACAGAGGCGTTATAATAAACCTTTGTCTTATTCTCCATTCTTCTCCTTATATATCTCTTAGCTTTCTTGGCTGCAACTGCACAATCAACGGAGGATTTCAACACATCCACAATGAAACCAAGATCCTTTTCCTGGATGTGGAACCTTGCATCTTGTATCTATAGTCTAAATTGTTCTTCTCTAAATGAATAACTTTGCAGTTGTCCATATATGAAGGGGAATTTTAGAAAGGACGTAAAGAGGGGAATTCCCACTTTTATCTCAGAACCTGAAGAATTAGGACAGTATTTTACAAGAGATTCTGCCAAACATAGGGCCCCTTGTAAAATAGCTGCACGACTGCATGAGGATGCCCCTGCACATCTGGCAGGAATAGCAATTTTAGGAAGCTGCACATGCAGAACAGGGACTGGAAATCCCCTCCCCATAGTCATAGGAGCAGCAACCTAACATTGTCGCATGCATACAGAGGGCATACTACTGTAGCACTACAGCTCCATGCCCCCCTCCACTTGCATCCCCAACCTCAATAATTGCCCCGGCAGCCCCCAACTTAGGCCTTTACCTGCCTCCCTCCAACACCTCCTTCCACAGCCAGAAACAGAGCCTCCCTTTCACCAACCCCCACTGCTAGAAGCAGACCCCCCCTTTCTCCCCCCCCCCCACCAAGGCAGTCAGAAGGTACCCCCTTCCCTCGAAGGCACCCACACCATAAAGACAGGCACCTCCCCCTGAGGATCCCCCTGCCAAATTGTGCTGTCTCCCCACCAGATTGGGCCATCCCCCCACCCTCAACTGATACCCCTGGGCTTACCAGTGTTGTTGGGATATAGTGGGAGCAGGGGCAAGCCCAATTCACTCCTGTTCTGCATGATGCCGATGACCCCTAGTAATGGTCTTGTGGTACTGGCAGCACACCTGGAAGTATATTATATAAAATATCCTGAACAGGAAACAATATGGCCATCAGCAGGAAATATGGGCTGGCATGACTAGCCTGCTCATCTCAGAAGCCTCCAAAGGCCTCTGTAGGTGGGAAGCAAGAACTACCTACTAGGGCTCTACATGGATCAAATTATATTACCATAATTTATCTTTTCAGAGGCCTGGGAAATTCAAATAGAAACATTTATAGAAATTCTTAATCTATCAGAAGTCTTTTCAGTAATGTTTGGCACTTCAAACATAACCTCAGCTTCTCTCAAATCAAGCAAATAGATTTAAATTTGGAGAAAAACAGATTGATCATCCTATTCAGTAAAATTTTATCAGTCAGAATGTATACACTGAGATGAAAGCATAACAGTCAGTACTTTAGAGCACTTAGCAGTAAGTTTCAGCAGGGCCAGTACTAGGGTTTCTGGCACCCCCCTGCCACCTATAGATTGACACCCGCTTCCTCATTATTAGTAATTCACCTCAATGTGTGGTGTTAGTTGCATCTGCAGCATTTTGTCACATTGCAGGTGGTAAGCCCAGTAAGCATGGCAGCGAGGCACTGAGATCAGAAGGGCACCATTGCTAACTGCCCATGGAACATGCTGCTCCCATAAGCAGAAGGCAGTGCAATCACGGTCCAGAGACGCGGATCCTGCCTGTGGGAGCAGCATGTCCTACAGTCAGGATTCACCTCTCTGGCTGCTATTGTACCTTCTGCCTATGGGAGCAGTATATCACACAGCTAGGATCTTTCTCTCTGGGCACAAGATGTTGGACAAGGGAAGGGGGGTGGGGTTACAGGAAAAGCGGGGAGATACCAGACATGTGGGAGGGGCATCGGAAGGTGGAAGGGAGATGCTGGATGTGGAGGGGCACAGGGAAACTGAGGGGAGATGCTGGATGGGGAGGGGGATTAGGGAGGCAGAGGGGACATGCTAGATCCTGGGGGGGGGGGGGGGGGGGGGGGGAAGGGAGGGCGAGGGAGATGAAGAGAGATACCCGGACTTGGGAAGGCAGCATAGGGAGATCAAGTAGAGGAGATTTGTGAGATGGAGTGGTGATGCTGAACATGATGTTATAGGGAGACTATGGAGAGATGCTGGACATGGGGGTGGAACAAAGGGAGACAGAGGGGAGAAGCTAGACATGGAGGTAATGGGGGGATGAAGGGCATGAGGTAATAGGAAGAGAGAGGGGAGATTGGTCAAAAAAGAGATCAAGATATGCTGGTTATGTGAGTAATAGGGAGTGGATGGGATGGAATGGAGATGGGGAGATGTTGGACGGGGATATGGAGATGGGAGGAGATGCTGGACATGAACAAATAGGAATGGAGAGGGAGAAATGCTAGGCATAGGGGGTGGGAATGGAAAGGGAGCAATGCTAGACAGAGGATAAGAAGTGAAAAGGGGGACACGGAAGGATAGGGAGAGAGCGAGAGTGGAGAGATAATGGATGGAGGGAAAGAGAAAGTAAGAAAGAGAGAGACACTGGGTGGGGGATGAATGTTAAACATGGAAGGAAGAGAGAGTGTGTGATCGAAAGACTGGGAAATAATGGACAAAGGAAGAAGAGGTGGGGAATGGGAGAACTGGGGTGAGGGTTGAAAAGTGGTAGGGAGATGGAATAAAAATGAGGGGGATTGAGGACTGAATAGTAAGAAGGAGTAGTGAAATCTGAGTGGACAGAGAGAGAAAAAAATGAATGGAAGAAGGCTGAAAGGAAAAGATCATTATCCAAGATGAAAGGAAGGGAAGAAAACAAAAGGGAAGACAGGAAATGGCAGATGGTCTAGAGACCATAGAAAGAGAGCTAAGAGGAGACGGAGGAAAGCAGAAACTTCAGATTGGGACCAGCATGATCAGTGAATAAAATGGTCAGACAAAAAAAGGTATATATATTTTTTTAATTTTCAATTTTAATGATTGGACATTGCGCTATCTTTATAATTTGCACATTATAGGGAAATGCATCTCTCATTCTTTGGTGTTGCACTGCATGCAGAGTCTGACTTCTTTGGTTTTTAGTTTAATTTTGTCTATATATATATATTTGCTCTTATTTTAGATTATGATCACTTATTCTGTACTTAGTGAGGGTCTGTGTTCTGAGTGTGTAATTGAGGCCAGATGTTCTGTTAACATTGAGTTTGTACATAGGGATCTGTACCGTTGTAATCTGACTTGTTCAGCTTTTCAAATAGGTGTATGGATGTTTTAGGGTCCGCTGTAATATTTACAGTGCTGCTTTTTTCTGTGTAGGCTCCTTGTTGTATGAGTTTTGGAAGTTGGTGCTGGTATGGTATTTGGTATGTATGTTGGAGTGGGACGTGTTGTGTTGGGGTCACAAAGTCCCTCTTGTTTTTGTGAAGGTGGAAAATGCTATGTTGGGGCCACCTAGCTGCTTTTGTGGAAGAGGGAGGCGCTGCATTGATGCTATTGAGCCCCTCTTATTTGGCACATTTAGCATGTTTCCTAACCTCCATGCTAGTAACACATGTGGTTCGCATTACCAGCATGGGGCTGCAGGCTAACTGCAGAAAGGCAGATACATCCCCCTGCAGTTACCACTCTTCAATGTGACAAAATGCTGCAGATGCAACTAACATCACACATTGAGGTGAATTACTAATAATGAGGAAGGGGTGGCGATCTATAAGTGGCAGGGGGGTGCCAGAAACCCTAGTACTGGCCCTGCTGAAACTTACTGCTAAATGTTTTAAAGTACTGACTGTTATGCTTTCATCTCAGTGTATACATTCTGACTGATAAAATTTTACTGAATAGGATGATCAATCTGTTTTTCTCCAAATTTAAATCTATTTGCTTGATTTGAGAGAAGCTGAGGTTATGTTTGAAGTGCCAAACATTACTGAAAAGACTTCTGATAGATTAAGAATTTATACACATCCCTTATTAGCACTGGTCTTATGTGGCTAATAAATTCCAAATCAACATCTTTTTCAACTCCATTTACTCTGTATGTTTAAGCACTATTTGAGGTGATGAAAAATATATTGCAATTAAAACAAAAAGAACATTGGCTTTCCTCCAACAACTCTGTAGTCAGCCATAAAATTTCCTCAGAGTGGTTCAGTAGTAGCTATAAAAATAAGCTAATTTTAAACCAGAAATTAACAATTGATTACTTCCTCTGCGCACCCTGACACAGACTTCTGCCTATTCATGGGCAAGAATCAGACTTTATAATCTGTAGGAAGTCGGGATGAGGATGAGATCATTTCCACAAGTTTAGGACTAGTTAGTTTGCCAGCTCTTGAATGATTTATGGAAATGAAGTTTGTATTAATCATAATTTACAATATGTAAAGAACATGCTTTCCAACTGATTTCAAAGTTTAGAGAATACATTTGTATGAGAGAGTCCTGTCATACAATACATCTGGCCTATAGGGTTCACATTTTTTGGGATCAAGCTTCAAAGTCTGATGAGGGATTCCACTGGTTTCCTTTGGCTTTTGATAGCACAGTGTTTTCCATGGTGAGACTCTTCTATGCTGTTTATGCCGGCAGCTGTGTCCTTATCCAACTCTGAGCCTTGACAAATAGAAATCTCCCAAAAATGTGAGATCAGTTAAAGGCTACAGCTCTGATCAAGAAACTGCGAGCATCTCCCATGCCTGGATGCAGACTTGGCACAGTTACCCACGAGATACGCACGTGCGGTTCCACTGAAAGCAACATTACTTCTGCAACAGATTCAGATGTGCACATAAACAACACAACAAGCATTTGCATCTCTACTGTAACATGGAGTATATTTTGAAAACTACTGACTTATTTTAAAAAGAAATGAAACAAAACTATTGAAAACAGAATTCTACTGCTATGAACTGATGATGCCAAGTAATGAAGAGATTCAAATGGTTATTTAGCCACTTACCCTCTCTAGGCTAAGAACTTCCCCTCTCATTCTTCCAAGAATTTTTCACCTGTTAAGGACAGGAAGCGTTTGCAAACAGTGAGTCTGAGGAGTGCGACTTTTGCCCCATCACTTTGTTCTTGCTCCCCAGTAGAAGCAAGTGCAATGCAGCCCACTTGGGCGGGCGCACAGCAGTCTACCATTTTTTATAGCCTCTCTCTTGTGAGTAGACATACTAGGACAAAGACCGTGCCTCTACTTTCTACTCACTGGCTTTGTACAACTTCTCCAAGTGAAAGTGTGCATGTATTTTCACCTCAAAATTTGCCATGGCTACAAATGATAGTCAGTAGGTGGCATGCTGCATCCTTCACCTTTGTGCTCGCACTGTCCATAATAAGGTGTCTGCATGCTCTTCTGACTCACTGAGGTCTCCTTCCAGGGTGATCTTCCACATCAGACTGGGCCAGGAGGATCAAGGTGGCAAGTACGGTCATCCACTAAATAAAGTCTTCGATCCTGAACAACCTTTTGATAGTGTTGAATAGCATATGTATTTATTAATGTCTGCATTTATGCACATTACTTCAATTTAATTAGTGCAGACATTTATAGAAATTAGAACTGTATGAACAAAGCTGCCTTTTGGGAAGGTTATACTGTAGATGTCTGTCTCTTTATCTCACAGCATTTTTGGCCTGCCTTAGTCAGAAATGGAAGGACCTCTTTCTTCATGAAGGGCCCAATTTACGAAGGCATTTACATGGGTAAATGCCTTAACAGGGAATTTTCGAAGGCACCTACATGGGTAGTACTTTCGAAAATTTCCTGCTTTGTCCCTTATGCGCCTGATGCTATGCGGTTTGTGTTGGGGCATTCAGGGGCGGTACGGAGGCGGGCCATGGCGCTACCCGTGTAGCACCAATTTTCGATGCTACACGGTTAGTGCTCTGGGCTTTAAAGATAGGCAAGGGAAACCCTTGCCTATCTGTAAGGTGCCAGGGCTAACTGTGTAGTATCAAATCAGTGCTATATGGGTAGCTCCTGCGGCCTCCTAGCTGTGCAGTGATACCCGGATTATTGATTCTGGGGCCGCATATGACCCCAGCATGGAAAATCTGTATTAGGCAGGAGGGGGTGGACTATGCGCTGAAGCGGTGCCTAGTACCACCCAGATCAAAATCGGGCCCGAAGTATATAAGAACATAAAATTTGCCATACTTTGTCAGACTAAAGGTTCAGCAAGCCCAGTATCCTGTTGCCAACAGTGGTCAGTCCAGGTCACAAGTACCTGGCATATCCAAAAAGTAGTCAGATTCCACGATTCTTATCATCAGGGATATACAGTGACTTTCCTCAAGTTTACCCTACTAACAGTTTTTGGGCTTTTCCTCCAGGAATTTTTCCAAACCTTTTTTAAACTCAGTTACACTTAGGGGTATGTTTACTAAACTGTCCTAACGTAGCAGCGGCGATGTTATCGTGTGATATGTAACGTTAGCGCGTGATAATGGCGCTTTACCATGCGAGAACGTCATGTATTGCGTGATAATGTCTGCAGCGGCGTTAAGGTGGGCAGAGGGCGGAGAAGGCTTCCCAGAGGGCGGAGTAAGGCTCCCCAGGGGCGGAGAGAAGGGGTCAATGGGTGGGGAGTGGATCCATGCACACTAACGCCATAAAATGAAGCTCTGAACACTGGTCAACAAATTTTTACAAAAGTCATGTTACTGAAATAAAAATAGTCATTTCTTATCAATTTTTATATGCTGAACACGAATATGACAGTGAAATTGCAAAGTTGGCTCTAGGTTTTTTGTAATCTACAAGAATTAATGTTTACATCACGAAATGCATGTCAATAGTAAATATAATAGGCCTTCGGTTAATACCTGTAAAAAAACAAGTCAGACTACTTCTTAGATTTTTTTCGCCTGTCTCTTGTACAGCTGTTCGGGAGCTTCTCTGGGGAGTGTCCAGCAGTAGTCAGCCAGCATTGTAGTGGACCATTTTCCATGGTATCTTTGCTCCATTGTTGCGATATCCTGGTAAAAACGTTTGCCCTGTTCATCACTAACCATACCACAGTTGTCATGAAAGAAATCAAGATGGGAATCAAGGAAATGGATCTTAGAGACATATTGCAGCCAAGTTTCTAATGCTGCATCAGAATGTCTTCTACTAGTTCCTTGTAGTTTTCTGCCCTAACATTCCTGAGAAAGTTTGTTGGCACTAGGCGAAAAGCATTCCATGCTTGTTTCACATCAACCTGCAGCAAGTTGTTGAACCGGTCATCTTTGAAGAGCTCTCGAATCTGAGGACCCACAAAAACTCCCTCTTTAATCTTTGCTTCACTGAGTTGAGGGAATTTTTTATGCAGGTGTCGGAAAGCTGGCAAAGTGCGGTCCATGGCTTTCACAAAGTTTTTCATCAAACCTAGTTTGATGTGAAGGGGTGGTAGCAGGATTTTGTGAGCCTCAACCAGAGCTGGGTGCTGGATATTATTCTCTCCAACTGTTACATTTTGTCTGCAATTCCATTCCTTCCGCAAGTAGTGCCAATCCCTTGCTCGGCTATCCCACTCACATAAGAAACACATGTATTTTATATATCCCTGCTGCAGTCCCATTAAAAGGGCTACTACCTTCAAGTCAACACAGAGGTGCCAGCTGTACTTGTTATAGTTAATGGAAGTCAGTAGATGCTTTTTAAGTTATCGTATGTCTCTTTCATGTGGATGGCATGTGCTACTGGAATAGATGGAAGACGGTTTCCATTGTTCAAAAGCACAGCCTTCAGACTCAGTTTCGAAGAGTCTATAAATAGTCTCCAGTCTTGTGGGTCATGAGTGATTTTTAAGACATTCATGAGGCTTTCAATATTGGAACAGAATACCAGATTATTTTCCCTTCTGAAGAAAGGCTCCAACTGCTGGTGGCGCTTTCGATATGATATGAAGTAATGTTGACATCTTTTTCTAGAATATTCTATTGTTGGAGTCTTGATCCTAGCAATTCTGCCTTGTTATTGGATAAGTCCAAATCACGAACCAGGTCATTTAGTTCTTCCTGTGTTATTCTGTGTGGAGTTGATATGCATCCCAGTGAAAATCTGGGTCACTGCATGCTATCGGACCAGGAGAAGAACAGGTCGGCTCACCCTTGTCCTCATCAGATGAATCAAGAGAATATTCTGATGGAGGTTCTGGAATAGGAAGTCCCTCACCATGTGGAACTGGTCTCAATTCAGACGGAATGTTTGGGTAGATTATGCTAGACTTCTTTTGCTTCGTTATTCCGCTGGAAAGAGGAGGAACCAAGCAGAAGTAACAGTCATTTATGTGGTTGCTTGGCTCTCTCCACACCATGGGGACTGCAAACATCATTGATGGTCTTTTGCAATTCAAGCACTGTGAAAGCTGTGTTGTACATGTAGCGCAGCATATAGTAAAGATGATATGCCTTCTTCAGTTGAGAAGTGATACTTTTCTTCTGGTTGGCAAATGTCACTTCCCCACAAATGTAGCAGAAATTGTCAATGGTATTAACGTACTTTCGCGGCACTACTATTCTGTATTGTACCTAAATGGCTAAAATTATATGATTAATAAAAGTTACAAGTAACAGTAGCTTAAACTGTCTCGCACACAGTCTGAAATATTTTAAATGTTCAACCTTTCCGACTGCATATAGTTCACTGCTGACGTCAGATGGCTTCAGCAGCCGTCTGACAGTAGTATTGCATTGCATCAGAAAATGATGCAATCAACTCTGGATGATGTGTGCATGCTGGTATTATGCAATGCGATGCAATATTATATCATTCAAGGCTTATTTGGGATATTATTGATGTCCTACTGGATTAATTTACACGGTGAAACGTCAAAAATGAACTACATGCAATATCTTCAAAACGAGAGCCAATAAAATTGTTTTAATGTTATATTTGTGTTCAGCTCACCAAGATACTAAAGATTAGGGCCTTTTAAAGTCAGTAATGATTTCAATGTTGACCAGTGAAATTAGCACCAGTGAAAACCTTGCGCTAGGCACATTTGCAGGACAGAGAAACCATTTCAGTCAGCAATGTACAGCAAAGGCAGGGAGACCTTGAAAAGTGATAGTAGTGATACATGTGCAGCAACCAAAAAGGCACAAACCATAAATAATGACCAGTACCAAAATTGAAATCCAAAACACCAAGCTGGCCAAGAGAACAAATAATGACAAGCGGTAATGAACACATCCTATAAAGAGGAAAAAGGACGAGTGCACATTTGGAAGGGTCAATTCACAGTCCCCCCACAAAGTGAATGTGCCAACATAGAAATAGTGCTGATGAGGGTTTTCTATGGTGTGTATGGGGTAGCTTGCCTTTGTGGCTTACACATGTGTAGCAACAGCAGAGTGGGCACGTGGAAAAGGGCACTATGATGATGGTGTAACTAGGGTACAGGTGGCTGCAGATGCCACATGCAGTGGGCCAGCTGGGGCACAGTGTGGACTAGGCAGATGCCTACCTGGAACATAGGAATGCAGAAAATGAAAAGCAGCAAGACAAGTGGCCAGGGTCTAATATGGCTACGAGTGTGTGTCCCACAGTGTCCCAGGGGATAGCACCCAGCAGGTACCCCCAAGGGCACAGAATATTGGCAAGTGGTGCCAGGGGGATGTGCTGATGTCCATGTCAGCACCCCTACCCCAGACCCCACACCATAGGCATCCACCTAGCGGCATACTGGATGGCATGGGACTGCACACCACTGGCAGAAGGGCATGTCAGCATGGTGGTGGAGGGGTTGTTGGTGCCGGAGGAGGCAGTGACAGCTGCCCACAGCAGAGCAAGGCCAAGCCCTGTACGGGTGGGTGGCGTGCAGTGCAACAGATAAGGTCTGTCTGAGGAACAGTCATGGGATCCCCAGGGAACAACCTGCCTGTGTGGTGTAGTACACACAGCCAGTGTGCCCAAAGGCAGAAGGTCACAGGTTCACATCCCAGCTGGGGCCCCTGCAGACCATGCCCAACTATTTTACCCTACAGTGTGCAGACACCATAAACATGTCCACTGTCTAGAGCAGAGGTTCCCAACCACAGTCCTGGAGGTGCAAACACCATTCAGGTTGTCAGGATGTTCCTAAGAAATATCCATGAGATGCATTTACAAGCACTGCCCCCATTGTATGCAAATGTATCATGCATATTCATTAGCAACATCCAGGAAACTGGAATCGTATTTGGCCCACCAGGACCGGAGTCTGGACCCTCTGCATCAGAGCTGCGGCCAACAGATGCACAAACACCCACACCCACGGGCACCACTATATAAAGCCTCATGGAGAGTCAGGCTGTTGGGCCGTGTGCGGAGCAGCAGCTACCACCATCTGCACCTTGTATACCTTAGCAATGTGGTCAGATCCATGGAAACACATTCCGTATATGTATCAAAAGCTTACTATGATTAATGTGAGATCACAAAACCTAACTTAAAACAATTTTGTAAAATAGATTCATCATACCAACCTTTCTGATATCTGTGGAGTGTGCTACATATGTGTTTACAACACTGTCTACCACCCTGGAGTGTGACCCTAATAGTATTGCGTACCTTCGCACTGCCTGCACAGTGCCCAGGACTGGTGTGGCAGCCAGGGATGGCAGCCACCTCTACCGTTGCACAATGCAAAAATAGGTGTTGGAGTGTGTATATGTCTATCCAGTGTTTTGCGGATGCCTACACCTTACTGAGCCCACAATACTTTATTTATTTATTTTATTTATTTAACAAACATTTATATACCACTACTTCCAGCGATCAGCAGCGGGTTTGATTACATATTGAAAGCTGTCAAATCAGGACAGTATAATTTGGGGTATATATACGTTGATTCGGAGGGTAAGCACATCACACAGTAGTGGGTTCTATTTGTAGAGAGGAGCAATAATTTACATATATACATTTTTACATAACTGAGCAAAGTGTACATAAATGCATTCCTGTCTCCCAGGGTGGTTAGGCTTAGACCCTTGGGTTTAAATCAAGTTGAACTGACTCTGAAACAGGTGACATGGACAAGAGGTTTACGGTACAGATTACGGTGACAAGCTATGCTAGGTACCAATACCCATGCTGAGGGGTCAGTCAAGTAAGCTGTCTAGGTGACCTGGGATAGGTGTTTACCGCTGTGTGCTTCCTTGAGGTATATGGCCATGAACAGTGTGCGTATGTCTGAGCTCCTCAACATGCTGACACTTGACAAGACATGCTACAATAGGGGGGAACACACATGGCACAGACCCCCCCCCTCCCACAACATAATATACGATCTGCTATGTTGACAACATATTGTGGAGCACATGCAATCTCATTGTGGATGTTACATCAACCCCCATGGGGATTGTTGTGTATGCTGTTACCCACCTTCAGCATCGTGCCTTGCTGAGGCACTGTGGGCCCACAGTTCTGCCAGGATCGTGGCTATGCTGGTGGGAGGGGTGGCTGATGTCCCTGGCTCCTGCATGGTGTGGTGACTCCCCTCCATCTCTGGACCCTCTAGAGCCTGTGACTTGCTGCTAGTGGCCCCCACTGTAGCATTGACATCCGGTGGCATGTCCTCTGCCTTAGGCAGCACATTGTCTTCTGTTGTGCCTTCGTCATTGCTGGCAGTGTCCCTGTACATTGTGGCCTCTGGCCCCTCAGCATCCTGAGGCCCTGCCACATCTTCCTCCTCAGGTGCCTCCATGGTCCGGAGGTCACCTTGGGGGTGGATAAGGGTACACAGCACAGATCAGTTTGCTCAATGCACATATGTACACCTGTGTAGTACATCCCCGCCAAAATCAATGTGTTGTCTGCCTGTGCCTGATGTTGGTGCGCCTACAATGGGGACAGCACATGTGCCTACAGTATGCTGTGCCTGGCAGGGGGAGGGGGGGAGCAGCCTCATTCCCCGGTGTAGCTGTGCCACATGGGATGCAGTGTGTGGGGGATGGTATGCTGAGTGCCGTGCCCCCTATCTGCAGTATCAGGTATGGACTGGCCACCTGACCTTGGATGTGGCCTCAGCAATACATATGGCCATGGTGCATGTGGGAGCCCTGAATGGGATTGTGTGTGCCATCATTGTGTGTGTGAGCGATGTGCTTGCATTGCCCTAAGTGGTATGCACATTAGGTGTTGCAGGATTTGTCCATGTTAGCCAGATGTGTGTGGAGGCCCTCCACTTTGCAAGACACTGTGCGGTGTGGGTGGACAGCTATCCCATACTCCGTGGGTGTGGTGGAGTGTCTCGGGGGATGGGTGGAGCACTGCTGGGCATGGGGTTGCATCGTGTGTGGGGGTATGGGAATGTATGTGTGTGGCACTGCGGGACGTGTATAAGGGCTGATCCCAGGTGGTGTGGGGTTTGTGCTATGTGCAGTTGGTATGGGTGTGGCTATGTGCACACCAATGTCTGGTAAGGGTGGGTGAGGGATCCCCACTGTATGTGGGCCCCGACAGAGTGTTAAGTGTGTGACATGTGTGTGATGTGTTTGCTAGCGTTTTGTTTGTGCCTATGTCATCATCCCCGTGTGTTAGGCCCTTCCCTGTCTGAGGTCTGGGATATGTCCCTGGATAGGTAAGAGCATACAGATGTCATATGTGTTTTGGTGGTGTGTGTGGGTACCCCCAGGCCAATGTGTCCTGGTCTAGTTGTATGTCCCTCTTGTATGTCTCCCCCTGTCACAATGTGCTGGGTGACTTGCTGCAGGGGTATGATGAATGGTTGTGACCTATATGCCAGGTACTATGTTAGCAAATAGACCTCAGGGGGACAGAGAAATCAGGCTGATAATAATCAACACACCGCAAAAGGAGTAGGCACAAATAAACAAATCAATATAAACCCTCAAAAGCCATATGTGAGGAGGGAACGCTAGACCAATCTGGGTAGGATAACTCCAGTAGTGGAGGAAACTGATCTCAGTTAGTCTCCCAAACACAAATCCTTAGGAGGAGGGGTACTTCAAAGGGCGGAAAAGCCCTGTAATCGCATGAACTCTGCATACATAAGTGGCCAAAATCACCTATATGAACAGGCCAGAGGGTCCAGCAGCACAGCAACACATCACAGCACTAGAGAGCACCAATGTAATAGTAATACAAGGCAGTTATCTGAATAGTGGCAAATGATATTCCAATGGGGCTCTTTACTGTTACATTGCTGCTCATGTGTGCTGTGATCCTCTTTGATTAGTGGGATATCATTAGCCACTCCTCAGATAGGTCTCTTAGATCACTATTACATTGCTGATCTGTAGTGCTGTGAATTGTTGCTGTGCAGCTTAACCCTCTGGGCTTTGCATGAAGGTTTTCTGGACCATTGATGTATGCAGTGTTCATCAGATGTGGGCCTTATCTGCCATGCCCCCTGCTTCTCCACAGCTTTGCCGCCCTCGACTACATTCAGGACTGTGTCTATCATGCACACAGGCCCAGGTACCTGTCACACATACCCTGTACCTACCCTGCCATGTGCTGCTGTGTCATCACCCCACAGTTGCCTGTGGTAGGGCACACATGCTCTCAGGACATGGTCCCCCACCAATCCCCTCCATGTGCCGCATGAGCTTGGGCGTGCCCTGTACGTGTGCAGCATATCTACTACTACTACTACTACTACTAAGCATTTATAAGGTGCTACCAGGCACACGCAGCACTGTAATAGTGGACACACACACACAGACAGTCCCTGCTCAACTGAGCTTACAATCTAAAAAGACAAAGCAATAAAAGGTGTAGCGAAACGTTAGGAACAAGAGCAAAGAGACAAAAGCAGGAGAGACAGGACAAAGGAAAGAGGTAGGAACAAGTATGAGAGGAAGACAGAAAGGTGATATAACAGAGGGGAAGGAAGGAGAACAGCAAACTTATGAGCCAAAGGCAGAGGCGAAAAGATGAGATTTTAACTTGGGTTTGAAGAGGGGCAATGAAGATGCCTGATGTATAGACAAAGGACGTTTATTCCAAAGGTAAGGAGAAGCAGGGTGAGAGGTGCTGACCTACCTGCCTTTGGATGGGCGGTGTCCAGCGCTTCTGGCAATCCACACAGGCAGATGGGGCCCAGATGGTCTGAGAGCTCCTGCTCCAGGGGCATGAGGGTTGGGGTGAAGGGGGCACCTCCACCGGTGCCCATGGCATGTTGTCTCTCCGCCACCATGTGTGCTCGGACACCACACTTAATGTCATTGAATCTCTTTCTCAGGCTGTCCAGGTCCCTGGTTGGTTCCCCTGCCTGGGCTATGGCCTCCTCCACCTTCTCCCACACGTGTATACGTGTGGCCACAGTGGTGCTGTTGCTCAGCCAGCCATAGAACACCTCATATCGCTCCAACATACTGGCCAGCAGGATGTGGTTTTCTTGCTGACTGCATCTCACAGCTCTCCTCCGTTCCTCAACTGGCACCGGTATACGCGTCTGTTTGGTACTGGGTGGGCTGTGACACACCCGATGGACCTGCAGCCACCACCACAGGCCCAACACTCCCTGCCGTCTCTGGGTCCTGATGAACAGGTGCCCCCTCCTCCCCTCCTGCCATGTCCTGTCGCTCCATCTCCCTGCCCTCTGTGCCTTCTACCTCCCTGTCACACATCCCTGCCCCTCGGCTCCTCTGCTCCACCTCTCACCTGCTCCTCGCCTCCCCTCCTCTCTCTGCCGCCTGCTCCTCAACTCCGCTCCTGTCTCTCTCTCCTTCTCCTCGCCTCCCCTCCTCTCTCTCTTGCCTGCTCTGCAACACACCTCTCCACACCAAACCTGCCTCTGACAATCTCCACCACCACTCACCAACCCAACCACTCTCCACACCAAACCAACAGCGCACGCCTTCTCTCCCTCGCCTACACAAACCCCTCAACGTGTACCAGGTGTGCATGTGTATTTATGAGGTTTTTTTATGCTGTACGTGTTGCGCATGCACAGTGGCACAAGCGCATCAGCTGAGCATGTTGCGCATGTGCCACAGAGACACGGAAGGTGCGTTTGTGAGACACCACATTGCACATGCGCTGTGCGTGGCTGTGAAACATGTGCATGTGCTGTGTGCCATTACGCGCATGCACTGAGCCTCACGCTCACACATTGCGCATGCGTAACATGGTATCCCGCACACGCACCTTCCGCAGTGCATGCACAATGCATGCAGCTGACGTGCTCATGCTAGTGTGCATGCGCAACGCGCGCAACAAAAAAACCCCCATATATACACATGCACACCTGGTACACGTTGAGGGGTTTGTGTAGGCGAGGGAGAGAAGGTGTGCACTGTTGGTTGTTGGTGAAGCAAGGAGAGTTTCAGAAGCAGGTTTGGTGTGGAGAGTGGCAGGGTTGTGTGGCTGGGTTGGTGTGTGGTGGGGGAGGTGACTGGCAGGGTTGGTGAGGGGTGGGGGAGGTGTGTGGCTAGGTTGGTGAGGTGAGTGTCTGAGTTTGAATGAGTTAGAGGAGTTGAGGGGGTGGAGTTTATGGCGGGCTTTGTGGTTGCTGCATGTGCAGTGGGAGGTGAGCAGGGACTGCAGTTGCCTGATTGGGGAGATGGTGTCCATGGGGCTGAGGCACAGGGCATGGGTTTAGTCCTGCTGCAACACAGACCTGCAGCTGTGGGGGCAGGCCAGGCAGGGGCTGTGCTGGCACGGCGCAGGAGGCGTGCGGAGTTGCAGGCTCGCCAGCCTCGCCTCTACAGACCCAGGGCATGTGTGAGGACCAGGTCATCTCCCTCTACCACCTGAGCACAGGGGCTATTAGGGAGCTCTATGAGGATCTACTACCTGACCTCGAGCCCCTGACTGGTCAGTCACATGCCATACCGGGTTTGGTCAAGCTCCTTGGTGCCCTACATTTCTTTGCCTCTGGCTGTTTCCAGTCATCTGTGACTGCAGTGGGTGGCATGAGCCGCCCCACCTTCTCACACTGACTCCACCAGGTACTGCATGCCATGATCAGCCGGGTGGGGAATTACATTGCCATTCCCAACACTAGGCAACAGTGGGGGACCCTGAACCAGGTCTTTGAGGCATTTTCCGGGATATCACACGTGATAGGAGCTATGATTGCACACATGTTGCCCTGATCTTGCCCAGAGACAGGGAGGTAGTGTTCCGCAACCGCAAACACTACCATTCCCTGAATGTTCAGGTTGTATGTGATGCAAATATGCATGTTCTGAATGTGGTCCCTAGGTTTGCAGAGTCCACCCATGACTCCTATATCCTGCATCACTTGGCACTATTCAGACAATTTGAGGCAGGCCAGTATGAGGACTGTATTCTGCTGGGTGTGTATTTCTCATCTCTGACATGCACATGGTGATCCTCTGACTAACCGTATGTGCACATGTGTATCCCTAGTTGTGTGTGTGTGTGTGTGTGTGTGTCTCATCTGTCTGTGTGTGATCTAACGTTGGGGGGGGGGGGAGTGCCCTCCAGCTCTACCTTGCTACGGTGCTGTGTGTTGATGGTAGAATGGACGCTAGCATTTGTGTCATGGTTACAGATTATGTTGATTGCAATCCTTACACCTACCCCTTGTTTTATGTGTCATAACTTTACACGCTGATGCATAGTTGTGGTGTCCCATCATGTGATGTCATATGTTTGTTTCAGGATGTTTTGTGCGTTTGGTTTGTACGTACATACTTGTGTCCATTTGGGTGGACATGAGCTCCTGCTTTAACGTGCAACATTTTCTTTTTGCAGGTGATTCAGGATATCGGTGTCGCCCCTGATTGCTGACCCCTGTGTGTCAACCACGGACACGTGCAGAGAGGAGTTACAATGAGGCCCATACCTCCAGCCGCTCCGTCATAGAGTGCACCTTTGGCGTTTTAAAGAGTCGCTTCAGGTGTCTGGATAGGATAGGTGGGGCCTTACAATACAAACCACAGACTGTGGCAGAGATCATTATAGCCTGTTGCATCCTGCATAACATTGCTCTCAGGCACCATATCTCTGTCCAAATTAATGAGGATCTGGAGGATGATCCTCCATGCCCTCCTGTACATGGCCGTGGTGACACACGTGAGGGCACAGCAGTCAGGCGGCAGGTGATTGAGGAGGTCTTCTCATGTAAGTAGTGTATATGTTACCACATACATTTGTTTAGATATGTGTGTACTACTACTACTACTACTAGTGAACATTTGTATCCCAATAGCAGTAAGATGCAATACTGCACTGACATATAACATACACTGCCTGGCCATCTGAGCTTACAATCTAGTCATGACTGAAACGCAGAAGATGTGAGCAGGGAACAACAGCGGGTGGAGGTGGATTATGTGTGTCAGGATTAGTAGGCTTGGGGGAGGTGGTAAGCTGTCACACATGATTTGTGGCTGATTGGGACAGGGGCTGCTATACAGCCACAGGTAGTTAGTTTGAGGCTTTGGGTGCAGCAAGGTAAAAGGCGTGTAGTCCGGGTTCAACAGTAGGAGAGCGGCCCATAGATGGGACCAGTTGCCTAGACATGTGTGCTTCACATTTTGGAATATGAGTTGATTGGTTTGTATGCTCTGATGAGCAGGGACTGTGTGTTACTTGTTTCTGTATAGCACTACATATGACAAGTAGCACTATATACATGCTAAGTAGTAGTTGTATTAGTGGTAGTTGAGCTCAGTAAGGGATGTTACTGCAACAGCACAGTGTGCCTGCATGTATAGGTCAGCAGGAGAGCCGTGACATGGATAGGGAACCTGTGAGGTGTCCTGACAGGGGGAGTATTATTGCCATTATGTGTGTGGCTGTAGATTGGCCATGCAGTGCAGTGTTGCATATTTTGAGGCAGACAGATATGATTCAAAGGCAGATCAGCAAGGTGTATTTTACAGTAGGCAAGCCGGGAGCTGATTAGGGGTGGATTGGAGTTTTAGTTGTGTGTTCAGGGAGGACTGGGGAAATACAGCTGATGTCATCTAGAAAGAAACCACAAGGCTCAACTACAAGCTGGGTATGTGTGTAGAGGAGGAGAGTGGAGTCCAAGACAACACCTACATTGAGGACCCTGGAGAAAGGAAGGTATGGCGACACACACACAGACGCTCTGATGTGAGGGGAGGGTTTAGGTGCACATATGGGATATCCATGCTTTGCCATTGTCAATTTCACACAGTCGGATGACATGCAGCCATCAATGTCGGGTGGCAAGCAGACATTGGGGTGTGTTTTGGCAGACATAGCTCAGGCGTGGAGAGATATATTTGCAACTCATCGGCACACAGCTGGTAAGGTAAGTCGAGGGATGAGATAGCCACACCAAGGAAATGGATATTGACAGAGAATAAGGAAGAAGCCCCTGGATATTTCCCTGTGGTATAGGAACTGACAGTGGGGTAGCAGAGGACATTGAGACATCAGAACACACACTGAAGGGGCAGTGGGAGTGTTATGGGGGCGCAGGATAGTACTGCAGCCTTAGAGCCGAGCAGGGACACGGTAGCGAGGAGACAGTTCTGCTCAACAGTTTTGAGGAAAGCAGAGAGGTGAGGAAGGGGACGGACAGAGTACGGGCCCTTGTATTTTGCCACACACACTTCAGTGATAACTTTAGCATGAAGCGAGTCTGTACAGTGTGATGGGGAACAGTCAGTCTGTAAAGGATCTGGGGGAGGGGGTCTGCGAGCTGAGGATGTGAAGGTGCAGTGTGTGATGCACAACTCCAACATGACATATGTATGTTTCTCTTGTGTTCTGCAATCCACAGGACATACTTGGTGACCCTCCTGATGCTGTGGTGCAGTGGCAGCTGACTACTTCATCCAACATGCAGTAGTCTGGGGTAGGTGGACCTACAGCTACTTTGTCTGTGACGACAATCGGGGGAGCACATGTCTGCAGTGATCTGTCATATTGTACATATGATGTCATTTACCTCTTTGCCCTGCACCCCCATACCCCATATGTTGCTGTTTGGCACACATATCCACATGTGTTCCTGGCCAGTTTGTCTTCTCCAACACTGTCTCTGGGACACATCCAACAGAGCTGCATGTGTCTGCAGGTCCTAGGTGTTCGGGTGGTGGGCTGCACGTACACCCTTCCGTGACATTGTAGCATCAGCCAACGGCAGTGTATTATTGCATTTGACAAGCCTTTATCTCCACTAATCTCCAATTGTGCACATACAGGCCGTATGCTACTGCTGGCACGCTCACCTTAGCATACTGTGTGGGTGGGTGTTTTTGGGTTGACTGTGTGATGATACAGCGTGCAGGCATTTTGCATTATCATGTGGTGTAAGGAGTCTGCATACCTGGGGAGCGGTGGGGACTGTGCTATCTCTACCTTACTGCTGTTTACCTTGTGAACATTGTGGCCTTGTGTTGTGAGCTGACCTATCTCTTGTGTGCTGACAGACCACTGTGCAACAGCATTTATGTATCACAGATATTGCCATAATGTGGACATGCATCAACAGTGGCTGGACATGGGGACATGGTGATTATACACATTTAAATGGCATCTTCTCCCTTCACTGTGACGTGTTGTGGCCTTTGAGAGCCTCAGGGGATCCCAAACAGACACTTGCTGCAAACACACGGTAGGTTACACCTTTGGTCTTTTGGGAATGACATCAGCCTTTACATGTTAATGATTTACTGTTTTGTTTCATGGACCTTTCATGTTGAGTCTCTGTACACCAACACTGATGCACATGGGGTGGAGCTGTGAAACAACTGTGTAACATGGGCATGGACATGACCATATCCATGTGACACCCTTGTCTGCGGTTCCAATTCCAAATGTCCACAACATGCACTGTGTTCTGTGTTGTGATCATGTTATGTTGCCTGTGTGATGTTTCATTACGTACATATTGATGTTTGACTCTCTGCAATTTGGGCTGATGTTGCAAGCAGCATACCAATACATTGTTTATCCTCTTCAGACACAGGGCAGAGGACACACACAGCACATCTACTACAGTGCATCCGGAATCACCATCAGCCACCTGTTGGAGGACACAACACCATGGAACTATCCCTGGGAAATGGTGCCATAGGATGTTTGACCTCTGCGAGTGGGACACATGCCTAGGATGGGCATTATTGTTGAACTGCTACTTTGAGCATGACAGGCCTGTCCAACACACTGTTGCTGCCGTGCTCTGGCTGGGTGTCATGTTCATCGCAGGAGACACACATGACCTTTCCGGTACTGTAGCATATTGAGATGTCACATTTGACTATGCCTACCCAGGATTTCAAGGACAGTGTTAACGGGACTTGTTGGGTTGCAGACACCCTTTGCACTGTGGACACTGTGTACTGGCCCCTACGTGTGCAGCAGGGACTGACATTGCCGCTGTATGTTGTACATCCTTCTGACATTGTGTTGTTGTGTTTTGCCCATGTGTGTGACCTGGAATGCAGGATACGCTCATCTGTTCAGTTCAACACGAGCATACAGCCATGCGTGTGGCAGAGGGGGAACATTGGAGAGGTCCTCTTGTCCATGTCTGCCTACCCTCCACTTGGACATGACACAGTATTTGCCACCACACTACTTTACTGCACACCAACATCTTGGATTGTTGTTTGCACTCACCAAGGGTGTTACAGTGCATATGTGGCATCACTGTATCATGTTTCAACGTACACAGTGCATGTGCATGTGACTATTTTGTTGCAACACAGCATGTGGCAATATGGCTTCTGTGTGGGTTACTGTAACATGTTTGACCTTTCTTTCCATCTCTATATACAGGATATTGTTTTGTTTACTGTACCGACTTGACGCTCTACATTGATTTACAAACCTAGCATTGCATGTCTGCACAGTCCTATTTATCCCCTGAGGTTCCAGCACTCACATTGCCCTGTTATATTTGGAGTGTGGCAGTGTGGGTGTCCATTTTCTTCCTTTATTTGTGCATTCCATGTACCGTGATATATGTGCACAGACACTGTATCCACACCAACCAGTGCAGGGGACCTTCTGCATAGTGTTATCTCTGCATGTGTCTGCGGTTTGTTTCATTTGAATTCTCTGTGTTCGTGTGCCTCTGCTACCTGTTAGCATATCCTCATTTTGCATTTGACGATTGTTTTGGATTACATTGGTGCTGCTTTGATTCCTATATCGGGCATTATGTGACAGCTGTAACATATATTTCTATATCTGTGTTTACACTTTTTTTCTTTTAACAACATATGCTATTTCATTTTTATGCCTCCTGTGTTGGCAGACAGGTCTGTTTTTATGAACAGATCATGAATGATGTCTGTTGGGCCCTCATTATGTACCACCTACTGTCTACATGCACACATATGTAACTAACGCATTTGGGGCATGCAGCAGCATGTGGGGGGTGGGGGGCTAATACATACTGCACACCATGCACCTAATGCACATTATCTCTCCTGCCCATCATCTGTTGACGGGCCAGTGACTTTTCTGTAACATGTGGGTTGCTGCCCTGAAAAATGTGTTTTCGATTTTTCCCTTGTTATCCAATCACCTTGATATTATGAAAGGCAATATCTACGCTATCTCTGATGATTAACCAAAATAAAAATATGTTTGATGTACATTTGTCTCTGCTGCTGCTTGACCACACTGACACACGTATTTAGTGATTTCCTGGTCATGTAGATGGCCCACCTGTGCTCACATCCTTGTACAGTGCCAGCTGTCTATCTGCCAACCGTCTGCCACATCACTGGGTGTTACGGGTTCCTATAAACACATTCCCTTTGAGGTACTATCTTTGCATTGTGCTTGCTGTGGTTGTTTGGGATAGTGGTTATGGATGTGTGTTGGAACACCATAGTTTGCAGGTTTGATTCCCACATGGGGTTTTATTATTTTATTGTGTTGTGCTAAGCTGACCATGGGCTGCCTACAGGTTCATCACCTATTCACATACCCTTCCATCTCTTCACTGTACACCAGTGTGCCCTCTGTGCTGCCTATCCATCACATATTAGCTGTTACATATGTCTCTTTCTTTGTAGTGTTCACATAGGCAGTCTGCTTGGGGGATTGGCATTGCTGTGGTTCAGCTGATTTGTACCACACTTGTTTGTAGGTTCAATTCTCACATGCTCCCTTTCTGTTCTGTTCCATATTTTGCCCTGCTCCACAGAGCATCCCCTTCCACCTTTTGGGTTTAGGTTCTTTCCTCTTTTGCATGCTGTATCCACTGCATAACATTTCATTGTTTGTGTGCATGTAGTTATTTGTGGCTCTGGTCCCAATTACAGACTGTGATCTGAGCTGTACACACCAGATCTGCATGTGCATTCCATCATGGTTACTGTTGGAGGTTTGCCTATCCTGGCAGACAGCAGGCTTCTTGTGTGATGCCCTGCAATATTCTTGTATGCAGCCTTTGCTAATGACATCATGTTGGTGGTGTAGCCTACTGGTATGTGCATTGACATTTGTGCTAATGATCATGGGTTTTATTCCTCTCTGTTCTCTTTCATTTGTATGCCTGTCCTGCACAGCTACTTTTCATTCCTGTAACAGGCAGATCTGTGCAGATCTGTGCTGTTGGCACATTGTACCCTTATCACTGTTGCCAACCATTCTTCTGTCCATCTATGTGTGTCTGCCAGCTATGTGCCGTCCTGCCCTGATGTGCAGGCTGCTACCCCATGTCCTGCACTGGTACACATTTCTGCATTGCAGCTCTTCCTGATAGCCTCTCCTGTGTGTGCTCTGCATGGCACTGCTACTCCTCTGTCCTCCTGTCATTGCATCTATCCTGCCACCTCTACCTCCTCTACTATACCTCTGTTGCTGTAATTGCAGGTCAGCGCACGAAGTTAAGATGGACGCGCAGTAACATGCATGACTCCCTCTATCGCGTGATAACGGACAGGGCATACTTTATCCGCAATTGCTACCTTAAGACCAGAACGTCCACTGCCTTATATGGCATTCCTCACAGTAACGCTGCAACTAGCGCCAGTAACATTAAGATGGTTTAGTAAACATACCCCTTAGGGGCATGTTTACTAAGCTGGGCTAATGGTTAAGTCAGCACATTTGATTTGTAACTTTGTCCCATTGAATAACATATCGTATCCCCTATTCTTTGTACTTTTTGAGTGAGTAAACAATCAATTCACATTTACCCAAGCCACTCAGGATTTTATAGATCTCAGTCATATCTCTCCTCAGCTATCTCTTCTCCAAGCTGAAGAGCCCTAACCTCTTTAGCCTTTCCTCATAGGAATGTCATTTTATCCCTTTTATCATTTTTAGTCACCCTTCTCTGTACTTCTGTACCGTCCGCTAATTCTGCTAATTTTTTTGACATGCAGAAACCAGAAATGCACACAATACTGATGGTGCAATTGCACCATAGAACAACACAAAAGCATTATGACATTCTTTATTTTATCTATTACTTTCCTACTAATTATTGTTTGTTTTTTTAGTTGCCCCTCACACTGGACTGAACATTTCTACGCATTGTCCACAATGATGTCTAGATCCTTTTCATGAGTGGTGACTCTTAATGTGGAGTCTAGAATCATATAGCTATAATTTGGGTTATTCTTCCATATGTGCATCACTTTGCACTTCTCTACATTAAATTTCATTTGCCATTTGGATGCCCAGTATCCTAGTCTTGCAAAGACCTCCTGCACTTTTTCACAATCTGCATGCAGTTTAAAAACTTTGAATTTATTTGTTATCATCTGCAAATTGAATGACCTCACTCATTGTTCCCTTAGGCAGATCATTTATAAATATGTTAAAAAGCACCACTACCAGTACAGATCACTATTCACCTTCCTTGAATGAAACAATTAACCTACTCATTATTTTCTCTCTTTTAACCAGTTCCTTATCCATAATAAGACATTTCATCCTATCCCATGGGCTTTTTAACTTTCTCAGGGGTCTGTCATAAGCAATTTTGTCAAAGGCTTTCTGAAAATCCAGTTACACTATATCATCTGGCTCACCTTTATCCACATGTTTATTCATGATTTCAGAAAAATGGAGCAGACTGATTAAGCAAGACTTCCCTTGGCCAAATCCATGTTGACTTTGCTCCATTAAACTATGTCTATCTATGGGGGTCTTTTACTAAAGGGTGTTAGTTGACAACATGTATTCTGGCACGCATTGAAGGCACGTTGGGATACATGTTCATCCCGGGCCTGGGTCATGATAGCGCGGGATAATTCCTGTGCTGTCTAACTCGCATTAGGGTAATGGGTGCACAGGGTAGGGGGCAGAGAGTGGGCGTGGTGTGCTCTGTGCAGTTAGTACCAGGTTCACACCGTGCACTAACTGCATTAGCACAGATCACCTAACATGACCTCAATAGGTGGAGTTAAGTGCACCCACGCTAATGTGCCATATGCTAAGGGACAGGGCTCCATGTTAACTGCTTTCCATGCTCCTGACAGTTAATGAAATGTGTTGCACCTAATGCGCCATAGTTTCAGTGCTGTTGACTCATTCAGTGCAACACCCTAGCACCCTGAAGTAAAAGGGCCCCAAGTGTCAGTAATTTTGTTCTTTATAATAGTTTCTACAGTTTTGTCCAGCAGTGGCATTAGGCTCATTGGTTGGTAGTTTCCCGGATCACCACTCTCTTTGAAACTGGCACTACGATGGCCACCCTCCAGTCTTCAAGTATGGTAGATAATTATAATGAAAAGTTACAGATTTGAGCTCTTTCATCTCTCTGGGGTGTATAGATCCTTGTTCAGGTGATTTGCCATTTTGGTCTATTATTTATTTATTTATTTATTTACATTCTCTTATATACCGCGCTATTCTGCATCAGTGTGGTTTACATTGAACAAACAAATATACATTGAACAGGGCATTATAACTTGGAGATAACTATTTTACAGGGTACATGGGCTATGGAGGGCTAAGTGGCTTGCCCAAGACCACAAGGAGCACCTATTATATTTTACTGGTTCACTGAGATGTTTAATTTCCTCTGAATCACCACCATTAAATACCATTTCTGGCATGAGTAGTTCCCTTACATCTTCTTCAATGAAGACAGAAGTAAACAACTCATGTAGTTTCCATGCTATGACCTTGTCCTCTCTGAGTGTCCTTTTACCCCTCTATCATCTAATGGCTGAATGGAGTCCCTCACAGGCTTCTTGCTTCAGATGTACTTGAAAAGTTTTTATTATGAGCCTCTATGCAAAGTTTCTTTACAAATTCTTTGATTGCCTTCCTTATCAGTGCTTTGCATCAAATTTGCTATGCATATATCATCTCCTGTTTTCTTCATTCAAATCCTTTTTCCATGTTTACGCTATGATAGCATCTTTCACCTCACCCTTTAACCAAGCCAGCTGTCATTTGGCCTTCCTTATGTAGGACAAATTAACAGATTCTCCAGCTATCTACCAGGAAAATCATCTGATATCCAGACACCTCAAGCTGAGGTGCAAGGTCCTCTCAATGCCACAACATGACCTCTCCCAACTACCTCACTATTCAGTGGTAACTGAAGCAGCCCTCAAACAAAACAAGACACATAAGCTCAATCCCTGGACCACAGGGCAAGGATCACAGAATCCTAGATGCTTTAGGGAAGAAAGTGTTCTGGAAAGCCATGCTAATGCTGGAAATGCTGGCCCATCGGCTTCAGATTTCATACTACCATCACTTATTGAACCAGCTTGAGAACCAGCAGGACCAACTATACCTGAACCTTTAAGAGTCCACTCACCATTTCATATGATCCATGCATGATGCTTATGAGACAGTATCTTGCTCAACAGCAGCCACTATGATGGTCCATTGAACAGCCTGACTTAAGGTTTTAGACCTCAGGGAAGACCTCCATGATAATTTGGCAGGTGCCCCCTATTTGGGAGACAACTTCTTTGTAAGTTTAAAGAAATAGTATCTCAGAACAAAGATAATGGCACCATAGTGAAGGAACTTTCCAGTGCTTCTTAATACATGATACAATACTGGAAAAATCAACATCCATACAGAAAGCCTTACCACTACCATTATTTTCATCAATTCTACTCAAGGAGAAAATACCAAATGTATGCCAGGCCTCCAGTGCAAAGTCCAGCTCCTCCAGCTTATGGCCAATCTCAAGTCAATGAGAATGGAAACTGCAGACAATCACTTTGACCTCCTTTGGGAAGTTGAATCCAACTTTTTGACTACTTTGCAGTTGGGGAAAGAATTCTTCTGTTCAGAGAGGCATGGAATCAAATCACTACCAGCCAGTGGGTCCTGTTGATAATCAGTTGAGGCTACAGATTAAAATACAAAGACCTTCTATCAACAAGAGGGCCCACCATACCACCCAACATCCCAGTCCCCAGGATTAAGAACACTGGCTTGGGAACCCAGAGACCAGGGTTTGATTCCCACTATCACTCCTTGTGGCCTTGGGCAAGTCACTTAACCCTCCATTGCCTCAGAAAAATCCAAGTTATGAATGTCCCTATTCAATGTACATTACCAAGTTTAAGTTTTGATGTAAACCACTTTGATTGAAATGATAAAGCAGTATATAAAAACCTGCTAAATAAACAAATAATTTTGATAGAATAGATTACACTACCTCTGCACAATGAGGCAATCAAGGAAGTACCACAGTCCCAGAAGGGTCAAAGGTTCTACTCCAGATTCTTTCTCATTTTCAAGAAATCAGGAGGCCTCAGTTGAATTCTGGACCTCCATGATCTCAACTTGTATATGAATAGAGAAAAATGCAGGATGAACACACTTGCCACAATATTGTCTCTTCTGGTTCAGTACAATTGGCTTGCATCTCTAGACTTAAAGATACTTACACCCACATATCCATCAACCCAAAACATTTGAAATTTCTGCAATTCACATTTCAGAATAACATTTTCAGTACAAAGTTATGTCCTTTAGACTTTTGTCAGCACCCAGAGCATTCACAAAATGCCTTGCAGTAATTGTAGCTCAGTTCTGCAGATAGGGTCACTACATCTTTTCCTACCTAAATGATGTGAACATTGACACAATAAAAAAGATATACAGTTCTTCATCCGGGAGACCGTGCTCCTCTTAAAAAGGCTCACACACACACTTTCAATTCTCTCTATATATCCTTCAATTCCTTGTAACTACGTGAAGGTAGATCACCTACCGGAGAATTAAAAGATGCTGCACACATCCCATATAGCCTCTGCTATTATAGCTTCTCTTCTCGGTTTTGAGAAAACGCCACGCATGCGGGAAGATATCACCACTCCCAATACTTAAACCCCTCTCTTCCGTTAAACTATTGGTGGTTTCCACAACCCGCCCTCCGCTAGTGTCATCCTCGCCATTAATAACACTGAACTAGTAAATCAGTTAAAGGCTTCCAGTGAAGTGAATCTTTTACCCCCCGCCCCCCATAGTTACTGATCTGCAATTTTTTGAATATTTTAAGTAACCAGGCACAGTGGGCATTGCATACTGACACACTATTGGTTACTATGGACGTGACATCCTTATATACGAATATTCCTCAATTAGCAGCGTATGAGGTAGTAGAACGGGTTTTACATCAACGAGGAGATCTTTCAAAAGCATTGATAACATTTCTGTTACAATTAGCACGTTTGGCTATCTTTCGGAATTATTTTATATTTGAAGGAATTCTTTATCAACAGATTTCTGGAGTTGCCATGGGGGCCACATGTGCCCCTTCCATTGCTAATTTATACATGAGCAAATTTGAAGAAAAATGGATGTCTCAGTCTCCTTTTGCTTCTAATGTAATCATATGGAATTGATACATAGATGATGTCTTCATGTTGAGGAAAGGTTCTGAAGAAAGGTTAGGATCATTCCTCCAGTGGATAAATCAATGTGATCACAACATACATTTTACTTACAGTTATCATAAAGATAAATTGTCCTATTTGGATGTTGTTGTTATTCGAGGGAAGCGGGAGTGGTTAACATCGGTCCACCGAAAATCTACAGGCCACAATACGTTTTTGCACTTCGAGAGTGCACATCCCCTGAGGTTGAAAGAGGGTCTTCCTTTCTCCCAATTTTTACGTTATAGACGGAATTGTTCTGATGATCGTGAATATAAAAGGCTTTCGAAAGATTTGTCAGTTAATTTTAGGGAGAGAGGATATCCCACATTAGTGGTGAGGCGAGCCTATTCTAAGGCCCTTTATAATAACAGAAGTCTGTTATTGGAGCCTAAGAGAGTGGAAAATGTTGAATCCAATAATATTAATTTGATCACTCGATATTATCCACTAAGTTCGTGGATTCAGCGGATACTGAAGAGACATGGGAACACTTTAGGGGTTATTCCCGGACTAACAGATAAAAAAATACAGTGTGTATGGCAACGTAAACGAAATCTAAAAGAGCAACTTAGCCAGCAATATTGAAATCCCCTGATAAGATAGTGATTTCACCGGACATCAGGAAGGGACATAGAAAATGTGGAGGTTGTGGTATATGTGATATTACTATGGAGATGGAGGTTTTTGTTTACTGGGGACTCTCATACCCATTAAGAATGTGTACAACATGTGATTCTACCTTTGTAGTATACATTATTCAGTGCCCCTGTGAATTGATTTATGTGGGGAAGACTATTCGTCCCTTTAGAGTTAGAATGGGGGAACACAGGAGCCGGTTGAAGTGTAAGGTAAGAGAGGCACCAATAGTACAGCATTGTTTATTGATGGGACACATTTTTGAACAATTCAGATGTTTCTGTATAGACAGAGTGCAGTCAGGAATAGCGGGTAAATTGCAAGAACTATCTCTGCTTATCAAAGAACAAAAATGGATATTTAATTTAAAATCGATAATACCTGAAGGTCTTAATGCTAGCATAGATTGGACATCCTGTATTTAATTTATAATGAAAGAGGAGAGTGAGGGTGTTAAGATAGATATTCTATGATATTATGATATTATTTAGAATTGAATAAAGTCATTTGGTTAGGGATAGAATAAGTTAGGAAAAGTTGCAGATCAGTAACTAGGGGGGGGGGGGGGGGCTAAAAGATTCACTTCACTGGAAGCCTTTAACTGATTTATTAATTCAGTGTTATTAATGGCGAGGATGACGCTAGCGGAGGGCGGGTTGTGGAAACCACCAATAGTTTAACGGAGGAGAAGGGTTTAAGTATTGGGAGTGGTGACATCTTCCCGCATGCACAGCGTTTTCTAAAAACCGAGTTGGAAGAGAAGTTGTAATAGCAGAGGCTATATGGGACGTGTGCAGCATCTTTTAATTCTACGGTAGGTGATCTACCTTCATGTAGTTACAAGGAATTGAAGGATATATATAGAGAATTGAAAGTGTGTGGTTACAGAAATGGGTTTTTGTATTTTAGTGACAAAAGCGGATAGAGATCCCCTGAGGAAACCGTTTAAGTGAAAAGAGATGGAGAATAAAGACCCCTGAGGAAACCGTTAAAGTGAAACGCGACGGAGGCGCCCAGGGCAGGCGTTGGGATGACAGTTGATAAGAACGGTGGAATGAAGCTGTAGAGAGAAGACAATATTGAAGCTGATTGAAATAGAAGATAAGCACTTGATGTTTCCATATATGACAAAATATGAGTGGTTAAGAGTGTTTAAATTACAGCATTTCCCATCGAGTGGGGTGAAAGGAGTTGAAAGCTTCATATACTCTTGTTTTTAGTTTTTGTTTTTCTAAAATAACTATAGATAGTTTGTTGAGGTCATTGATGCTATTGGGCACTAATGTTAGACATTTAACAAGCCTAAAAATAAGTGCCAAAAAGTCTGAGACCTTTAACAATTGTAAAAGTAACCATTAGAGATAAAAAATAGAAGGTGAAAAGATCTTCATCCTTTGACAGATTGAATTGAGCGTTTTTCATTTTGATTTTTTGATTTCTATTCGCTCAGAGAAAGACTACAAAGAGTTGTTTCATTACAAGAATGGAAGGCCCTATTGAACATACGCACAATGGGCACTTCCATGTGTGCTTACGGAATAGCAACCAGCCAAAGCGTAGGCAAAAGTCCTCATTCATGCGCTTAAGTCCTGCAAACAGGGACTTGTGCGCAGTAGTAGTATCTTTTTGTGAACATTTCAACAGTTGTGAGCACTTCTCTTTTTCCCCCTTTGTTCTGTAAATGATCATACATCATTCTTAACTTTGATACACAGGGACTATATTATGTTATTTTGCATGGCAAATATTTAGCCCTGTGTGTGTGTGCGTGTATATATATATCTATGCAAAAATGTGTTGGTTTCCCCACATTTGTTTTTTGCAGCTCTACATTTGGAGCAACATTTTAGCAAACTATTGTTCTATTCATGGGCTTATCACTATATAGTACTTTAATATACTAGATACCTTTTCTTAGGGGAGAAAAATTGAGGTTGTTATGTACTAGGATCTGTCAGTTGCCAGCTGGGAGCATATTTCCTGTTCTCTCTGCCCAACTTCCTGAGAGGCCCTGCAGGGACAGATGGAAATGTTACACCCAGAAGCAACCTTGGAAAATATGAAGCAAATGACTGTTAAAAATATTTTTTTCCTTGAAAAGGTGCAGAGTGCAAAAGCACCCATAGAGTACTGTTCTCATATTGTTGAATTTGGGATATGTACACTAAACAATTGTTTTAGCAGCAAAAAATATTTAATAAAAATGTTTTCCTAAGGCATAGATTGGGCAACAGTCCTTTTCTGAATAAAGCCCACTGACCTCTGATTCTTTGATGTCTACAGTGTGCGTGATGTCTAAACCTAATAGAAACATAGAAACATGACGGCAGAAAAAGACCACATGACCTATTTACTCTGCCCTTCCATATCAACTGCAATAGTCCCCTTTTTACCTTTAGAGATCCTGTGTTTGTCTCATGCTTTTTTGAATTCAGATAATGTCCTCGTGTCCACCACCTCCACTGGGAGACTATTCCACGGATCCACCACTCTTTCCATAAAGAAATATTTCCATATATTACTTCTGTTTACCCCCTTTCACTCTCATCCTATGTCCCCACATAGTAGAGCTTGCCTTCAATTGAAAGGGACCCTTCTGTGCATTTATGCCACAGAGGTACTTAAATGTCTCTATCATATCACCCCTATTCCGCCTTTCCTCTAAAGTATACATAATAAGATCTTTAAGTCTGTCCTTATATGCTACATAACAAAGATCACTAACCATTTTAGTAGCCACCCACTGCTACTCATGTGGCCACTGGTTAAATTCAGAGGGACTAACTTTCAAATAAAGTACATATGTGTAAAGTCTGTTGATACTTTTTAATTGCAGATTTTGCATCAATTTTCAAGGCGAAAAATGTCCCTTGGAAAATCAACTCAGGAAAATTACACACATAAATATGCATCTCTTTCCCTGAAAGCTTATTTGATTGCCTGTCCCTCTAGTGGTAGTACCTCAAGCAGGGCCATACCAAGAGCCATACGAGAGGTGCGGCTGTACAGGGCGCAAGTACAGAAGGGGGTGCTGATGTCATCACTGGGCTTCCAGGAAGCCCAACAAAATGAGTTCCTGCACACAACTGGGTGGATGGGTGTGCCAGGTTCACCTATCACACAGGGCTCACTGCTAGCTTGGTACAGTCCTGACCTCAAGTCTACAGCTAAGGAGTTGAGGCTGGCATTTTGAGGATGGGTGACACCAGAGGAGGAGTGTCTTGGGATCATTCCTGCCCTCTCACTACATACCAGGGAGATCTCGGACAGATGATAGAGGGGATTGGAGGAGGTGTGGGGTTACTTTTTAAATGGGAATATTGTGTGTGGGGGGAGGGGTACTTTTGTCAAGCACCAGGCCCTTTAAGTTGCTCCCTTGTAGCATGAGGCCACGCATTAACATCTTGATGCTCCCAGAGGAGGGAGAGTGGGGAAGATAATGACACCTCTTGAGAAGGCATTATCTTTATTTATGAAATTTGTACCCACCCATCATTAAACTCGACAGTTCACAAGTAAACATACAGTTGTGGTCAACATTATTAGCACCCTTACTGTTCAACCCCTTAATGTCCAATATCTCCTTAGAAAAAGTGACCAGTGAAATGGCTTTGGACTATATATGCACATATATTTGACACAGAAAAGAATCAAATAAAACAAGACCAATTAAAAAAGGAAATAGTAGGAAATACAGTAGTATAAAATCTGGGACATTGCAAGGACATTGCTTGAAGAAGAGCCATAGAAGTAACAGGCTTGAAACATGAATGTTTGTGTTGCGGTAACCAAACAGACTTCTCATTTTTGTGCCACGAGTGCTACATTCCATCAGATGAGTATTCAAGTGGTGGTTTATAAATCTTTATGGCTGTAGAGGCTTTTCAGAATTTTCCATTGAAACAAACTGTAGTACCTATATTACGAGCAACGGCTCGCTTGGAAAATCACGGAGACACACCTTGATAAGTGTGTTATCTCCAATTGGTTTGTCATGTTGGCCACGTCTAAAAAAAATGATTAAAAAGGAAGGCCTGCTTCAAGAGAGTGGTTATCCACTCTCATGGTAGGCGATCTGACAAAAAATTGCTAGTATCACTGTTCATATTATTTGAGAGGTTGGATACTGTATGTTGAGAGGTCATAAAATTGTCTACATTTTTGTAGGAATAATATTGTGGGGACATTATTTGGGCTTTATTGGCAGGACATGATTATTGGCACCCTTTTAAACAAGTCTAATCAGTTTGAACAGAAGAACCACATTCCCATTTCAGTAAAATTAAATGCATCTGTGATCAATTTTCAGTACTCACATGACTTGAATCAACCAAGTAATGATGGCTCTAATGTTTAAAATGGTCACATTCAGTCCCTGTTCCATTTTTGCAAGACAAGAGAGCTGCCTAAGACCATCAGAAAAGCCAATATTACCAAACATCAAAATCAAAAGAGGTACAAGGCCATTTCAAAAGCCTTAGGATTCCTGGGTCTATAGTTCACAATATTATTAAGAAGTTTTCTGCTACATGGAACTGTCAATAACCTCCCAGGATGTGATAGGAAGAGGAAAATTAATCCAAGAAGTCTTCAAAGGTTAGTGCGAATTGTTGGAAAAACACCACATACAACATCCGAAGAGCTTAAGGCTGATCAGGAGCAATCTGGAATGGTGGTTTCAACCCACAGTATATGCCGCACACTAAACAAAGAAGGACTTCATGGGCAAAGGCCAAGGAGGACCCCACTGCTGAAAGACAGACCTGAAAAGGCATGCCTGATCTTTGCCCAAATCCATCTTGAGAAACCACAATTCTTCGGGGAAAATGCTCTGTGGACAGATGAAACCAAACTTGAGCTCTTTGGCAATGCAGACCAGCAAAATATTAATAGGCAAAGAAATGAAGCTTATAAGGAAAAAAAGAGGAAGACCAGCAATAAGATGGATTGATACAATAACAGCAACTATGGGTGCCACTCTAACAAAAGCCGTTTCAACTTGAACCTTATGATCAGGAACTATTGGTGATGAAAGAAGAAGTCAAAGCAGCATTGAAAGCCTTATCAAAGAACAAAGCACCGGATATTGATGACATTCCCATTGAAGTATTACAGCAATCTGATGCAGCCATCACCATTCTTACAAGGCTCTGCCAGGAAATTTGGGAGGCAAATTCATGGCCAACTGACTGGAAAAGATCTGTGTTTATACCAATACTGAAGAAAGGTGACCCGACTGACTGTGGAAATTATCGCACAATCACTTTGATCCCACATGCCAGCAAGATTCTACTCAAAATCATTCAGCAGAGACTACAACCATACCTGGAATGAGAACTGCCTGAAGTGCAAGCAAGGTTCAGGAAAGGGCAAGGAACGAGAGACATAATTGCAGATATGAGATGGATCCTTGAAAAGGCAAAAGAATACAAAAAAAATATCCATATGTGTTTTAGTGACTACAGCAAGGCTTTTGACTGTCTAAACCATGAGAAACTCTGGGCCACATGAAATAACATGGGTATTCCAGACAGGGCTGTACCGAGTGTGAATCGCGTCCTATGTGACTTGCACATTGGGTGCACCCCCTCCACCCCAGTGGCGGGAGTGAAGAGGCACGCTTGATGTGCAAGTCGCTGTCATTCTAAGCAGGTCTGTCCCTCCCTGCTCAGATCTGCTTAGCATGCAGCGAGAAGGCTTAAGAGGCACATTTTAGCTGTCTGCCGTTGCCTGCCTGAGAGGAGAAAAAGTGTCAGCGGCAGGCAACGGCAGACAGCTAAAAATGTGCTTCTTAAGCCTTTGCGCCCTGTGCAGCCGCACTGCTCGCACAGGGCTAGGTACAGTCCTGATACCAGAACACCTGATAATTCTCTTACACAACCTTTACACTGATCAAGAAGCAACAATTCGAACAGAACAATAAGAAACAGAATGGTTTAAAATAAGCAAAGATGTACGACAAGGCTGCATACTTTCCCCCTACCTCTTTAATTTATATGCAGGACAAATCATAAGAGAAGCAGGACTGTATGAAGACAACCAAGGCGTGAAGATTGGTGGAAAACTCATCAACAAACTTCACTATTCTGATACCCCATTACTGGTTGAAAGTGAAGATGATCTGAAACATTTGCTTCTCAAGATCAAGGAACATAGTCTTAAAATGGGCTTGCACCTTAACATTAAGAAGACAAAGATCCTGACAACTCGCAAAATTGATAAGTTCATCACTGATGGAAAAGAAATTGAAATAGTTGACAACTTTAACCTACTTGGATCAACAATCAATAAAGAAAGGACAAGCAGTCAAGAAATTTGACAATGCACTGCTCTTGCAGAATGGCTATGAAGGACCTAGACAAGATTCTCAAGAACAGAGATGTCTTTCTCCATACAAAGATGGACACCAACTCAACTGCACTTAACAACAAAAACAAGGAAAAAAACCACTCTTCCTACAGTTAAATATGGTGGAGATTCCATAATGTTATGGGGTTGTTTTGCTGCCTCAGGAACTGGAGGCCTGGAATGTATTAAAGGAATCATATAGTCAGGGGACTACCAAGGTATTTTGGAGTGAAATGTGCTACCTAGTGTCAGAAAGTTAGGTCTGGGTCAAAGGTCATGAGTTCTCCAGCAGGACAATGACCCAAAACATATATCTAAAAGTACAAAAGAATAGCTAAAAAGGAAAAAATGGACTCTTTTAAACTGGCCAGCAATGAGCCTTGATCTCAATCCAATTGAGAACCTTTGGAAAGAGCAGAAATCTTGCATTGGTAAAAAGAATCCTGGAAACATTTATGAGTTGGAACAAATTGCAGTTGAAGAGTGTGAGAAACTACCAGCAGACAGATGTACGCAACTTACAGATGGCTACAAGAAATGTTTGGAGGCTGTCATCAGTGCAAAGGGTTGTGCAACTAAATATTAGGGGTATGTTTTACTAAACTGCAGTAAAGTCACCGGCGGTAAGAGCAGTGTTAAGGTGCCTGAAGCCATATAAGGCAGTGGGCGGGTAGGGGATGTGCTGGTGTTAGGGTGCCTTGGGCCATTTAACATGAGCTAACAGGACCAAGTGCGGTAAGGTGCCAAGACGTCCTAATATGTGATAAGGTGCTCTAACATGAGATAAGGTGCCCTAACATGAGACAAAGCATCCTAAAGAGAGACAAGACATTCTAATATGTGATAAGGCGCCCTAACATGAGACAAGGCGCCCTAACATGAGACAAGGTGCCTTAACATGAGACAAGGCGTCCTAAGGACAGACAAGGCGTCCTAAAGAGAGACAAGGTGCCCTAACATGTCAATAAGGTGCCCTAACATGAGACAAGGCGTTCTAAAGACAGATGAGGTGTCCTAAAGAGAGACAAGGTGCCCTAATATGTGATACGATGCCCTAACATGAGACAATGATGAAGAAAGAATCACTTAAAATAAACCTCACCAGGGAAAATAACCTTAATTCTCAATATATCTTTTGTCGGAGCTGAGCCGTAGGAGGGACTAGGTGAAGCCAGTCCCCCACTAGACTGCTAGTTTCTTTTATTTTATTTTGTTGGTAACCCTTCACCAATAAAAGTTTTTTTCTTAATGTAGAAATGTCTGTACTTATCTCAAGTCCTTCATTGATACTGCCCCAAACAAACGTTGCTCTTCCAGAAACAGATCAGCACGACGCGCGCGTTTTTATTGTGCCCTTGCACTTTAATGTATATAGGTCGAACTATACGTCCGATGAAAGTCCGCCTTACTGAACACGCCTCTCGCTTACGTCATAAAGTGTTGACGGCCCCCATAGTATTACATTGCATAGCTAAGGCTCATACCTTTGCAGATCTCCAATGGTCAATTATAGACCACATTCCTGTAGACCCGCGTGGTGGTAATCGTTTAAAAAAATTACAAACATTGGAACAACAGTGGATTTTTCGTCTTAATACGGTCGAACCCGGGGGGCTTAATCAGGAAGTTGAATGGCAGAGTGTTCTATGACCTCATCTGGTAGTTTACCTATCGGAGCAGGGATTCCCCTTTCCATGGGGTTTACGCTGCTCTGATTGGTGGTTCCCTTCTTTATATGCTTGCACAGTTTTAACGGCCACAAAAAGCTCAGTTTTGCCTTGCCCGCATTGACGGTGTTATTCTTGTTGCCTCATTTGTGATCGTTTCAGAAGCACTTGACACAGGGTTAATTCCCCGAAACGCGCGCGTCGTGCTGATCTGTTTCTGGAAGAGCAACGTTTGTTTGGGGCAGTATCAATGAAGGACTTGAGATAAGTACAGACATTTCTACATTAAGAAAAAAACTTTTATTGGTGAAGGGTTACCAACAAAATAAAATAAAAGAAGCTAGCAGTCTAGTGGGGGACTGGCTTCACCTAGTCCCTCCTACGGCTCAGCTCCGACAAAAGATATATTGAGAATTAAGGTTATTTTCCCTGGTGAGGTTTATTTTAAGTGATTCTTTCTTCATCATTATTTGATTTGTTTCACTTTTGGGAGCGATTGTTTCTTGGCTAACATGAGACAAGGCATCCTAAAGAGAGACAAGGTACCCTAATATGTGATAAGGCGCCCTAACATGAGACAAGGTACCCTAATATGTGATAAGGTGCCCTAACATGAGACAAGGTGTCCTAAGGAGAGACAAGGTGGCCTAAGGTGGATGCATGCACCTTAAGGTAGGAAAATGGCTATAACCCAAACGCTGGATAGAGCATCAAGAAATGTCAATGTAAAGGTGATGGAAGGAAAGACAGGTGGGAGCTGATGGACCTGCCATATCAATGGGCACCTTATGTAGCAGCCAGTAAAGTGGACGAGCATGTGGGAGGCAGCTGTACCGATGCACAGGGTGGTGCCAATGTAAAGTGCTACAAGTCAGTCTGTGGCTTAGGATGGGGAAGACGTGTCCCCTGGCAGAGGCAGAAGCAGCAGGATGTTTGCAGTGGCAGGAGGACAGAGTGTAGTGGTTACATGCAGATCAGGCACAGGAGAGGCAAGCACGAAGAGCCGTAATGCGGAAAAGAGTACCAGTGTAGGACACAGAGTAACATTGCCTGCACAGTCATGAAAATGATCTGAGTAGCACAGTCACAACAAAAGAACAAGTAGGAATTGAACCCCTGCGTATAGAAACCTTGCACTAACCAGTATTTATTTATTTCAGAGTTTTTCTATACCGCCCCTTTCTGAGATCAGGGGCAGTTTACAGTAAACAACAGTATTACATAGAACACTTTTTATAATGTAAACATTCAACATTTAACGGAATTATTTACAGGGATTGCAGAATTCCATTTTTTTTTGTGTTGCAGGTGTGTGCCGTGGCTCAAGGAGGGTATAGTGCAGTAATTGTTGTGTGTCATTATTTCTATTGTTTTCTCCATAGTATTGAGTGAACAGCAGTGTTTTTAATTCCTTTCTAAAGGTTTTTAAATCTTTGATGGAACGTAATGAGCCTGGAAGGGTATGCTACAAAATGGGCATGACAAAAGAGAACACTCTGTTACTTGTGACTTGTTTTGTTTTGCAAATCGGTGGGATTATAAGTGTATTCTGTGAGTGTTCCCTTTTGGATCTTGTGTTTGTTGCATGGGTAATTAATGTTGAAAGGTATGATGGAGCGATATTGTTAACTATCTTAAATGTTATCATTAATGTTTTGTATCTGATTCTACTTGAAACTAGTAGCTCGTGTAGATTGTATAGTAAGGGTGTTATATGGTCAGTTAATCGGGCTTTACATATGATTCTGGCAGTTACATTCTGGGCAATTTGAAGCTGTTTCAAATTATTTTTGGGTAGACCATAAAGTAAGCTATTGCAGAAATCAAAGTGGGGGGTGATTAGCATTTGTACAACTGATCAGAAATCATGCATGTCAATTAGTGGTCTAAGATGTTGTATGGTTCTTAGTTTGAAGTATATGGTTCTAGTTATGTGTGCTGTCAAGGAGAGTAATTGATCTAGTAACACACCGAAGTACCTTACTTCATTTTTCACTGGGAGTATTGTATTTTGAATTTTGAATGTTGGTGGAGGGGTGAAATTTAGGTTCTTTGATACGTAAAGCACTTCAGTTTTTTTAAAGTTAATGCTCAGATTGATTGAAGCTAGCCAAGCCTCAGCTTCCATGATACATGATGCCATTATGTGTTGAGATGTGTTCAGTCTATCTATGGGGAGATATAGCATGATATCGTGCACATAGATATGGTAACCCACTTTGAATTTCTTGAATATTTTACAGATTGGTTGTAAGTAGAGATTAAATAAGAGTGCTGAGAGGGCAGATCCCTGTGGTATTTATTGCTCCTATTTGAATGTGGAGGAGGTTTCTTGTCCTATTTGAACTTGTTGCACATGGTCGGAGATAAAGGATTTACACCATTGGTAGGTTGCTCCCTTAACTCTAATTTGTTCAAGTCTAGAGAGCTGAATGTTGTGGTTAACATTGTCGAAGGCAGTAGAAATGTCTAGAAATATGAGGATGAATGTCTGTTTTATATCGTCCATGCCACATATAAGGGTGTCCAAAAGAACTAGCAAGAGCGATTCTATACCATGAAATGGGCGAAAACCAAATTGTTGGTCATCTAATGGAGCATGAGATCTATGAAGTCCTGAAGTTGAGTTTGGATGACCTTCTCAATTATTTTAGCTATAAATAGTATGCTGGCTATTGGTCTATAGGATGTAGGGTCATGCGTATCGAGTGTTTTATTTTTTAAAATTGGTCGAATCATGGTATGTTTAAGATTGTTTAGCATGGTTCCTTGAAGTAAGGATTGGTTGACAATTTGGAGAAGGTGAGGGGCTAGCTCCGTCCTTGCTGCCTTGATCCAGACAACTGGACAGGGGTCTAGAGGAGAAGTAGTCGTGTTAATTTTGGTTATGGTGTTCAATAGTTGTTTTTGATCTATTGGGTGAAAAGTGTGCCATGTATTGGTGTTTGTGGGCGGGTTGGGGTGTGTGATGAGGTCTATAGTGTTTTTCTTTTTCAGTTTGTCTTCATAGTAGTTTGCTAGAGTTTGGGTGTTTATGCTAATAACGTTTGTATCATTCTGGGTTATCTTGGTTAGGGACTTGACAATCTCGAATAGTTCTCGTGATCAGTTGAGGGAATTAGTTTTTTGGAGTGGTAGTATTTTTTTGCCTTTTTAATTGCTTCCCTGTAATAGTTAAGTGTTGTCATGTAGATGTATTTGCTTTCTGGAATTTTAGTGTATCTACATTTTTGTTCATGTTTCCTTAATTGCTTTTTCAATTTCATTAGATCTTGTGTGAACCATTTTTCTGATGTTCTCTGGGATGGTCTACTGTGATTGTGGGTTGAGGCTGCTGAATTTTGTATTGTGGTGTTCCAGTTGTAGAAGGTGTCATTTAAATCTATTTGAGTGGTGTTTAGGTTAGGTAGTATGTCACTTAAAAAGGTTTCCTTATCAAAGCCTCTGAATCTATTTTTATGTGGTTTTGTATGTTGCGATAGTGATGGAGGGTGTATGTTTATGGCAAAATTAATTATGTAGTGGTCAGACCAAGGGACTTGTTTTGATTGTGGAGGATAGTGCACAGCAATGGCTGGATACAAAGAGATTGCAGGTCACCGCCTAAAATGTCTGCTGTGTGCGCTAGCATAGGGTAGCCCCACCAGTACCCATGATGCAGTGGATATGTAGAACAGTGGTCTATAGCTGATCACTGAATGGAGAATGCACTTATCCATCACCTCAGCTCAGTAAGATGCACTGACAGTGTGTGATACAAGCACTGAGCAGTTTCTGCGATCACCCTGAGGTGAGGATGGGCACCAAGCACCAGGTCCCCAGTACCTGCAATGCAAGAGATGGTCTCTGCCACCCATGCTGTAGATTCCCATCACCGCCAGTGTGCGGCAGGTATTGTCTGCAGTGTGATATGCTAATCATCTTGTGTCCTGCAGCATGCGCCAGTCACATCTGGCTCTGGCTCTGTCAGAACAGTGCATATCAATACCCAGTGTTACAATGCTGATGCCATGGTGGCCAACTACCTGGGGGGGGGGGGGGCATCTTGCACAAGGTTGTTACTAGGGTCCTGTTGGCCCTACCAGTACCACTGGGAATAGGCCTGAAACACCTCACATCACAACCACCTAGGTCTATCATTCACCCACAGCAAGCACAGTTGGAATGCACTTGCTGCCCATCACAGGGCTTTCCAGCCATGCACATACCAACTGCGGACAGTCCACTGGTCAGTACACATTGCATGTGCACAGAGTGAGCATGTGCACCAAGCAGTTGGTTCATTTATCAGACCCCCCAGGACAGAAGGTGCACCCACGTCACTAGAACCAGACACTATATAACACTATGTGGATTCACTCTGACCCAGCAGTGTGCTATGGTCACTGCTGGGTTGGAGTGAGAGTGCCCTCCCAGCATGACATGTTGTGGTGACCCAGGCCATGCACATGGCAGAAGGGCACTGCGACATCTCAGCCTTTCACCCTACCTCCAATGCAGATCCATTCTGGCCAATCTGCCCTGTTTTAGCCCATACCCACAATATTTTGCTCCTCATCATGCACATTTGCAGACTAATGCTGGAAACAGCTTAGGCACTGCGAGGCTCAGTGAGGTGGAGAAAGCCACGACTAAATTGATAGACATACACACACACACACACTCACACACACACACACACTCATAATGACGTGCTGTACAAAAATGGGATGGTTGGTACTCCTTGATATAACTACCTTCACTGTTGACCTCATTTCTGCTATATTATATAGTTAAATGTACATAGTTCTCCAAAGTTATAAGTTTAAAGTTTTAATTGTTAATGTATATAGTTCACGCTATGTTCAATGTAAAAACAGAAATGTCTTTCTGTTCCCCTAACTGTTATATGTAAACCGCACCTGATCACTGGAAGGTCGCGGTATATAAAAGTTTGTTAGATAAAATAAAATAAATAAAAATAACTTGGTCCCAATATCAGCTTGACCATTGTTAATGTGTGCTCCTTGTGCAGGAGCTAGTTGCATGCTTTGATGTTAATGCCTGCTCAGTGTGCTGGTACTATCAGCCTGACTCCACATGCATCCGTGGATAGTGAAGCCTGTCTGTGTGGCTGATGGGTGTTTGTACCCTTGCTGGTTGATTTGTTGGTGCTGTGCCTGCAATGTGGGCTGAAGTTTAGCCACAGGGACATGCAATGCATAATCCACAGCCAGGACCCAAATCTGTGATCCTCCATGCATATACACACCAACAGTGTGCATTGAGCCACAGTGCTGCCATATGACTGCAACACTCCCTGGGGCTGACATATCTTGCATCAGACAGACCTCAGCACATGTTGCAATGCGCACTGTGCACAGGACCAGGGTATGGCTTTGGTCTGCTGCAGACGGGTGCCACTGGCCCCTCCACCAACACCCCCACACCATGCTGACATGCCCTTGTGCTGTCCATTTTGGTTGTGTGCAGTCTCAGCCCATCCAACATGTGGGTTGGCAGGTGCCTAGGGCATACCGTCCAGATGGGGGGGCAGAAGCATACATGGACGGCCACACAGCTCCCTCCCCATCCATCTGCCTCTGCAGGGACCCTATCACCGCCTGCCAATGATACATTTATTTACATTTATTCAAAATCAAGCACCACATTTCAGCCAACAGCCTGCACACCCTCATTCATCCAGACACCAGCACCCGCCCGAGAAGAAAAGGAACCTCCAACAGAGTCAACATACCGAGAGACTTCAGAAAAACACGAAAGGACACCACAGAGAGAGCCCTCTCCCTGGCAGCCCCAACTATTTGGAACTCCCTCCCAGACGAACTGAGATCGACAACGGACCTCAAAGACTTCCGCAAACAGCTGAAGACAACTCTGTTCATAGAACATTATGGACACGTCACTTAATCAACAAGATCTGATCAACAAAGACCCCCCCCTGACGAGAGATTGTATATCGGCACAGGATTTATCTCAAGCCCTATCTGGACAGTACCTTGTATTATAGAACATGCTGTATCATAGCGCACACTGTACATAGCCCACTCTAATCTAGAACACCTCACGCACACGCACTTCACAACACTGCATTCACTGCATGAACTTCCCCCTCGCACCTTATTACCCCAAACACTGCATGAACCCCCCCTTCACATCTTCTGATTGTATTGTTGTGACACCGCCTTGATTTTATGATAAGACGGTTTAGAAATACTGTTAAATAAATAAATTTATTTATTTATTTGTTACAGTTTTCTATACCGCCTCTTCCAGAGATCAGGGGCGGTTTACAAATAACTTAACATGTTACATGGAAAAGTTTTGGAACTTTTACATTATAACATTTGAACTTTTATGTTAAAACTATTTACATTATATTTTTGAACAGTTTGGAGTCTCAACATGTTCGAACTATGTACAGTCAGGTTGTGGCAGGGGATGCCTGGTTAGTAGTAGGGTGGGGTTCAGCTCTGGGAGAGGTTAGGTGGTAGCCTGTCAGGACTATGTATGAGGCTAGTTGCCTGTGAGTTTGAGTGGTATTGAGTCGTGTTCTGTGTTCCATAGTGTGCGGTGAAGAGGTGTGTCTTGAGAGATTTTTTTAAACAGCTGAAGGTCTTTAATTGAACGGATTGATAGTGGTAGGGAGTTCCTGAGGGAGGGTGCTGTGTATGTGAATGCCCTTGTGCTCGTGGCCTGTTTTGTTTTCCTGATTGTTGTGGGGATTACAAGGGAATGAAGTGCATTTTCTCTTCTACTTCTTGCATCTGTTGGGGTTTGTATGAGTGTTGTGAGTATGGATGATGCTAAATTGTTAATTAACTTGAAGGTTGTCATGAGTATTTTGAATTTTATTTAACTCATTATTGGGAGCCAGTGAAGGATAGATAGTATGGGTGTGATGTGGTCTGTCAGTGGGACTTTACAGATAATTCTCACTGTGATGTTTTGTGCCCTTTGGAGGATGTGTAGGTTTTTGGCGGGTAGACCCTGTAACAGACTGTTACAGTAGTCAAAGTGTGGTGTGACAATTGCTTGGATTATTGATCTGTAATGGTTTTCTTCTAGGAATGGTCTTATGTGTTGGATCGTCTTTAGCTTGAAGAATATGGGTTTTGCTGTTTGTTTTAAGTGGGGGAGCATGCTGAGGGTTTGATCAAGGGTTATGCTGAGGTATTTGACCTCATTCTTGATTGGGAGGGTAGCGGAGTTTAGGCTGATGTTTTGAGGAAGGGTGTGATTTTGGTTTTTAGTGATGTTTTTTTTTTGTTTTGTTTTTTAAATTAATTCTAAGGTTGTTAGTGTGTAGCCATGATTCAGTTTCGATAATGCAGTTGGAAAAGTTGTTGAAAGTGGGGTTATCTATATCTACGGGGAGGGATAATAGGATATCATCCACATAGACATAGTAATTGATGTTGAATTTTTTAAATATGTCGGTGATTGGTTGTAAGTAACGGTTAAATAGTAGAGCTGAGAGGGCAGACCCTTGGGGGATTCCTTGGCCTTGTGGGAACGTAACCGGTGATTCATTTCCTAGTTGGATGCATAGTCTACAGTTTGAGATGTAGGACTTGAACCATAGTAGGACTGTTCCTCCTATTCCAATTTGTGTTAATCTAGTGATGAGGGTGTGGTGGTTGATATTGTCAAATGCTGCAGCGATGTCTATGAAAACTAGTAGGAATGTGGATTTGGGGTTATCTAGGCCTCTGATGAGGTGGTCAAGTAGGGATATAATCAGCGTTTCGACTCCATGAAATGGTCGAAATCCGAATTGTTGAGTATCTAGGGGGGACGTAGCTGTCTATGTGATCTTGTAGTTGTATTTGGGTTATCTTTTCGATGATCTTGGCGACAAATGGGATGCTTGCTATCGGTCTATATGAGCTGGGTTCGTTTCTGTTGAGTACACTGTTCTTTAGTATTGGGCGTATGGATGATATCTTTAGTTCTGTAGGCATGGTACCTTGTTGTAGGGCTTGGTTTACTATGTGGAGTAAGTATGGGGCTAGCTCTGCTTTTGTATGCTTAATCCAGGAGACTGGAAATGGGTCTAGGGGGGATGTGGTTGTGTTAATGTCTGTTATTGTGTTTAATAAATGTTTCTGGTCTATTTGGTGGAAGTTGCTCCATGTGTTGTGGTTGGTTGGTGGTTCTGGTGTGTGTGGGGGGGGGGTGTTAGTTATGCTTTTGTTTTTTAGCTTAGTTTCAAAGTAGTCGGCGAGCGTTTGGGTGTTTTGTTGGCTGTGTCTAATTCATATTGATTGGTTTTAGTTAGGGATCTAACAATAGCAAATAGCTCCCTGGGTCGATTGATTGCACGGTTTAGGATTCTCATGTGGTAATCTCTATTGGCTAAGTTGATTGTATTTTTATATGTGTTGAGCATGGTGAGGTATAGTTGTTTGTTTTTTCTTGGTTTTTAGTTGACTTCCATCTGTTTTCAAAGTTTCTCAGTTGTCTTTTTAATTTTGTGAGGTCAGGGGTGTACCATTTCTCAGATTTTCTGGTGGGATGTTTAGTAGATTTGTTGTGGGGTGTTCATGCTGCTTGTATGACCTTGTTCCAGGTGTCAATTACTGTGTTTGGATCAGAGGAGTCCAACATAAGATGTGGTAGTATGTTTTCAATGAATGTTTCTTTATGGAAGTGTGTAAAGCGCTTTTTTGAGGGTGTTTCAGTTGATGTGGTGGCAATTGTGGTATCGAGTGGGAGTTGGAAGGTTATAAGGTGGTGGTCAGACCACAGGACTTCTAATGTCAAGGGTGGGGTGGCTTTAGGGTGGTTTGCAATTGAGGTAGGTAGGAAGATAAGATCGAGGGAGTTTCCTTTTGCGTGGGTAGGTAAGTGTATGATTTGATGGTATCCCATGTCAGCATTGCTTCGAAGAAAGATGTGGAATGGGAGGGGTGAATTGATGGGAGTTTGAGGTCTCCCAGGATGATATGTGGCTTTCTGAGAGAGGTTGAGCATGCTAGTTCTATGATTGTTAGACTCAATATAAATACTCTATTATAACTAACGTCAATATGTAAGTAAAAACTCCAGTGATATATCTTATCTTCACCCTTTATGTGTAATCGCTGTTTCACAGAGAATATTAATCAAATGTAGTCTCAGACTCAGATGGCACTTTCAACCACAATCTCTGTGGAAAACAAATTGTGCCTCATTTGCATCAATGACTACTATGGTATTGCCTTTCCTCTTTTTTTCTTCTTTTTTTCTGAACAGCAAAAATATTGTGCACAAATATCACCAGAATTCCTCTACCTTGTGTCTCTTAAAATATTAAAAATTCAAGCTTATCTTAGCTCCGTTGATGTTTCTTCTTGCTCCAAACCACAACTTAATGTTCTCTCAACGCCTTCCTATGGCACCCAGATTAGCGTTTCTCTCCTTAGGGGAGGTTCATCAGGAGAATATGAGAATGGAAATGCAATTACATTATGAGCTCTTATGTAACTTTTGCTCAATATTGACTTCATGCCGAAGTTTCTTTCCCACAACATTCCCCAATACTATTTGAAGTCATGAAACCTCAAGAAACCAAAAGTGACTCACTTGCTGATGCTGCCCACGTCTTTCTTTTGTTGTAATGATATCAAAAAACGCCGCGCATGTGGCTTTGGCAAAACAGCTGACCTTTATACTCAGCTCCATAGCGCTAACTATCTACATACCTGCCATTCAACTGAGGCATTCAATCCCAGTGGTCGCACAGTGTTAATCTTAAGAATCCACCTTTGTTCTGCATAAAGTAGCGTTTCATCCAGAGTTTTACCTCTTTTAGGATATGAAATTTGTTCTATGCAAAAACATCTTAGGTGCTCAAATTCATGATGAAATTCTTCACAGTGTTGGACAATAGGGGCCGACATATTTTTACAATGCAGTCGGCTTTTGTGTTCGGACATCCGGACTTTAAAAGAACGGTTAGTTTTTCCAATGTAAAGTAAATGCATTTGAGCACCTAAGATGTTTTTGCATAGAACAAATTTCATATCCTAAAAGAGGTAAAACTCTGGATGAAACGCCGATGATCGCAGCCTCAAGATGTTACGGAGAGGGCTTTCTCAGCAGAACGCTGCCTTTAAATAGTAGGTTTTGCCGCCGTTGGAGGAGTTCAGGAGGCGGAGCTAGCCCAACACATGCAAATGGGGAGGTTCTTTGCCGAGTAGAGAATGCTGTTTGGGGAGGGCAGAGCACACACAAACAGCTCAGACTCACCTCCCTTGCTGGATCGCTGCTCTCACGGGGCTGCTGAAGATGATCGTAGCCTCAGGATGTTACGGAGAGGGTGGTGAAATAACTCTGAGGTGAAATAACTCTGAGGTGAAATAACATTTCCCGGACATTTCGCTGGCCCCAGACATACAGGGCTGTCATTAGAATTGGCCCTGTAAGTCCAGGGCTGGCAACCGCCCACTGCTCGCCCACTATCTGCCCCCATGCTGCCCATTCCCTGCCCCCGTCTAATTTCCCCGCACAACCGGTGGGAAAGTTATTTGGGGGCAGGTGAAGCCATGAATAGTGGGGATGGATGTCCCGTCGGGCCATCCAACCCCACTATTCGTGGCTCAGAATAACCCCCTATTTCAAAACAGCATCAAGAAGCAAAAAAAAAAATTATTAAGTCTAAGAGAATCAAAGGTAGCAAAAACAGCATTCCTGGCAAACTGCAGTCAGAAGGCACTAGTAGCCCTTTTGCATTCTGAAACTCTGCTGGTCCCTCAGGCCTCATGCTCTCCAGACCTCCTGGTACTTCAGGTAGCAAGCTATAGTGTTGGCCCGTCAGCAGAAGTCTATTGCTAAGTGGCAGCAGCACATCATGGAAACCTACAGGCTTCCTCTGCTGTACTCTCACTGGCCAGATACTCTTCAAGATCCAAAAAAAGAATAGAGAATTCACGGACTGTCTCTGTACTAGTGGAAAAAAGCCCAGTATGGGATGGTTGCACCTCTTAGAGACACCAATCTATCAAATTACTATCACATAATTCCTTAAGGTATATATATATATATATATATATATATATATATTTTTTTTTTTTTTTATACCATGCTCTTTTAGAAAAAGTGTGGTTTACATGTATGCTAACAGGTACTTTTTATTCCCTTGTCCCTGAAGGGCTCACAATCTAAGGGGTATGTTTACTAAACTGCGGTAACGGTACATAATGCGCGTAATGTAACGTTAACGATCGTTCACGCATCATAACGCGCGTTATGACGTGCGAACGATCGTTAACGTTACATAACGCGCGTTAACCATAGTTAACGATCGTAAACTCCCGTGGCGCGGTAAAACACCGCAGAAGGTGGAGAGAGGGCGGAGAGAAGGGGTCAATGGGCGGAGAGTGGGCGGCAAGAGGCTCCCTTCACACTAACGCGCTGATCTGAAGAGCTCAATTCCAACGCGAATGAAAACCTGCCGTTAAATGCACATTACAGGGGAGAGAAACCATTTCAGTGTCAGCAATGTACAGCCCAGGCAGGGCAACCTAAAAAACGTGATAAGTGTGATACATGTGCACAGAACAAAAGGGCACATAAACACTGAAAATGACCCCAACAAACTGGAAAAAAACATAACCAAGCTGGCCAATAGTGGTATCAATGAGAAACATCAACCTCTCCACCCCCGAGTAAGCTCCATAGAAAAGATATAAATCGTGGAAGGGTCTATACTCCGTCCCCATACAAGGTGAATGAGCCCACAGTGAAATAGCGCTGCTCAGGGTTTTCCCCACCATCAGACAGGGTTCCTATGGCGTGCACATGTCCGCAACATCAGGGCGGGCATGTCGGAAAGGCAACTGGACAGATGCCAGAGAAGGGGATACAGTGGGCCGCTGGTGGCACATGCTGTGGTGGAGCTGGGCCACAGTACGGACTAGGGTGATGCCTAGGTGGCCCATACAAATGCTGAAACAACAGAGCAGCCAGACAGCAACTGCTGAAGACCAACATGGGCACGAGTGTGTTTCCCACAGTGTCACAGGGGATACTACCCAACAGCCACCCCCAAGGGCACGGAACATTGGCAGGCGGGGCTGGGAGAAACGTCGACGTCTATGCAGGCACCCCTACCCCAGAACCCGCACCATAGGCAGCCGCCTACCTGCACACTGGATGGCCTGAGACTGCGCACCACCAGCACCACCAGCAGAAGGGCATGTCAGTATGGTGGCTGAGGGATACTGGTGGTGGAGGGGGCAGTGGCAGCTGCCCAGAGCAGACCGTGGCCTAGCCCTGTGTAGGTGGGTGCCATGTACTGCAACAGACGGGCCCTGTCTGACGAACAGTCATGGTATCACCAATGAATGTACTGACTCTGTAGCAACAAGGTGGTGCAGTGCACAAAACCAGTGTATTCAGAAGCAGAGGGTCACAGGTTCAAGTCCCAGCTGTGGTTCCTGCCAACCCAGTCCCCATATTTTACCCACTACTACAACTTGCTAATACAGACAGCACCTTTATTGCAGATGACGTAAACATGCCCAAAACACCTACATTCTACCCTACAGAGCACAGACACCATAAGCCTGCTAACCAATCTTTCAGCAGCTTCTCCTCTGCAGATCCAGAATCATCATCCTTCCTTAGTCTAGAGGAGGAGGAAGTAGCCACACCGCTCGGATGCGACTCCCCCAGGGGCAAAGCGACCTCTGTACAGAGCGAGGAGTCCCAATCCACCAGACCATCTGCAGGAGCTGATCCAACACCATCTGTTATGGCCCCAGAAGACCTTACATACCCTAAGTTCTTGCGTAAAGTGGCAGCCACCCTTAACCTCACTCCGCCAGATCCTTTACAGGATGGCCCAGAGGTTTTCAAATATCTCGACGCCCCTAGGACTCCCATCTCCTTGCCAATACATCAGCGTCTCAAAGACACGCACACTAAACTATGGCAAAGCCCTGCCTCCTCTCCGGCGTGCCCCAAGAAACTGGACGCAAAATACCTAATCCAACAAACTCCTGGATTCGGGAAAAACCAGCTGCCTCATCACTCCATTGTTGTGTCCTCTGCTTTAAAGCGTGTTAAGTCCTCACGCAATCATGCCCACTTACCTCCAGGAAAGGACCACAAACTCCTGGATGACGTCGGCAAGAAAGTTTTCACAGGCGCCATGCTGAATGCGCGCATTTCTGCACACCAGTTTCAACACGCCCTCTTCCAGGATGCCCTGTTGGCAACTCTCAAGGACGCCTCAACAATGCTGCCATCCGAAGAAAAAGCAAAGGTTTCAGCCATTGTTGCCGACCTAAAAGAATGCGGAAAGCACCTCATCAGCACAATTCATGACTCCTTTGAGGTTGCTACACGCACGGCAGGCACCGCCATCTCCGCGAGGAGGCTAGCATGGCTGAGAGCCTCCGGATTACGCGAAGACACTCATGAACGCATTACTAGAGCAGAGTCTCCCAAATGCAGTCCTGGAGGGTGAAACACCATTCCGGATCCATGCTGCCTCTGATAAAGATGCCTGTGCTGCATTTCTATGTGCCACCCCCATGGTATGCAGATGTATCTCATGCATATTCATGAGGGACAGCATGAAAACCCGAACAGTGTTTGGCACCGCAGGACTGGAGTTGGGAACCTCTGCCGTAAAGCAGCAGTCAACAGGGGCAGACACATCCGCACCCACAGGTCCCATTATCCAAAGCCTCCTGGAGAGGCAGGACTTTGGGCTCTGCGTGCATCTCCCAATACTAGCACTTGCATACCTTAGTAATGCTACGCTAAACCGGGGAATATGGTACACATCTATCAAAAGGTTGCTATGATTACTGGCAGATAGCAATTCCTAGGTTAAGTACAATTTTCTGAGTGAGCTGCATCATAGAAACCTTTCTGATGTCTGTGGAGTGTGCTACAGGTCTTGTGTCTGACAGTGTTTACCAATCTGGGGAGTGACGTCTACAGTATTGCGTACCCTAGCCATGCCTGCACTGTGCCCAGGACTGGTGTGGTGGCCTGGGCTGCCCAACACCTCTATAGTTGCACAATGCTGGCATAGGTGTGGGGAGTGTGTGTCTGTCTATGCAGTGTGTGGTGGCTGCCAATACCCTCCATAGCCCTCACTGCTAGCACTGTTGCCAGTATTGGCCTGCCAATGTGCATAATGAGGAGCAAGTTACTGTGGGAATAGCCTGGATAGGGTGGCCTGTCCTGGATGCATCTGCACACGGCATAGGGCAATGGCTCGGACATTGTAGTGCCTGGCCACCACCTGCATGGACAGGGTGGCCATAGCATGTCCTGCTGGGAGGTCACTCTCACCCTGACTGATTCAGTGACCATTGCATGGCTAGGTTCCCCCATAGTGCTATATGTCATTTTTTTCATGTGTTATTTATGGGTTCTCTTTTGGGGCCCAATCACTGATTTATCTGCTTGGTGTGTATGCTGACATCCCTGTTCTGGGTGCATGCATCTCCCACAGGACCATGCACTATGGACTAGCTGGCGGACTGTCTGCAGCTAGTATGTGTCTTGCTGGAACACCTTGCAGGGTGCAGCGGCTGGAGGCTTGCTGCTGGAGAATGTCAGATAATGGTGGGGGCAGCTGAGCATTTCCAGGCCTGCCGTCTGTTTGCCATTGTGTTATGGATGTGTAGTGCTCTGTCTGCTCCCCAGCAGGACTGGGGTTGATGGTCTCCTCTACTGCTACCATTGCAGGGAGGTAGACTGTGGATCTATTTGTGGGTGCTCCTGTTTCCCATCCTGAGCCCCAGAGGGTGGGTTGTGTAGTGGTACATAATCTGCCTATGGGTCCATACACACCCCCCCCCCCCTTCCTTCACCTACAGCAGGTAACCATGGCACCAACACAGGATATGCACTATTCTGGGTGCATCATCGCCGATAGGGACTAGACATGACCGAGACATACAGCAGGACACAGATGTATCCTAGGTGTGTCTAACGGAACTACCTATCACACACTGATGGGGACCTGCAGCATGGCATATTTCAGCCATGAAAGGTGCTGTGGACCTGGTGCTGGGCGCCCCACCTCAACCTCAGGGTGGACACAGTACCCGCACAATGTGACTGTCTGTGGCTACTCTGTGGCAGTGACGCACACAGTCATCTCGCCCTACCGGGCCAGGGTGATGTGGCGGTTCATACCCCATCTTGTGTTCATCTCTGGACTGCTGATCTGCATGTGCAGTGCACTATGGGTATGGGTGCGTTGACCCAGATCCTGGCCAACACAGTGGGCGGTTTGGGTGGTGGCCTGACACCCTTCAGTAGGCAGCCAGGGGGTTGTTAGTAGCTATGGGGCTGTAGCCCAGTGGTTCCTTCACTCCCTGTGTGGTCAGTGGTCATGGGTTCAAACCCACCATGGGGTTATTTTATAGGGCTGTCTGCAGCATTGTCTATTTTTAATGTACATTAGTGCTGCCAGCGACAACCCCTCAGCGTACTGTAACCTTACAGTGCCTCATAAGGCACCCCATGCGGCACCTTATATGGCGCCCTATAAGGTGCCTTATAGGGTGTTCTATAGAGGACATTATGGGGTGCCTCAGCGGACAGTGCACTTTATAATGTAGCCTATGGAGTGCATTATGGGGTGCCTTATGCGGCACCTTAGGTTACGCCACTGTGAGGGTGTGTTTGCTGGCAACACTACTGAAAATAAACGTAAAATGCCTCCTCATTCACTACTTAAATGTACAGGGTGATGCCTCAGCCAGCGTTATGCATTAGGCACACTGGGAAATCAAACTCATGACACCTGTATCATCAGTCAGTGCAGTAACCATTGTGCTACAGCTCTGTTTCAGAGTTTGGGTCTGTGCACCTTCTTAAGTTTAACGCGTGGTAATGCGCCACGGCGCCCTCTAACGCTCGTTAATTTCTGTAACGCACGTTATCGGTAACGATGTACCGCCCATGTCCTTATTTGGGATTTCTGGCTCTACCGGGGCTCCTAACGCGAATCAAACTAACGCAGTTTAGTAAACATACCCCTAAGTGTACCTGAGGCAATGGAGAGTTAAGTGGCTTTCCCAAGGCCACTAGGAGTGGCCACGGGACTAGCGACCCCAGTCCCTCTGGCCTGAGGTTGTTTGTCCCCATGTGGGAATTGAACCCCTGGCCTTCTAGCCTGAGGTAACCTGTCCCAACCACTGAGCCACTCCTCCCTCCTGGCCCTGTAGTTTCCCACATGTAGCCCTTCCCCTACATGTGGCGAAATACATCACCATAGGGTTGAATGGCAGACTTTACACCACGGGTCATAACTCTTCTATGCTTTAATTAGAGGAGAGCCTCTTTCAATTGAAAGCTAGTTCTGCTACGAGGGGACATGGGATGAGGGTGAAAGGGGATAGATTCAGGAGTGATATGCGGAAATATTTCTTTACGGAAAGAGTATTGGATCCGTGGAATAGTCTCCCAGCGGCGGTGGTAGAGATGAGGACAGTAGCAGAATTCAAAAAAGCATGGGACAAACACAGCGGATCTCTAAAGGTAAAAAGGGGACTGTTGTAGTTGTTATGGAAGGACAGACCAGATAGGCCATGTGGTCTTTTTCTGTCGTCATGTTTCTATGTATCTATGTTTCTATATTTTCCACAAAATTCATACAAATCTAATTAAATTACCCATATCCAAAAAAGTACTTTTAGGGATTCTCAAAATATAAAGATTTTTTTTATTTTAAATCGTCTGCACTTTAGCATAGAACCGAAGCTCTCAAATTACTGTCAATTCCTAAAAAAGAAAGAGACAAAATACTCTTCAACTTAATGATAATATACAACATTCCATTAGCATTAATCCACTTATCTGAGTGTTGTAGATACTCCAGTCTGCAGGGAAAAGGTTGAAGCGGGATACCAGAAACCACAGCCTGACACAGATAAAGTAGCAGGGAAACTTTATTTGGTGGCCCCAACTAAAATGTTTCTGCCAGAAGCCTTCTTCAGGGTCTAAAATTGAACATAAACATAAAATTAAACATATGTCATACAAAATAAAAAATGTTAAAAAAAATCTCCTGCTGGTTTGATACTCCAGTCTGCGCCAACAATCAGAGGTCAATCTTCGTCTCAGCTATACGCCATCAAAAAGTTAACGAATATCCTCCGTTATCACAAAAACTTTAAATGCCCAACAGAAGCTTCTGTTTCACCTGCTAGGCTTCTTCAGGGATTCCAGTAATGCAGTTCTCATGAAGATTACCAGATATTATTCGCCACAATTTTCTTCAAAAATCACTGACATCGGGCATAACCCATGCCTCCTAGTTCTTAAATCAACAGCGTCTGATGTCAGGCACTTTTAAAGAGAAGTAAAGCAAGCTGATTCGCTCACAAAAGCTGACGTAGTTTTTCAACAACAGCTTTATTCCCATTACACACTAACCTTACCACCTTAATGAAATACATTAAAAATGAGGAAACATGAGAGATTTGTATTAATTTTGTGGAAAATATAATTAAAGTGTAGAAGAGTTATGACCCGTGATGTAAAGTCTGCCATTCAAACCCTATGGTGATGTATTTCGCCACATGTAGGGGAAGGGCTATCCTGAGGTCATATATACCTTAGCGAATTATGTGATAGTTATTTGATAGATTGGTAAAAAATGTTATCTTTGTAGACTGGTGTCTCTAAGGGTATCTATATATTATGTTATTTGAGTTTACCCTTTGACAGTAGATTCTAGTAATGGTTGCACCTCTCCCAGCACCAGGATCTCTTCCTCAAAGAGACAAAAATCTGGAGGCACACAACAGGACTGTGTGTGCAACAGCTTCTTTTGGCCTACAGTTTTGAGACTCCTGGGCAGAACATGAGACCTGGTGTTTCTTCATGGTCTACTCTTAAAATGTGACAATCCTCTCTCTCAGCTTATCAGACCCCATACTCTGCATCAGGAGCCAAGGAGGAGCTCTGAGGCAGGATAAGTGCCAGTTAACAGGCTGCTGTGGAACACTTCCAAATCTGGACCCGCAAATTAGCACAGTTTAGATGGGATTGGTTGGAAGGCTGGCAGTATAATGTACACCTCCATCTTGTAGTTTTTCACAGTGCCATATCACTCACTGTGCACTCCTCTTCCACTGTCAACTCCACACTGTGTTCTTTCCACCTTACTATACCATATACCTGAAAAAGACTACTTGAGTCGATGAGTCAAGCTCCATCCCTGGTCTTATTAAAATCCAGGATAAAACCCCACCTCTTCAAGACTGCTTTTGGATCCTCAAAGAGGTAGGTTTTAGCCTGGATTTGAATAGGACCAGCGCTACCCGTCTAGCTGTGTAGCACTGTGATCAATATGTTTTGACTTTTCCTGGGCAGCCTTTCCTCATCCTCCTGCTTTGTACCTCTGTGCATGCCTTAGGCTTATTATTATACACCTCTGTTCTGTTACGTACTTTGCTATGCAGTTCCTAACAACCTAAGTCTGGGAGAACCCAGTGCAAAGGGAAAACACTACCAGTCTACCACCATCAACGAGCCTTGAGCTCTCTCTTCAGAGTTCTTTTCAAATTTCCATTATTGAACTTGTTTGGATATTCAGAGGGAAGGGGGGAAGCACACTTACTGTTATACCCTTCACAAAAGAGTGGTATTCCTATCAGGAGAGATGAATTTGGAATGCTGACAGAGGAAGGGGACACCTGCCTAGCCAGTTTGATAGCCAAATCAATCCTAGCTATCATGGGATGACAGATTGCCCTCACATCCACCATCCTCCATTACTGTACTTGTCAATTAAGAAATTGTACCTGTTGAGTTATCGACTAAGAAACCCTTAGATTGTTTTAAATGACTCGAGTGTACTCCCTAAATGCTTCTTCCACCCCAGGGGGATCTCCCTTTGTACTTAAGAGTCCTATACTAGGACCAAAGTCCTCAGTGCCAGTACTCTAACCTGTAAGCACATGGCTTAGCTGAACTTACTCCACTTCTACAGCCTAGACTTATGCCGCATCGTCTACTCTTTCTCGGTTCTCCTGGCATTATTGGGCCTTCCTTTCAATCTGGGTGTTGTGATGTGCTGGTCCTTCTGGCATAAATTAACATATTCCAACCAAATGTATTCAACTAACAAAGGGTGAGAAAAAATGTCCGCCTTTCTGATTATAATATCCTTAATAGCAGCTATTTGTTTGATTGAATCACTTTCACCCTTGGTATAATTGTGAAAAATGACTTTACCCATTTGCTATTCTAAGATCTCCAATACTAAGGTAGGGCATATTTAGTGGTGGTGGCCATCACCGCTTTAATTTATGACTGGTTCAGAATAACCCTTAATCAGCTCACCTTTGTCTACCTGTTTATTCACACCTTCAAAAAAATTTAACAGATTAGTACTTTTCTTGACTAAATCCATATTGGCTTTTTCCCATTAAACCATGACTATCTACATGTTCAGTAATTTTATTCTTTATAATGGTTTCTACCATTTTGCCCAGGCTTACTGGTCTGTAGTTTCCCTGATCGCCCCTTGAACCCTTTTTAAAATTGGCATTACATTGGCCATTCTCCAGTCTTCAGGTACAACAGATGCTTTTAAGGATAGTTCATAGATTACTAATAGTAGGTCTGAAATTGTTATTTAGAGTGAATAGATATGTGATAAAATACTTATGAAATACTTAAATAAGTATTTCATAAGTATTTTATCACATATCTATTCACTCTAAATAGCAATCGTGTTAGTCATTTTTTTAGATACAATATTTTATTTATTTATGTTTGTCATGCCTATTACCTTTTATACCTTTTACACATTTATCATGTTTCTAATCTAATGTATGTAACCCTCCCCCCTTTTTTAATCTGTTACTTTTTTAAGCATTTATAACACACATCCTGTGCAAAACTCCATATGTGTCTATCCATACAGGTGATATTTGTAAGTATACATTTTATAATGATGACTATTTTTAGCCCATGTGCCTTTCTGCTGCCCTGCGTTTTTACCTCAGTCTATTTTAATATTATTTTAGAGTTTTATATTGTATTTAATTTCATCATTATTTATTATTATGTTCCCCATTATGGAGATTTTTAATTTATGTGTTTGACATTAACTATTATTGTTTTATGTGTTTTTCAAATGTAACATATCTATGTTATGTTATTTTATTCATTTTTATTTATGTCACTTTTATTTTGTTGTAAAGCTGCATGCCTCCTGAGGAAGGCATTTGCCGAAACGCGTTGGGGTCTTCACCAATAAAGTCATCTACGACCGCTTTACGTCTTTCAATTCTTCTGATACATCACCTTTAAATACCATTTCAGGCATGGGTAACTTTTCTACATCTTCTTCATTCAGTCTCTCCACTATGGCCTTGTCCTCCCTTAGCGCCCCTTTTCCCCAGTGAGTGGCATTTAAGCAGTTTGCAAGTCTATAAACCACTTAAATGCCTTTGAATATACCCCCTCCAAGTTTTTAAATGTGAACAACACAGAGTCTAAAGGATAGCTCATCCTTTGTACCTTCAGAAGGACATGACAAACTGCCCTTCTGATGGTGGTTTCTGGTACACTTTGCATACTCTTTGCCCCTCTTCTAGAGCATTTGTGACACTCTTGATGGCTCATGGTGCTTCCATCAAGTTTGAAACAGGTTTGATTGAAAATAGCTTCCCCAATAGATTCTAATTTGAATGAATGAACGAAAAAACAGGTATATTTGGATGAACGAAAAAGAGCCCAAAAATCTTTGGCATGCACATGCATAGTTTTCATTATTACTCACCTTGTATTATATATAATTTTCAAATAGATGGCTAATTGGTAATTATTCTATAGACAAAAAAATAATTTTTAAAATGGAATGCATGCTTTTTTCCTTTTATTTTTGTCTTGAAACAACTATGACTAAAATTATATTGCACGCTAAAAAGGCCTAATGTAATTTATATTATACATTAAAGTATTTTGCATGAAAATATAGTAAGATATGGATAAAGCAAGAATTATATGTTTCATTAGAAGTGTTATAACCTGTTCTGCTCCAATATAACTATAGCACTTTTTCTGTCACTCTGAAAATTATTTATTTTGAATGCATATGTATTGCAACAGAACTGCTTTAGCTGTATGTTTTAACATTGCATTATTTCCTAATTATTTCCTGGCACATCTTTTATCTGCTCAGGGACAGTGACAATATAACTGTTCACCCATCACCCTATGATAGCAATGTGTATTTTTCTGCAGGCTGTAAAATGACCACATTTTTATTATTTAAACTTAGAATTTGCCTACTTCAAAGCCCATGTGAGGCTGAACATCAAGCATGATATACAAGAATGGTCTGATTAAAAGGAAAAAATAATTACATACAAGATAGTCAATTTTGCGAAGGACCTATTATGTGTCAGTCAGTGCTCATATATACTGCAGTGTTTTATTAAATTAAGGGGAGACATCTTATGCAGATGTGACATAGGTTCATATGATAGGTTACGGGCAAATGTCTGTGGGAAACTCTAAAACATACTTGAATCCATTTCTGGTATACAAGAAACTCTTTGGCATGGTAACAAACATTTGCAGAGAAGCCAAATGGGCAGAGCGAGCATGGACAGTTTAATTGGAGCATAATCTCTCAGGACTCTCTCCAGCTGCTGCACCTCCCATCTTTCTTGATATGCTATGACCACTCTGACTGGTGCCTGCTGCGGTCAGAGAAAAATGGCAAAGAGGGAATGGAAAGGAGGTAAAGGACAGGGCATGTGAATGAAATTATTTTCTATAGCTCCTGAATTCATTCCTCCTAGTAATGCCGTGCATATTCTGCAAGGCAGCAGCATCATCCCCGTGCCTGCTAGTTTAACAGGGTCTCTGCTTTCTCCAGGTTGCAGTAGCTATACTGACTGACTCTGCCTGAGGCAGCTTAGTTTGCATTTTATACTGCTTCATTGCCCTTATTTCATTATCACGAACATCTCTCTCTTTTTCTACCTCTGACTGCTTTTGTGCGTCTTGCCGTTCCTTCTTTTCTCTGATTTCTACTAACCACCCTGAACGAGGTTATGGAGAAAGAGTCTTAGGTAAATAAATGCCTGTTTTCTAGCTGAGAGATTTGCACAGTATACAAGATGTCATGAGAGTTTTTGTATATGACCTTGATAATTCAACTTGGTTTATATGATTAAGATGAATGAGCCATTTACTTGGAGACAAGATAGCAGAAAAGCAAGCCATTTTACTTTATGTTCATAACTGTGGTAGCATTATGTGCTCATTGTATTGATGTCTGCAACCATAAATTAATCATGAATGATTATCAATACGAATGCAGAGAATGCTTATGTTGCTGTGGTGTGAAATTATACAAATCACTTGGCTGAAGAGAATAGTTGCCTAGAGGAAAAATATAATTATTCTGTGGAAAATTCAATAGATATGTCTATGTGCGACCTGATGCATAGACTGACTGCCATGTTAAGGACAATCAGACAAAGAACCGGGTTTGCTTTTGTGCAATGCTTTACATGCGGAAGTATTCTAAAGTGCCTTATAAGCCAGGATGAAAATAACACTTATTAAGTGTGCATTATGAAGATCATTTTATAGCAGACCACCAAACTTGTGTGGCATCTGCGTGTGGCATGAGCATAACTTACATCTATTTAATAAAGGTAACAGACAATATGAGCCCAATTCAGTGAGGGGCACGTCTGGGCCATCTGGACGGCCAAAAAATGGACGGCCCAAAAGTGTACCTGATTCGGAAACCACAGGAGCTAGATATTTCCATGGGTGCAGGATCAGGCACATAGACGACTCGGCATTGCCCCGATGCAGTGGCAGGAGATGTCCTTCCATCAGCCTGCCATATGCTCCTGCTGGTGTGCCAATGCCATGGCATCTCATTGCCACAGCACTGGGACGCCCAACAGGAGCACCAATAGCCCACCACCGAAAAAAACATCAGTTCCCCGCTGCCTAGCCCTCAGCGGAGGCAGCCAGGGCCGGGATCGGGAGGCAGAGACTCATCTGCATCCCCTCTGGCTGTTTGGTGGGGCTGCATGGCCCAATCGCTGCTGCATCAGGAGCTTATGCCACCTCCGAGATGCTATAAATCCCATGTCTATCCTTCCACCGGTGGACGTACATGGCCATGATCTGAATCGGCCCTGTATGTCCGGGTGCCTCGGCCCACCCCCCATTCCGCCCATTCTCTGCCTCTGTCCAGACATCCCCGCACAGTGGCTCTGTGTGTGTGGGGAGCATGTGAGGCAGCATACAGTCCCGGCGAATAACAGGGTCGGACGTTCAACCCTGACATACAGTACATCCTTGCTATTCGCGGTTAGAATCGGGCCCTACAGTATATGTATATTATAAATGCTATAACTCCCGCACAAAGTTTATTCACTTATGTACATATGTTTATGTTTGCCTTTATCAGCGAGGGGAAGGTTGACATTCCTCCCTCTTTTGAATGATTATTCTGACAAAAAGTTAATGACACGGAGGTTTGCTATTGGTATGCCAAGGTTTTTTGTTTTGGTCTAATTAATTTTACCTTGTGCGGGGTTTTTTTTCTACTTTATTTCATATATGGCAATATCTACAAGCAAGTTCCCAACTTTAGGAGTTATGGGTCCAATATTCAGTGGTAGTGGCTAGCACAATTACAGCAGCTAGCTGTCGCTGCTATACCCGAAAACCAGATATTCAATGCCAGGAGCCATATCCGGCCACTGGTATTGAATATCTGGGTCAGCCAGATAGCCAGATAGCCAGGAAGCTAACCAGGCAGCGGGGATACCTCATATTCAACTGCTGCCCAGTTAGCTTCAATTATATCAAATTACACCCCCAGAAATCAGCCCTTCCAGGAAGAGCTGCAGCCTGAGCCTGAGGAAGAGCTGCAGAGCTGAGCGGCTTGAAACACTACTTGGTGTTGCACGTGAACTATACGATTCTCTTACTGTTTGGGACATTGGATGAAGAAATCTTGAGTGGTGATTTATTCCAGACACTCCTGTGTTGAGTGGTACAAAGGAAAGCTTACAATCAGAGGTCACGCCGACACGGTCTTCTTTAAGATACCGGCAACGGGTTTCTGCTTTGTTTTGATAAGTACCTTGGGAGGATATTATTGACTGGGGAGTATGTTTTAAGGAGACCAACAATTGACTGAGATTTCTTTAGATGAAGAAGAAGTCCATTTCAGCGGTATGGGTATAACAGCTTGGTAGTGCTGTAACACCCGGTTTTTCGATCTGTAGTGGGTCTTTTAATATTTAATTTAAAAGGAGGGCTCACTTCGGGAGCAGGATGATTCCTTCTCATGGTGAGTTATCCGACAAAAAATACATATATAACATAATGGTTACAAAAGAATTATAGTGTGAAATCAAGTATTGGGGGCCAGTTAGCTTCAGTAGCAAGGGTTAGGCCAGTTTTTACTGTGCCTGACTTTCACTGCTGAGAGATAACCAGACAGCGTTTGAATATCACCACTGACCATTTATCCCCAGGTGCCGCCCCCGGATCACCCCGATGCTAGCAGGTTAGCATCGGGGCACCCAGCAGTGGCACCTGCAAACATTCAGTGGTACTAAATGTATTAGTGCCGCTGAATATCTCATTCACCACAATTAACGCGGTTGGCAAGTCTGCTAAATATCGGGCCCTGTGTTCCTAAATTAGCCTTTTTGAAAATTTACTAGGGCTGAGTACCTACATATTTTCTTAAAATTTCACTAAACTCCTAGATTTAGGAGCATAAAAAGTGGGTGGCAATGGGGGCAGATTTAGGGAGACGAAAAAAGGTTAGGACTTTAGCACTGATTTTCAGCTCCTAGTTAGGCTCATAAATCTAGATAAATGACTGGCAGGCTTGAATTTAGGAGCATAGGGCCCGATATTTCAAGGCATTTACACATTTACAGACTTGAAAACCATGTAAATGCCCCAAGTGGGATATTCAGCGGCATCGGGTCATGTCGTTGGTGGAGGGTGGAGCGGAAGCAGAGCCAATCACAAACCGGTCAGCGGTAATATTGAGCCATTGCCTGGTTTGTGATCTGCAGTGAAAGCCAGGTGCAGGAAACCCTGGCCTAACTTTCACTGCTTATCGCTAACTGGGCAGTGGTGCAAAATAACTGCTGCCCAGTTAGCGATTGGGCTCTGAGGCAACCCCGAATATTCAGTGCTGGGGTGGATTTGACCCTGGCATTGAATATCCAGGTTTAATGTTTCGTGCTGCAGCTATCCACCATAATTACACTAGCTGTCAGCATTAAATATTGGGCCCATAAATTTTAAGCACCTAAATTAGGATGAATTTACAGCTTAGGCTCCTAAGTGTGGCTGAAAAATAGGATACAAATTTTGGAACCTAACTTAGGAGCCTACATTTAGGAGCTCAGCTTTTTTTGAACATTGGACCCATATTTTATAAAATAGGTACTTAAGTGCAAAATCTCCACCCATTTCCCCTCCATGAGGATGCCCCTGTTCAGAACCGAGAAATTTGTGCATATACAGGAAAGTTCTGTGAAAGTTACATGCATAAGTCTTTATTTTTAAGGGCTTATGGGTGAGCTTCACCTGGGCGCTATTCTATAAACGTGCACGTTAGTGCTAATCACATGAGTGTTGCTTGGGTGGAGCATAGGTGTGGCCATTGCTGATGCGAGTAAGTTATAGAATGACGTGAATTGCACGTGCCAGTGCCCCGATTTAGGCACGACAAGCTATGCCTGCCTTAGAGCAGGTGTAAGTAGCTACACTAGGTTCCAGCATATCCGTACTGTATGTCCCTGTTTAATAACATAAAGCATGCGTGTGCTTTACCTTATAAAATAGGCTCATAGTTTATGTACGGCATTGCCTGCATGGCAGAATACAAGATCAGCATCCCATGGTCTTGGAAACATCATCCCTTGGAATAGCATCCCATGGTCTAGGAAACCAAAACGCTCTCGATGACACCATCCACGCAGCCATGTGAGGACGGACTTCCTGCTTATTCCTGGCGTGCAGTGGCGGCCAAGAAAGCAAATAGAATATTAGGAATCATAAAGAAAAGAATAGAAAATAAAACCAAGGATATTATAATGCCTCTATATTGGTCCATGGTGCGACCACACTTTGAATATTGTGTGCAATTCTGGTCAACATATCTTAAAAAGGATATAGCAGAATTAGAAAAGGTACAGAGAAAAGCCACCAAAATGGTAAAGAGAATGGAAGGCTACCCCCTTTGAGGAAAGAAAAGATTAGGGCTCTTCAACTTGGAAAAAGAGACGGCTGAGTTGAGAAATGATAGAGGTCTATAAAATAATTAATAGAGTAGAATGGGTAAATGTAGATCGGTTGTTTACTCCTTCAAAAAGTAGAAAGACTGGAGGACACTCAATGAAGCTACAGTGTAGCACATTTAAGACTAATCATATAAAATATTTTTTTCACTTGGCGTGTAATCAAACTCTGGAATTCATTACCGGAGGATGTAGTGAAAGCTGTTAGTGTAGCTGGGTTCAAAACAGGTTTGAATGAATTCCTTGAAGAGAGGTCCATAAACCATTATTAAAGAGGATTGGGGAAATTCACTGCTTACCCCTGGGTCAAGCAGCATGGAATATGTATACCTTTGGGAACCTATGGTCCAACTAAGAGCAAACGTCACGTCAGAAACAGTACACAGTAGGGAAACGTGATGTGTCCAAGGATAGAACAACTGATCATATAATGTTGAAACAGAGGCTTTTATTTGCAATACCAAATGGATGATGCCCACCCGACACAGGCCGTGTTTCGTTTAATAAAACTTCATCAGGGGTACAGGGCAACAATCTCTCAATGGCAAAAGCTGTAAAAGACTCTTCTTGTCCATAAATTTCATATCAAGCCTAAACTTGCTGCACAATCCGCGGCACTCTAAACGTGAATTCCTCTAAAAAATCACCACGATGTATCCTGCATCTCATTTCATGACTCAAAAAATGCCTGACATGTATTTAAGACCTGGAGTGGCCTCTGTTGGAAACAGAATACTGAGCTTGATGGACCCTCGGTCTGACCCAGTATGGCATCTCTTATATACTTATATACTTATCACCCCCCCCCCTCCCTTATGCCCCAAGCCATTTTATAAATCGCTACTTCTACTTTACTTGCAATACCGGCTTTTACACTTACCCCCAGAAAAGACAAGGGAAGCATAGAAAGGGATAGAAAGGTTGTAGTCAAAAATAAGCGCACACAAATAAATCACCAGCTGAAGATCAACCCATAGTTTGTCTTCTATGGTTTCCCAGCAATCTGCTCTGTGCAGAAGGCTTCGACACCTCGGGCCTAATATTCAAAGGAGCTTATGGGGGTCAATCTGAACCACAAATAAGCTGCCTGAACGTGTCAGATAGATATGTATCTTGCAAAAACGTACAGAACTGTATTCCAACCCTCTGCAGCCCTGCACGTACACGGCACTTAAACGGGGATTGCAGAATGTGGGCAGGAAGGGACGGAACGGGGGGCATGGCCAGCCACCGAAATGTAAAAAGTGTATTCTGGCCACACCCATGTATGTCCGCAGTCGGCCCCACAGACGTCCAGGTTATACCTGCAAAACCGTGGAATAAAGGTAGGACTTAGAAATATTACTGCTCCTTACTCCAATGCAGCTAATAGTGGCGAATGGATGTCTAACCTATGCTATGCACTGGTGTGACTGCAGTTCATAGAATCACAGCATGCAGTGTTACAGAACAGAAAGCAGAGGAGATGGAGGATGTACTTCAAAGCAGCAGAAATAAACACCCCCACAAATGTATGCAGTAGAGCACAAGTGCTCAATCTGGCTATGCTGGCATTTGCTGTGTGAGCTAAAGGGGCACAACTAGGGCTCCCGAACAATGCCCACATCCTGAAAATGATACTGGTGACAGAGTCATAGCACCCCATGTGAAAATGTAAGCCCAGCCATCGGTGCTATATTCAGCACTCAGCCAGCTGGAGTGTTGCGCTCCACACAGTGGATCTCTACAATATTCTCTATGCAATCTGTACAGTCCCCTGATGCAGATAAGGCCATATGTAAATCCTATAGGAACACTATATTGGGGATTTCATATGCCGGTGGCTATATGGCACATATCTTGTGCACAGATCACTGTTGCCGCTGTTTACATATGTGGGTCTATGATGTGTAATGCGCATATGGGTTTTGACCCTTGGGGCTGATATACTGGAAGGGCTGTTTGGGCCTACTGCAGCTCTGTATCTGTTAGAGGTCCACTACTGTAGTTATCGTGTATGTAAGTAGCCAAATGGCAATGCAGTGACCAGGGATGATGCTGGGTTGGCAGTATTGATTGCTATGGTTTCCTTTCCAACAGCTACAACATTCGGTGCAGGGCAGTCTTTTGGCAGATGGCTGTTTCTGTGGGATTGCAAGTGAGAGTGCATGTGTGTGCATGGTTGGAGGGTTGCACAAGGGGGTCTAGATTGTTCATCCACATATCCGGGAGTGGGGGGGAGAGGACAAGTATGCCTGGCAGGTACCTGGCCCATAGGGCTTTCTGCAGCATCATCAGGTACCAGTGCATATGGGCAGGAGTGAGCAGGACGGTTCTGCAATCACTTCCCTGTCCAGATACTGTACTTCCCTGTCACTACTCAGGGGACCTCAGATGGAGGGCGTGCAAATGTGCACAGCGCAGTACACCATTTAAAAGTGCACCAGCATTGGTCTCTACAAATGTGCACGGTTGTAGGGGGCGACAGTGGTGTCTCTGGGCATGTCTGTGCGGTGTTGCACCACTGACTGCTGTCATTCCAATGGTCCTTTAGTAGTGCAGGGGAAATGTTTGGGTAGTTTGCTATGGGGAGCCTGGTCTGCTGGGATCATGTCCTTACTTAGAATTGGTAAACAAACAAACCAACAAAGTATCTGTAGAAGACACGAAACCAAGGGGAACCGATACAAGGACTGGCAGTAATTCAGGTAAAACCCCTTTTATTGATGACCCCTATGCGTTTCGGCCAAAGGCCTTCCTCAGGGGGTAAAGTGAGAGGGCAAACCTCAAAAAGAATAACAAAAAATCCATAATCAATGAACATTAAAATCAAACATATCCATGAAAACATACAAATAAATAATTAATATCATCAAATAATCAATAAATGCCTAAAGCAATGAAAGTTACACATACAAAGTGTGTCAACTACCTATGCATAAATAAATAATAATAATGCTAGTACTGGTATATTAAAAACAATGCATAATACAAATTATAAATAAAAATTATAATAACAATACATGTGAACAATAAATTACTAATATAAGCTAAAATATAAATATAAGACCATAAAAACAAGATGAAACTAAAACAAAACAGAGATGAGGAGGATATACTGGGAAAAAATGATGTTTAAAATATCAATCGGTGAATAAGATAAAAAATAAATGCCAATTCCTTCAGACAAATCTTTCATGTAAATAGAGACGTACACCACTGAAATAAAACATCATTCACAAAATTAAAATATATACATATAAATATAAAATGATAAAATTATGCTTTTATAATTCATGAGAAGACAACCACAAGAAAAATTCTATGCTGAAAACATTTATTTATTTATTTATTTACATTCTCTTATATACCGCGCTATTCTGCATCAGTGCAGTTTACATTGAACAAACTGAAATTACATTGAACAGGGCATTATAACTTGGAGATAACTATTTTACAGGGAACATTTAAAAGGAAGGATGGACCTATCAAAATCATAGTTCTTGCTGCTATAAATTATATGTCAAACCTTAAAAAAGAATGTCTATCAACTTAAAAATACAAAATAATACATGTGTAGGTAAAAATATGAAGTTCATCTCACCAAAGTATCTGTAGAAGACACGAAACTAAGGGGAACAGATACAAGGACTGGCAGTAATTCAGGTAAAACCCCTTTTTTTGATGACCCCTCCGCATTTCGACCCAAGGCCTTCCTCAGGGGGTAACGTGAGAGGGCGTGGCGTTCCGGTGTTCCGCGTTCAACACCAATGGCAGCAATGTCGGCTTTACAAATTCCTCTTTTCTATTATGGCTGGCCATTTTTCTTTCTCTCAGTTGTAAATTGTTCCCTATTCCCTTACCCTATAACTAATAACAAATCCTGTTGTGTATACTTGTAAATACTCATGTAAATAGTTGCAGTAATGACGTCCCATGTTTTATCCAAGTTCTCTGACCTTGTTCTCTGTAAAACCAAACAGTTTGTTGTTCTGGTCTGTTGTTATATTGTGAACCGCGCTGATGCTGAATAGAGCGGTATATAAGAGCCTGTAATAAATAAATAAATAAATAAATAATAAATAATAAATTTGAAAGTAGTGATAGCATCCTTTCCAACATTATAAGTATGTCATGTCGTTTTTCAAAATAGGAGAGATCTTCATACAATGTTTTTTAAAAAGTAAGGGGTATGTTTACTAAACCTTCTTAACGTGCGCGCTGTGCAATTAGCGTGCGCTAAGGTACCTTAGCGCGCGCTAATGACGCTTTACGGGGCACAAATGTGCCTTAGTGCGCGCTCACGCGCGCAGCAGTGAAAATGAGCGCTGAAGGCGGGGAAAGGCTCCCGGAGGGCGGAGGAAGGCTCCCCAGGGGCGGAGAGAAGGGGTCAATGGGTGGAGAGTGGGAGGGGAGAGGCTCCCCACACACTAACGATGTGAAATCCGAGGCCAAAACTAACGCAAGTGAAAACCTCGCGTTTGAGCTGATTTAAAGGGAAAAGAAACCATTTCTGTCAGCAATGTACAGCAAAACCAGGGAAACCTACAAAAAAGTGATGTGTGATACATGTGCATGGAACAAAAGTGCAAATAAACATTGAAAATGACCCCAACAAAATAAAAAAAAATCATAATCAAGCTGGGCAATAGTGATAGTAATGGGAAACATCAAAAAACACTCCCAAGAAAGCCCCAAAAAATAAATATGAATTTTGGAAGGGTCTACGCTCCGTCCCCATACAAGGTGAATGATCCCACAGTGAAATAGCACTGATCAGGGTTTCCCTCTCCATTGGACAGGTTACCTATGGCATGCACATGTTCCACAACAGCAGGGCGGGCATGTCGGAATGGGCAACTGGACAGATGCTGGGAAAGGGGATACAGAGGGCTGCAGGCGGCACATGCTGTGGTGCAGCTGGGGCACAGTGCGGACTAGGCAGATGCCTAGGTGGCACTTAGGAATGCTGAAACTGAACAGCAGCCAGACAGCAACTGATGAGGGCCCAACATGGGCACGAGAGTGTTTATCACAGTGTCACAGGGGATAGTACCCAGCAGGTACCTCCAATGGCACAGAACATTGGCAGGCGGTGTTGGGGGGAAGCGTGGACGCCTATGCAGGCACCCCTACCCCAGAACATGCACCATAGGCAGCCGCCTACCTGCACACTGGATGGCTTGAGACTGCACACCACCAGCACCACCAGCAGAAGGGCATGTCAGCATGGTGGCAGAGGGGTACTGGTGGTGGAGGGGGGCAGTGGCAGCTGCCCAGAGCAGACCATGGCCTAGCCCTGTGTAGGTGGGTGCCATGCACTGCAACAGACAGGCCCTGCCGGACAAAAAGTCATGGCATCACCAGGGAATGCACTGTCTCTGTGGCAAAACGGTGGTGCAGTGCACACAACCAGTGTGTTTGGAGGCAGAAGGTCACGGGTTCAAGTCCCAGCTATGGTGCCTGCCAACCCAGTCCCCATATTTTACCCACTACTACAACGTGCTAATACAGATAGAACCTTTATTGCAGATGATGTAAACAAGCCCAAAACACCTACATTTTACCCTACAGAGCACAGACTCCATAAACAGGTGCATTACCTACAGCAGAGTCTCCCAAATGCAGTCCTGGAGGGCCAAACACCGTTCAGGTTCCATGCTGCCTCTAATAAAGATGCCTGTGCTGCATATCTATGCACCACTCCCATGATATGCAGATGTATCTCATGCATATTCATGAGGGACAGCATGAAAACCCGAACAGTGGTTTTATTTATTTATTTATTTATTTATTTGGTAAACATTTATAAGCCGCCACTTCCAGCGATCAGCAGCGGACCATGGTGTAAATACAGGGAGTAACTTATTCAATCAAAGATACAGTATGATTTGAGGGAAGGGTACACCAGAATCACAAAGAATTTCAAATATACATTACATTTTGATCATGCAGGTTTGGGCAACAAAGTGAGCTAATAAATAAACATTTGTTTGATCAGATTTTAAATATACATTACAGGTTTTTCAAGTACATAGAATACATTTGTATATGCAATCCTACTAACATTGTATATCTTCTGGAAGATGAAGGTAGGTCAGAGGTTGCTTTGTAGTGTGATTTGACTGTTTAACAGTGCTCTTTATAGTAAACTGCCTCTTTCACCTTATTTTTGAAAGGACTCTCCTCTGCAAGACACATCAGCAAGCTCTTCCTGCACATCATAATATAGTTCAGATACTATCAATCACAAGAGCCTGCACGCGCCCCTATACTTAAGGCAGAAATTCTCAATGTATCTCAAAAGCATCAAAAAGTTGAGTTGTGTGCTTTGCAGAATCCTTTCCTCTCGTCTATTATGACCTAAAATCTTCAGTGTTTGGCACACCAGGACTGGAGTTGGAAACCTCTGCCGTAAAGCAGCAGCCAACAGGGGCAGATACACCCACACCCACAGGCTCCATTAGCCAATGCCCCCTGGAGAGGCAGGGCATTGGGCCCTGCGTGCATCTCCCAATACTAGCACTTGCATACCTTAGCAATGCCACCCTACACCTGGGAATACGGTACACAGCTATCAAAAGGTTGCTATGATTACTGGCAGATAGCAATTCCTACGTTAAGCACAGTTTGCTGATTGAGCTCCATCATAGCAACCTTTCTGATGTCTGTGGGGTGTGCTTCAGGTCTGGTCTCTGACAGTGTTTACCACCCTGGGGAGTGACCCCCAACAGTTTTGCGTACCATATCCATGCCTGCACTGTGCCCAGGACTGGTGTGGTGGCCAGGGCTGCTAAACACCTCTATAGTAGCACAATGCTGGCATAGGTGTGGGAGTGTGTGTCTGTCTATCCAGTGTGTGGTGGCTGCAAACATCCTCCACAGCCCACACTGCCAGCACTGTTGCCAGTATTGGCCTGCCAATATGCATAATGAGGAGCAAGGTACCATGGGTATAGTCCGGACAGGGTGGCCTGTCCAGGATGCATCTGCACAGGGCATAGGGCAATGGCTGGGACATTGTAGTGCCCGGCCACCACCTGCACAGACAGGGTTGCCACAGTATGTCCTGCTGGGAGTTCACTCTCACCCTGACTGAGCAGTGACCACGGCATGGCTAGGTTCTCCCATAGTGCCCTGTAATGTCTCTTTAATGTGATATTTCTGGGTTCCCTTTTGGGGCCCAATCACTGACTTATCTGCTTGGTGTGTATGCTGACATCCCAGTTCTGTGTGCATGCATCTTCTCCAGGAACACACCGTATGGACTAGCTATCAGACTGTTTGCAGCTAGTATGTGTCCTGCTGGAACACCTTGCAGGGTGCAGTGGCTGCAGGAGAATATCAGATTGTGGTGGGGTGCAGCTGAGTATTTCCAGGCCTAATGTATCTCTGCTATTGTGTTATGGATGTGTACAGAGCTGCATTAACTGTGCTGTAGGGTGTCTGTTCCCCAGCAGGACTGCGGTTGGTGGTCCCATCTACTGCTGCCATTGCAGGGATGTAAAATGTTGATCTGTCGGTGGGAGACCCTGTTTCCCACCCTCAGCTCCAGAGGGTGGGTTGGGTGGTGGTACATAATCTGCCTATGGGTCCATAAGGGTCAAACCTGACTGAGAAATACAGATGTATCCAAAGTGTGTCTGCAGGAACTACCTATCTCACACACTAGGACTGCTGGGGACCTACAGCATGGCCTATTTCTGCCATCTAAGGTGCTGTGGACCTGGTGCTGGGCGCCCCACCACACCCTCAGGGTGAGCACAGTACCCACACAATGTGACGGTGTGTAGCCACTCTGTGCCAGTAACACACATGGTCAGTTCTCCCTACCAGGCCGAGGTGCTGTGGGGGTGCATACCCCATCTTGTGTTCATCTGTAGATGGCTGATTTGCATGTGCAGTGCATCATGGGTACGGGTGGGCTAACCCTATCCTGGTGACCACAGCAGACTGTTTGTGTGGTGACATGCAATCCTTCTGCAGCCAGACAGGGGCTTGCTAGCTGCTATAGAGCTGTAGCCCACTGGTTATTTCACTGCCAGTGGAGCCAGAGGTTATGGGTTCAAACCCACAGTGGGGTTATTTGATAGGGCTGTCCAAAGCATTATCTATTTTTAATGTACATTAGTGCTGCCAGCAAAAACACCCTCAGCGTACTGTACCTATAAGGTGCCTCAGAGGGCGCTTTATAGGGCGCCCTATAGGGCACCTTATGGTTACCGTCCATATAAGGTGCACTATATAGTATCCTATGGAGCAACTTATAGGGTGCCCTATAGGGGACATTATAGGGTACCATGGCGGACAGTGCACTTTATAATGTGCCCTATGGAGTGCCTTATAGGGTACCTTATGCGGCACCTTAGGTTACGGCACATGAGGGTGTGTTTGCTGGCAGTAATTAATAAAATACAAATAAAGTGCAGCAGGAAAAAATACTTACATGTCAAAGCTGATGCTATTAGGCACACTGGGGATTGAACTCATGACCCCTGTATCATCAGTCAGTGCCTTAACCATTGTGCTACACTGCTGTTCCTCCTTGCATGTCAGCGCACCTACTTAAGATTTCCATGCGTTTAAATGCACAGTGCTGCCATCAAAAACAGTGCTATGACCTTGCCGTGCCTCATAGGGCACCCTATATGGCGCCCTATAGGCCACCCTTTAAGCAACATTGTAGGGTGCCTTGGTGGACAGTGCACTTTAAAATGTGCCCTCTGGGGTACCTTATGGGGTGCCTTATGCAGCACCTTATGTTACAGCGCTTTGAGAGTGCATTTGCTAGCAGCAGTAATTAAAATAAAATTAAAATGCCTCATAATGCAATATTACACATAAATGGTAGTGCCTCAGCCAGCCTTATTCATTGGGCACAGTGAGGGATTGAACCGATGACCCCTGCACCATCTGTCAGTGTCTTCACCATTGTTCCTCTGTTCGCACATCAGCGCGCCTGCTTATGCTTCCTGCACACGTTTCTCATGCGCTAATGTGCGCGGCGCACAAGAGTGCGCGCGCGCTAATCCCGTTTTGCTACTTTTGACCGGATCGCCCACTCCTTTTATGGCATTCTGCAGACTAACGCGGCGCGCACGTTAAGAGGGTTTAGTAAACATACCCCTAAATGTACATGGTTTACATGGTCACTTTACTATTTCACAGTCATTTAAGTTTTCTTGAAATTATTGTGATTTTCACAATTGGTAGATGCACCCTCGTCAGTATTTAACAGCCCTTTTGACAGGTTTGTTTTCTGTCGGCAACATGTATTATTTTGTATTTTTAAGTTGATAGACATTCTCTATATGGAACTAACAGCGCTATCTTATTCCATGGATTTGTAATGTTTCACATATTTTTTAAAAAAGACTCTCCAGGATATCTTAATCTATTTTTTTACAAAAAAGTTTTTACATGGTTTGTTTGTCCAGAGCTCCTCCCTCCTTTTCTTCTTTTTTAAGGTTTGACATTTCTTTTTTAAGGTTTGACATATAATTTATAGCAGCAAGAACTATGATTTTGATAGGTCCATCCTTCCTTTTAAATGTTTTCAGCATAGAATTTTTCTTGTGGTTGTCTTCCTATGAATTATAAAAGCATAATATTATCATTTTATATTTATATGTATATATTTTAATTCTGTGAATGATGTTTTATTTCAGTGGTGTACGTCTCTATTTACATGAAAGATTTGTCTGAAGGTATTGGCATTTATTTTTTGTCTTATTCACCGATTGATATTTTAAACATCATTTTTTCCCAGTATATCCTCCTCATCTCTGTTTTGTTTTAGTTTCATCTTGTTTTTATGGTTTTATATTTATAATTTTAACTTATATTAGTAATTTATTGTTCACATGTATTGTTATTATAATTTGTATTTATAATGTGTATTATGCATTGTTTTTAATATACCAGTATTAGCATTATTATTATTTATTTATGCATAGATAGTTGACACACTTTGTATGTGTACCTTTCATTGTTTTAGGCATTTATTGATTATTTGATTATATTAATTATTTATTTATATGTTTTTATGGATATGTTTGATTTTAATGTTCATTGATTATGGATTTTTTGTTATTCTTTTTGAGGTTTGCCCTCTCACGTTACCCCCTGAGGAAGGCCTTTGGCCGAAACGCATAGGGGTCATAAATAAAAGGGGTTTTACCTGAATTACTGCCAGTCCTTGTATCTGTTCCCCTTACTTAGAATTGTGCAGTCATGTTTCTGAGATGTTCACGATGTGCATACATCGGGAGGTTGTCTACTGCCATGTATGTCATGCTGTGCTGCATCTTGTGCTAGTAAGTTCACTCTCTACCTGTTTTCCTGCTACATTACTGAGCACTGCAATTGCTTTGTAGTGGTCTGGGCATGCTACAGACTAGTTTCTATTGTCTAACTTGCATCCACCTAAAGTATCTCCAACTGTCATTGCATTCAGCCTCATAACAACACTGTTCATGCCCACACTAGCTTCATATCTTAAAGGGAGGCATGGCCATTCATGGTTATATCGTGGAGACAGGCAGGATCACAAGCGTACATCTTTTCAGAAAATGGTGAGCATGGGGACGTACAAAGCCATTGTCGGGGTATACCTGTCTTCGTACAGCGTTGCGTTGTGTGCATGCCATGCATAGCACATCTATGTGTCGATTTTGTGCATGTGGCTGCGTATATCCCCACGTGTGCAGAATCGAGTTCTGTGTCTGCCATTTTCCATTTGAACGTGCCCGCTGCCCGGATATGCACAATTTCGGAATTGGCCTCCACATGTTTAGCAGCAACTGCTAAATGAGCACGTCCCTTATCTGTTAATTTCCAGCAGCAGTATCTTGATAGTGCCACTGAAAATTCCCTCTAAATGTTCAGCAAAGTGCCGGGATGGCATGAGGGTGGAGGAGGAATATTTCACCTCACTATATGGTCTGCAGCAATAGTCAACTGCTATCCATATAGTTGAGCAGTTTAATTTAGGACAGAAAAAAATGCTGTCTGAAATGAAATCACTCAGTTATACGTATAGCAACTGAATATTGCTACCAGACATATAGCAGCTTGCAGCGAGCACTCTCCATGTATACTGAGCACTGGCATCTATCCGGGCAGCAGTGTGGAATATGCACAGTTTTTAAACACCACCACTGATGTTTACAAAAACATACTTGCTGCTGTGGCTGAACATTGACCTATTCCAATCTAATTATGAACTCAGTCATTACCTGCTGATATGCACTGACGCTTTCATAATTCTGTTTCATAGTCAGTGAGACTGAAATTTCAGAAGGGACCCTTTTCTGAAGCATGTGATACTCTAGAAGTGCTGAGACGGGACCTGCTACTGTTGAGATCTGCATTTGCGAGTATTTACCTGCTGGGAAATTGTATTGAAGCTTGGGGTAAAGGGAGATTTGGGTTAAACTGAAATTCTGTGTCTATTTAAAATTCTGTGTTTATTTCTCAATTCAGTTAAGGCCCAGTTTAACTGTAAAATGTTCTCTTAGAATTTAGCTATTTTAGGAATTTGCAAGGTACTTGTGGCCTAGATTGACCACTGCTGGAAACAGGATACTTGATAGACCTTTGGTACTGAGCTTTAATAAAGATTTAAAACATTCAGGTCTATTTATTTCAATCCAACTAAATTTTCCTGGTCCTTGAAATGTTACTGTTTTGGAAACATAGAAAATGATAGCAGATAAAAAACACATGGCCTATCCAGCTTGCTCATCCATATGAATTACTACTCTCTACAATCCCTTCCTATCCCTTTGAAATCCTCTGTGCTTGTTCCCTTTATTTAATTCAGATACAGTCCTCGTCTCTACCACCTCTGCTAAGATGCTTTTCCATGCATCCACCACCCTTTCTTTAAAGAAATATTTCTTCAGACTACTCCTGAGTCTCTCACCTTTATCCTATGCCCCCTCATTTTAGAGTTTCTTTTATGTTGAAAGAGACTCTACTTCTGTGCATTTATGCCACTGAGGTATTCATATGTCTCTATCACATTTCTTCCAAAATGTACATATTGAGATCTTTAAGCTTGTCCCCATATGCTTTATTTCAAATGATAAGTCAATTTACAGAGGGCTATCTGTTCACAATATAACAGTTCCTCCCTCTAGTTTTCCCAGGCTATGATTCTTTTCAATTGTATCTCTTGATATGCAAAAAATCAATAAACTAAATATGTGTAGGTATAGATATAGAAGGAACTTAAGGTCTCAGACCCCTGGTGGCATTATTTACCAGACTATATCTGGATTTGTGCCAGTTGCATCCACGACCTTCGTTCGTTCAATTACTTTTTCTTTTGATTAATTCTAACTCAAATATTTCAAACATTTTAAAAATTGGTAGTGCTTATCTTATGCAGTCTCCGACGCCACCTTCCGGCTCCGTATTTGCATTTCAAAACAGTGGGTTTCTTCAGGTGGGTTCTTAAAAATAAAGCACTTTGTTGTTTGCCGCTCCAGTATTGTCCTGTGCTGCTTGATATGTGTTTTTTCAGAAGTGGAACCCTGCCAAAGAATGATTGCAAAAAACATTATGATCACGCCTTACTCCCTTACTTCATTTTATGTATGGATATCAAACCCAAATATCTATGCAAAATAAATTTCACAAACCTTTATCGTAAAACTTGCTGGTGTGGTTCTCCGCTGCTTAGCGTAGTGCTCAGAGTCTACCGGCTTCAAAAAAATGCCGAGCATGCGGGATAATACTAAGGTTGGTTTTTAAATGCTGCCCTGCTTATTGCCTTATTGACACCTTATGGTATCTAACCAATACTATGAATCTAACCAATCAAATTATTTTCTTTCATTCAGAATGTCTTATGTTAATTTGCTAAACTTGTTCATCGTTATGTTATTTAACCGTCTAGGAATCTTTGGTGTATCTTCGATACTCTGAGCCTCCTCCTGTGGTTTTATTCAAATGATGTCATATCAATCAGTGTCCCAAAGGGCTACTATGTTACAATATAGTTTCAATACTATGCAATCTTTTAATTTCTATATTTTCAGTATTATAATATCTTTCAATCTATAGAAATTTGCTTTTGTTCTATTGTATCATGCTGTTGCCGACACGGCTAGGTGATGTCCTATCCCTATGCTATTGGGCTTGATGTGTATTTCATATGCTTTCTCTAAGTAATATGTTTGATATAATTTTAAATGCATAGTGCCCAATCAATTGCGTTGTTCAAGCCTTGAGGGTTGACTGTATGTAATTTATAAATCCATCTCTGTTCACAAATCAATAGCGTTTGTTCACGCGATTTGCCCTCCCTGCCTGAATGTATCATGTCAATGCAAAAGCAACGTAACTCCTCAAATTTATGATTTTTTTGTAAACAATGTGCCACTAATGGGGCTTCTAAAACTTTACATTTCAGCCGACTGCGGTGTTCATTTATTCGAACCCTAAAAGATCTTATAGTTTTACCAATGTAAAATAACCCACACGGGCATTTGATGCAATATACAACGTAACAAGAGTTGCAAGACGTCTTATGTTTTAATTTGTATACTGCTCCATGTTGTTCAAATTCGGTAATATCTTCAGATATTATACATATATTGCATTCACCACATATTTTGTGGCCCTTCATCTCTGTTGTTGATGAAGGGTCACAAAATATGCTTTATGACAAAGACCACCAACCATTTTAGTAGCTGCCCTCTGGACTGACTCCATCTAGAAGGATGCTGGGCTGCATACAGAGAGGAATAACCAACAGAAAGGAGGAGGTATTAATGCCCCTGTACAAGTAATTGGTGAGACCTCACTTGGAGGATGAAATCAAAACAAACTTAAATATCTTTTATACTTCAACAAATAGAGGGGGGTGACCTGCACGGAGCTGCAGATACAATCCTAAACAAAGGCATAGAGAGGGGTGACCTGCATGGATCAGTGGCTACAACTACTCTAGCCACCTTACTGGACAGACTAGATAGACCATACTGGTCTTTATCTGCTGTTTCATACTATGTTACTAGATTACTATGAAGATGCAGTCTCTAGAATTGCACACAATACTCTAAATGGGGTCTCACCAGAGACTTACACAGAGGCACCATCACACCCCTTTTTCTTGCTGGCCATTCCACTCCCTGTGCAACCTAGCATACTTCTGGCTTTTTCTGCGACCTTTTCCATTTGACTACCTTAAGATCATCAAGCACAATCATTCTGCGATTCTCTTCTTTTGTGCAGAGCAGTACTTTACCACATATACTATACTGCTTCTTGAGGCTTTCTCAGCCAAATTATGACTGCATTTTTAGCATTAAATCTTAGCTGCCAAATTCTAGATCATTCTTCAAGCTTCATTAGATCCTCTTCATATTATCTACACCTTCCAGGATGTTCACTCTATTGCAGATTTGATATTATCTACAAAGAAGCAAACCTTACCTGACAGCTGTTCTGTAATATTGTTTACAAAAATGTTAAAAAGAACTAGACCAATGACCAATATCTGCAATACACCTGGTAATGTCCTTATCCTCAGAGTTTACTACTACCATTTGTTGCCTGCCAATCAACCGTTTCTAATCTAATATGCACTTTAGGATCCATCCAAACGGCGCTCAATTTATTTATAAGTTCATTATGTGGAACCATGTCAAAAGGTTTGCTAAAATATAAGTAGATCTCTGGTGTTTTCTCTTAATCCATCTCTCTGGTCAACCAGTTAAAGAAGTTTATCAGATTCGTCAGACAAGACCTATTTCTAATAAAACCATGGTGCCTTGGATTCTGCAACCACTGGATTCCTTTGTTTCAGCAGTTTTTCTATTAACATATTCACCACAAAGGTCGGACTAATCAGCTTGTAGTTCCCTACCTCCTCCTTATTTCTGTGTTTGGGGATAAGAACCCCATACATCCTTCTTCAGTCCTCTGGGATGAATTCTGACTTTAAAGAAGCACTGAAAAGGTCAGACAGCAGAACCACCAGAACTTCCCTAAGTTTCTTCAGTATACTCAGATGCATCCCTTCCAGTCCCATCATCTTGCTAGCACATTTAAGATCTACCTCACTTCTATTCCGATTTGTCTTACTCCCAGCCCTTTATCTGTGAACACAGAACAGAAATTATTTGTCAAGCCATCCCACTTTATTCTCCTCAGTTTCTGTATATTCCTCCCTTTCACCCTTGAGCCTGACTATATCACTTTTACACTTCCTCCTATCATTAACATATGTAAAGAAAAGTCTTGTCATCCCATTTTACTGTCTTGGCTATTTTTTTAAAACCCGTTTCATCGTTGCTTTCCTGACTATCTTCCCAGATTTTCTTAGCTTTCCCAGATATTGTTGTTTGTCTTCCTTTTTCTGAAATTTCTTGTAGTTTATGAAAGTTAACCTCGTTTTCCTTGCATTTTCAGCTTCTTTCAAGAACCATAGTGGCCTCCTCTTCCTCCTACTTTTATGTACTTTCCTAACCAAAAGATTTGTTGCACTTTAAATGCACTTTTAAATAATAAATAAATAAAATAATAATAAATAATGTCTCCTTTCCATTTTCCTTATTGCTTTTCTATTTCATCCAGATTTTTCCTTCTAGCTAACTCCTTGAGGTATTTCTTCACTTGACAAATTTAGGGTTATGTTTGCTAAACCGCGGCAATGTTACCATCATTAATGTCCCCGGTAATGTTACGGATGCCCATGTCATGTAACGCACGTTAGAAGGCGCCTAACGCATGGTACAGTGCGCCCTGGATCTACCGCATGTTAACGTCACAGCCAACGGGAAGCAGCAGCGTCCGTGGGGCTGCAATCAAAGGTGCGCAGACAGTAGAGGATGCACTGAGGGATGTGCAGACATGGTGCCACATGAGAAACGGAGCCGTAGGTGTAAGGCCATAGACCATAGGCAGCTGATATCGCACTCTGTAATGGGGACATGAGCCACAGTTAACACATGCACACACACCATGAAATGGTGTGCAGTGAACACAGCATGCAGAGGAGTAAAAAACGGTAATGGAAAGGGCATCAGGGGTCAGTCTGAAGGGCCAGCTGTGTGGATGGTGTGTGTATAAGGGAAAAATGGGCAAGGGATACAAAAAGGAGTAAGAAGGAACTGAACCGGTGCACTGAAGAGCCCAAACACAGCTCATTGACACCAATACCAAACCACTGAACCACCTGCCCACCCAGACAGCCCAAAGAAAGTGAACATATGTAATAGCTAGCAGGTGATGGATAGGCTGCATGGAGGGGACACTGAAGTGTACAATGAAGATAAGGAAGGGTGTGTGGAGAAGGGACGAAGCCAGAGCCAATGTATGGTAAGGACAGCAGAACAAATGAAAAGAAAGGAAAAGGAACCTGTGGGACCCAAACCTACAACCTATGTTAGCTCCACGCACATCTGCAAACACTATCACAAGCAACCACAATAAGCACAATGCAAATATGTTCCACCAAGTGGCCATCGTGTCTGCTAGATTATCAAGCAGTAGTGCAGCATACGGGTGTTGCATTTTACTCACGTTGCGGAGAACGCATGTAGCAGGGCATCTAATGTGCAGCACGCACGCACAATAACGTGCCTTATGAGATACATCTAAGTGCCTTACAACATGTGGTCAGATTATGGCGCGTCGCACACATTATTAGGAGCACAGCGTGTTTTCCGCGCTGCAACTCGCATTGCAGTGTATGGGCGTACACGCGTTCACCACAATGTGTGTAAATGCAACACCCGTACACCGCAATACTGCATACTACAGTAGACTACTTGTCCATTGCTCTTCCCCTGTGCTCCCACTAGTTTTAGGACTACAGCTATTCCCCTGCCTTCCAGCTCATGCCTGTCACCTGATGCATTTTACTATCCTTGAGGTACCTTAGACCCAAGGTGCCTTAGGTTGTGGATATCATGGGGAGGGCGGGCATCAGACCAGCTCTAGACCTGTTGCTAGGCCACTGGCAGACCAACAGTAGTACTAGAAGCCTCCACAGCCCCCAACCATGGTCTGACATTCACCAGCACCCTCAGACTGTATCTGCTGCACCACACCAGGTGTTCCAGCCATGCACAAACTAACCACGGAAACTCCGCTAGCCGCTCTATCTTGCATGTTCACAGTGGAACAATGTGCACCCAGACCTGGGTTGTATGGCACAAGCACCTGGCAGGTGCCCCAATCATTGTCCCTCCAAAACAGGGAACACACATATATCACTTGAGACAAATGCTATATAGCATTATGTGGGACCATAGTCGTGCCATGGTCACTGTTTGGTCAGTGTGAGTGTGCCCTAACAGCAAGGCATGCTGTGGTCACCTTATCCATGCAGGTGGTGGTTAGGCACTACATTGCCCTACACCCTCTGCAGATGCATCCTGCCCAGTCCGTCCTGTCCAGGCCATACCCACAATACCTTGCTTCTCATTATGCACATTTGCAGGCTAATGCTGGTAATAGTGGGACATTGTGGGCCAAGTGAGGTGTAGGCAGTCACAAAACAATGGATAGACATAGACACACACACACACACACACATACATTCCTATTGTGGCATTGTACAAAGATAGGGGTGGCTGGCATCCCTGCCCGCCACACTGGTCCTGATCACAGTGCCGACATTGCCAAACTGTGCAGGAGGTAGTAGTAGTGCTCTGGTGGTAACTGCGGCTCTGTGCTGGGGCCAACAGACTGACTCTCCATGGAGCTTTGGATAGTGGAGCCTGTGTGAGTGGGTGTTTGTACCTCTATTGGCTGCTGCTTTGGGGATTGCAAATGTTGATGTTTGTATCTGCATTGTAGTGTAAAATATAGGGACATGCTCTGCAGGATTCACAGTTGGGACCTGAACCTGTGCCTCTCTGCTCTGGGACACACTGGTTGTGTGTACTGCACCACACTGTTGTCATAGAAGCATAACAGTCCCTGGGGATACCTTTACTTCTCCTCAGCCAGACCTTTTCTATTGCACTGCAGACCACGTACTGGTACAGGGCATGACCTAGGTTCACTGCAGGCAGGTGCCACTGCCCCCTCCAGCACCAACACACACACCCCTGCCATGCTGCCTGGCCATGTGCTGGTAGTGCGCAGTTCCAGGCCATCCACTGTGCAGATAGGCGGTCATCTAGGGTGCGGGGTCTGGGATTGGGAAGCATATATGGACATCCACACATCCCCCCCCCCCATCACCGCCTACCAATATTATGTCCCTTCGACATGGGGGAGAGATGGCTGGGGGAGATGTCAGGTTAGTGCTCTAGCAACAATTGGCTAGGGTGGACCAGGTAGATGTTGGTAGCTTTTGCTGTGACAGCCGACTATGGACAGGCTGGGGCATGCACCTCAGGTACGGTGTACCCAGTTTGGCCTACTGGGTGTATCTATGTTTCTGACAACATGTGGTCACACCCTGCAATGCCTTACTAGGGGCTGCAGTACAGGGTGTTCAGTTAGCTGGGTTTACAAAATGTTTGGGATGCATCCTGGGGAAGGTTTGTGGACCCTTGTTAGAGTGGTCCCCAGATGTGCACTAATTGCCCCATTACAGGCATAGTGGTACCTGTGTGACCTTTAGGGTACTTGCTAGGTTATGTCCCCTGGATGGTACACTGTGGAATATCGACTACTGGGCATGTTTGGCCTTGGTCAGCTGCTGTCTTGCTGATTTCAAGTTTCTATGTTCCTATGTGCCACCTAGGTGACAGCCTAATCCACCCTGTGCCCCAGCTGCCCCCACTACATGTCCTGCCTGCAGCCCCCTATGCCCCATTTGCACCATCGCCATAGTGGCCTTTCATACTTGGGCACTATGATGTTGCTGCAAATGGAGCACTACTACCACTTTTCTTGGGCTCCCTGCCTATGTTGTACATTGCTGATGCTGAAATAGTTTCACCCTCCTGCAAATGTGCATCTAAAGACAGGTTTTCAGTCCCGGTAATGTTCAGCTCTTCAGTTCCCCGCGTTAGTGCAGCAGGGGCCTTTCCCCGCCCATTGACCCCCTTCTCTCCACCCTCTCTCCACCCTCTGCGGGACTTACTGCGGACAGTGACGTTAACGTGCCTTAGGTAATGTTAATGCGCGTTAACATAGCCACTGCTAGGTTACTGCAGTTTAGTAAACATACCCCTTAGGGGTATGTTTACTAAAGTGTGGTAACATGGCAGCGGCAACGTTAGCGCGCGGTAACATTGCCGGATGCAACGTTAACGCGCAGTAATGTCTCCGGCCGCGGTAACCCTCCCAGAGGGTGGAGAGAGGGCGGAGAGAAGGGGTCAATGGGCGGGGAGTGGGCGGGGAGAGGCCCCTGCTTCACTAACATGGGAACATGAAGGCCCGAACATTACCACGAGTGAAAACCTGTCGGTAGATGCACATTTGCAGGAGAGAGAGACCATTTCAATGTCAGCAATGTAGAACACAGACAGGACCCCCAAAAACAGTGATAGTAGTGACTATTTGCAGCACAGCATAGTGCCCAAGTAGGAAAAGGCACCATGGTGATGGTGCAAATGGGGCAAAGGGGGCTGAAGGCAGGACATGCAGTGGGGGCAACTTGGGCACAGGGTGGACTAGGCTGACACCTAGGTGGCAAATAGGAACACAGAAACTGGAAATCAGCATGACAGTGTATGATCAAGGTCAAAATGCACAGTACTCTGTGTACCACAGTGCCCCATCCAGGGGACATGTACCCAGCAGGTACCCCAAACATCACACAGGAACCACAATGCCCGTAATGGGGCCAGCAGTGCACATCTGGGGACCACTCTAACAAGGGTCTACGGACCTTGCCCAGGATTAGTCACAAACTGTCCATAAACCCAGCAAAATGAACACCCATTATCACAGCCCCTGGTAAGGCGGTACAGGGTGTGACCACACGTTGGGTGAAATATGTAAACACCCAGTAGTCCATAATGGATACACTAGACCCGCAGTGCATGCCCCAGCCTGACCACAGTCAGCCGGCAGAACACAATCAACCAACTAGGTCCACCCTAGCCAATTGTTGCCAGTCCACCAACCTCACACCCCACAGCCATCTCACCCCCATGTGGAAGTGACAGAACAGTGGCAGGCGGTGGGGGGGAGATGTGCGGGTGTCCATGTATGCCACCGCACTCCAGACCCTGAACCCAGGCACATGCCTACCTGAACAGTGGATGGCCTCAGACTGCACACAATCAGCACCGACAGTATATGGGCATGTCAGCATGGCAGGTGGTGGTGGCAGTGGCATCTGCCTGCCATGGACGGAGGTCATGACCTGCCCCAGTGTGCCATTTGCAGTGCAATAAACAAGGTCTGTCTAATAAAGAGCAAATGTAGCCCCAGGGACTGCCCTGCCTCTGTGGTAACAGTGTGGTGCAGTACACATAACCAGTGATCGTGGAGTAGAGGGCCACAGGTTCACATTCCAGCTGTGGACCCTGCAATGCATGTCCCTACCATGTGGATACAACATCAACATGTGCAATCCCAAAATCAGCAGCCAACAGGAGTACAAACATCCACATACACAGACCCCACTATCCAAAGCTCCATGGAGAGTCAGGCTGTTTGCACCGGCTCAGAGTAGCTGTTATCAGCAGAGTCCACACCTAGCTCGTGCACCCTTTAGCACTGCTCACTGTGATCGGGACCAGTGTGGTGGTCAGGTTTGCCAACCACCCCTATCTTTGCACAATGCTGCAAGAGGGGTGGGTGAATGCATGTCCATCTCTGTGGTATGGTGCCCTACTCTTCACTGGGCCCACAAAATGTACACTGTTGCCAGCACCAGCCTGCAAATCTGCATACTGAGGAGTAATGTATTGTGGGTATGGACCAGAGAGGGCAGATCAGGCAGGATGTGTCTGCAATGGCGGTAGGGCAATGGCCTGGACATTGTAGTGTCCAACCACCACCAGCATGGACAAGGTGGCCACAGCACGTCTTGCTGTTAGGACACTCTCACACTGACCAAACAGTGACCATGGCACGGCTATGTTCCCACATAGTGCTGTATAGTATTTGTCGTAGGTGATATATGTGTGCTTCTTTTTCTGGAGGGCCAATCACTGGGGCACCTGCTGGGTGTCTGTGCTGTACAACCCAGGTCTGGGTGCGCATAGTTCCTCTATGTACATGCAATATAGACTGTTTAGGAGACTATCTGTAGTTAGTTTGTGCATGGCTGGAACACCTGACATGGTGCAGCCCATACAGTCTGACTGTGCCTGCTGCTGGTGAATGTCAGACCATGGTTGGGGGCTGCGGAGGCTCCTTGTGACAAGTACAGCTCTACATTAACAGCAATGGTTGCTGGTCCCACAGCCCATCATCATGTGCCTCCTTTGCAAAGATGTGGAATGTGAGTCTGTTGGAGGCTAGATCCCACCCTGGCCAAGTGAGGGCAGTCTGGTAGATGGTGCTACATAATCTGCATGTGGATCCAGACCACCCCCCCCTGCCCCTAGCAACCACACTGGATAGGCACCAGTCTGGGTACATCATAGCCTACAAGGGCCAGATATGACTGGGGAATGCAGGTGGACCCAGGAATATCCTAGGTATGTCTACAAGGAATATCTAACACACAGCAATTCCAGCATCCATCCCTGGTACTGCGGACCTGGTGCTGAGCACAGAACCCACACAATGGCATGGTCTGTAGCTACTCTATGCCTGTAACACACACAGTCAGTACCCCCTACCACGGTGCGGTGCTGTAGAGGTGCATACCCCATCTGGTGACCTGCTGTAGACTGCTAATCTGCATGTGCATTGCATCATGGGTACTGGTGGGTTAACTCTATCCTGGTAACCACAGCAGACATGTCCTGCGGTGATCTGCAGTCTTTCTGTATCCAGAGATAAGAAACGATCACTCCATCCTAACATCAACATGCATATGGTAGAAAATACTGGAGCACAAAACAGAAACAGAATCTGAGAGGAAGAATAGGTCTCAGATTAATATAGAACTGCACTTCAGCCATGGGGAAGCCCCTCTAAGCTGCTGTCCCAACACATCATCTTTCTGTATCCAGCCATTGCAGCTCAGAGAGCTGTGGAGGTGCAGCCTACTGGTTAGTACTGATACCTCCCAAGTCATGAGTTTGAGTCCCTTTTGTTCTTTTTTTTATGCCAAACAGCCATGACGCCGTTTGACCCCTTCTCTCCACCCTCTGCAGGACTTACTGCCACCGGCGACGTTAGCGCACACTAACGTTGCATCGGGTGACATTAACACGCGTTCACATCACTTAACGCACGATAATGTAGCTGCTGCTGTGTTATCGCTGTTTAGTAAACATACCCCTAAGTCTGTCCCCATATGTATTATGACAAAAAACATTGACCATTTTAGTAGCTGCCCTTTGCACTGTATCTATCCGGTCTATAGCCTTTTGAAGGTACAATCTCCAGAACTGTACTTAGTACTCCAAATGAGGTCTTACCATAGACTTACAGAGACACTGTCATCTCCTTCTTCCACCTGGCCATTCCTCTCCATATGCCTTTTCTACCTGTTTGGCCATCTTGAGATCATCAGAAACAATCACCCCCATGTCTCACTTTTCTTTTGTGGACAGAAGTACTTCACCCCCATATACTGTACTGCCCTCTTGGACTTTTGCAGCTCAAATGCATGACCCTGCCTTTTTTAGCATTAAACCTCACCTATCTTTAAGGTGCTGGGGCTAACCATGTAGCATCGAAAATCAGTGCTAAAAGAGTAGCTCCTGTGGCTTCCTGTCTGTGCGGCAACACTCAGATTTTTTATGCCGGGGTACATATGACCCTGGCCTGGAAAATCCGGGTTAGGCGGGAGGTGGGCAGGCTATGCACCAATGTGGCACATAGCACTGCTCAGCTCAAATTCGGGCCCAGAATTCCTAGGATATTTACATTTCTAAAATTCTATTTCATTTTCATCGTTGCCTAGTTGAGGTGTTACACTGCGAGAATCAAAGTTCATGGCGTGTCACATGGGTTAGTCCGTGTCTCTCAAGTAGTCTTTAAACAACTGTGTCTTTTATTGTTTTCTAAATGAAGAGAGGTCTGTGATGTTCTGGAGTTTGGCTGGGTGTGTGTTCCACATTGATGGGGCATAGAGGTCGAATTCAAGGATGCATGCCTGGTAGTTGTGTTGTGCCCTTGCAGATGGTATAGTTAGGGTGTTGTTTGCTGCTTGTCTTGTGGATTTCCCAGAGTTCGGTCGTTGTAATTGGGTGCATAAATGTGATGTCTATTGATGGTGTAGCGCCTTGTGTGTCAATAGTATTGTTTTATACTTGATCCGTGATTCCAGCAGGAGGATGTGGAGATGCTTCAAGATTGGGATGATGTGGTCGTATTTTCTTGCTCCTTGTATGGTCCTGGCTGCTGTGTTAAGGGCTGTGTGAGAGTGAAAGTCCTTGGTAGATCACGTTACAGTAATCAAGGTGGGGTAGTGTCATGGCTTGAAGCACCAATCGGAAGTCTTGCTGGCCTAGAAGGGGACAGAGACATTATATTGTTCTGGTTTTGAAGTATATCGACCTTGTGGTATTTGCTATTTGCTGCTTGAGTGAGAGTGAGAGTGTTTGGTTGAGTATGACTCCTAGGTACTTTTTCTGTGGTGCACTCATATTTGTGTTGTGTTTAGGGTGAGGTGGGTCGGTGGATTGAAGATCTGATCCTTGGTGATGAACAGTGCTTCCATCTTCTTTAGGTTGATTGTAAGGTTGTTTTCCTGTAGCCATCTAGATACATCATTGAAGCAGTGCAATAACTGTGTGTTTGGGGGGTTCGTGGTGGTTATTGGTCCATATAACATAATATTGTCAGCAAATATGTGGAAGCTGATGTTGTGTGACCTTATTACTTAGCAGAGGAGATGGAGATAGAAGTTGAATAGCAGCCCTGTGGTATTCCTTGTGTTTGGTGGCACAGGGCTGAGGTGCCGGAGCTTGTCCAGATCATCTGATGTCTGTCAATTAGGATTGGAATCACTGGAGAACTTTATCCTGTATGCCAGATACCTGCAGACAGTGGAGGAGGATGTTATGGGAGACTGTGTCGAACGTTGCTGAGATATTTAGAAAGATGAGTATGGATTCGGTTTGTTTGGCTTGTATTCCCTTTATCAGATTACTCAATAAGGATACCATGAGTGTTTTGACTCCATGAGTTGGCCAGAAGCCATGTTGTTCTGGGTCAAATAGGTTGTTTTTGTCAAGATGTTCCTGAAGTTGCTGCTGCTGTACTGCCTTCTCAATGACTTTGGCGGTGAATGGGAGGTTTGCAATGGGTCTGTAGGAGGCAGGATCACATGGGTCGAGGTCTGGCTTTTTGAGGGTGGGGCGGATGGTGGACATCTTGAGGCAGGTTGACATTTGGCATTATCCTCAGAGTGGATTCTATTTAACAGTACCCTTTGGCGCCTCCTATTCAACCAGTTTCTAATGCAGGCAGTCACTTTAGGATTCATCTCTAGGGTGTTCAATTTATTTATAAGTTGCCTGTATAAAACCATGTCAAAGATTTTGCTGAAATCTAAGTACACCATATCTAGCACTCTCTCTTGTTCCAACTGTCTGGTCACCTAGTTAAGTCAATAAATCAGATTAGTCTGATAAGACCTGCCTCTTGTCAAACCATACTGCCTCAGATCCCACAATCCACTGGATTCCAGAAACTTTCCCAAAAATACTAATGTAAAATCATTTAAACTGTGATCAGACCAGATCAAACTGAATTGAAATGTTATCACAATTTAAATGACTAGAATTCTGATCAGATTTGAATAGCATATCTAAAATATGCTCTCCTGAACAAAGAAGAAACTAGAGCTATAATAGGAGTGAAGATTCAGTGAGTGGCTACCTTTCCTTACAAAGTCTGCAGTATATGCCATGATGGCGTTGTTTACCCTGTGATATTTTGTTTCTGAACACTGGAATTTTTCTCATTGATTCCCAGGAAACTGCAGTGAATACATGTTTCAGAGAATATTGAAATGCGGTGATATGGGGATTGAAATAAGAGGAGATGTTTTTGGTGTCTTGCTCTTACTTTGCCTGAGCCGCGGTGATGGCGTTTTCAGCACAGTTGCCGTATTTCTGAGTAGATGAGAAGCACTTGAAACAGGGCTGTTGCCCGAAACGTGCACGTCGTGCAAAGATGACCTTTTGGGAGCAACATATGTGATGATGATCTTTTGAGAGCAATATGTTTTTTAACTGGAAGATAAGTGGATTTAAAGCGTTTTTTTGGGGTGGTGAACCTTAATTGAATAAAAAGTAGCTTGCTGTCTGGTGTGGGTCGAGTTTCAATACTGACCCTCCTCCGGCCTGCTTCGACAAAAATAGGTGTCTTTAACTTCTGGTGAACTTTTGTTTGTTGATGTGATTTTTCAGTTCACTAGACTGGGTCTATTTGTTGCTACTTACTTTGCCTGCAGCACTGAGTAATTGCACTGAGCATGTGCAAGCTCTGACATTGGGCAATCTTCTATGGCCAGGTGTGCAGTATCTGGAAGACATTTCCTGTGAGTACATTGTACCAGAAAGACAAAGAGTCAGGCTCAGGCAGCTGCCCCTGCAGCGACTGAGAAACAGGGATGTCACCAATGAGGCTAATTTCCAGACTACACTGGCCAGTGTCCAGAATCTGAGGCAGCAGAAAACAGCTCTTTTTACTGCTTCAGCATCACCCCTCTTAGGGAACAGGAGGGGGAAAGGTGAGGATGAATATGACAGAGCTCGGAAGAGCTACTGTCCTTCCTAATCCAGGCCCTCCCTCCTGTCATTCCCCCATCCAACAAATGGAAGCCTGGAGCATATGGAGCAGAGAGCAGAAGTAAAGAACTATTCTGCTCCCTAATCTAGTCCCTAGTGATACATGAACAAATGAATTGGCAAGGTGGTTGGGGCAAGGTACTTCAGGCCGGAAGGTCGGGGGTTCAAATCCCACTAGAGGACAGCAACCTTGGGCCGGAAGGACTGGGGTTTCTAGTCCCACAGGTGCTCCTTGTGGTCTTGGGCAAGCCACTTAACCCTCCATAGCCCTTGTTCCCTGTAAAATAGTTATCTCCAAGTTATAATGCCCTGTTCAATGTAATTTCAATTTGTTCAATGTAAACCGCACTGATGCAGAATAGCGCGGTATATAAGAGAATGTAAATAAAATAAATAAAGGGAGAGATGAAAGAAGGGTGAATGCTTGGATGGGTTGCATGGAAGGGGGTGAATTCTGAGAAGGTGAGGAAGGGCTTTAAAGATGAAAAGGAGCATAAGGAAAACATGAATACCATCTCCTCCAGTGCTCTGAAGTCATCAGTGTAAATTAGACTGCCTAGCAGAGGGTACAACACTTCTACAGTAGGAACAAGGCCAATCTTCATTACAAGGTAAGTATGAAAAAGATGCATCAGAACAGGGCTATCCCAATGAACAGGGCAATATTATACTGAGAGCCAGTGGTTCAAATCCCAGATCCACTGGATGAGAAGAAATCTCAGTAAGACTATAGAGTTCTACTTTTAGGATCAAGGCCAATCTTCATTGCAAGGTAAGTATGAAAAAGATCCAGTCCCTATAACTCAAGTGGTAAACACTGTGTAGTAACATATAGGGGTATGTTTACTAAACTGCGTTAACGTAGCAGATTCTACGTTAACGTGCATTAGGTAACCACGCATGTAAACAATGCGTGTTAACGTTACCTAACGCGCGTTAACATTACATAACGTGCGTTAGCGTTCCCGGCCACAGTAAGTCTCGCAGAGGGTGGAGAGAGGGCAGAGAGAAGGGGTCAATGGGTGGGGAGTGGGCGGGGAGAGGCCCCTTCCACACTAACGCGGGGAACCGAAGGGCTGAATCTTACCGCAACTGAAAACCTGGCATTAGCACACATTTGCAAGAGAGAGAAACCATTTAAGTGTCAGCAATGAACAGCATAAGCAAGGAGTCCAAGAAAAGTGATAGTAGTGCTCCATTTGCAGCAACAGCATAGTGCCCAAGTATGAAAGGCCACTATGGTGATGATGCAAATGGGGCATAGGGGGCTGCAGGCAGGACATGTAGTGGGGGCAGCTGGGGCACAGGTTGGACTAGGCAGTCGCCTAGGTGGCACATAGGAACATAGAAACCGGACATCTGCAAGACAGCAGATGACAAAGGCCAAACACAATCCACCTACGTCTACCTGGTCCACCCTAGCTAACAGTTGCCAGGGCACTGACCTGACATCCACTCCAGCAAACCCTCCCCCAAGCGGAAAGGACATAATATTGGCAGGTGGTGATGGGGCAGATGTGAGGATGCCCATGTATGCCTCCCCACCCCAGACCCCGCTCCCTAGGCAACCGCCTACCCACACCGTATATGGCCTGGGACTGTGCATTACCAGCACCAACAGCATATGGTCATGTCAGCATGGCAGGGGGTGGGGGGGTGCCCGTGCTGGAGAGGGCAGTGGCAGTTGCCTGCAGTGGACCTAGGCCATGCCCTGTACCAGTACGTGGTGTGCAGTGCAACATAAAAGGTCTGGCTGAGGAAACATACAGGAAGCTCCAGGGACTATTGTGCATCTGTGGCAACAGTGTGGTGCAACACACACAGCCAGTGTGCCCAGAAGCAGTGGATCACAGGATCAAGTCCCAACTGTGGATTCTGCAGAGCATGTCCCTATATTTTACCCTACAATGCAGATACAACAGCAATATGTGCAAAGCCCAAAGCGGCAGCGAACAGGGGTACAAACACCCACTCACACAGGCTCCACAATCCAAAGCTGCATGGAGAGTCAGGCTGTTGGCCCCAGCACAGAGCTGCAGTTATGACCAGAGCACTACTACTACCTCCTGCACAGTTTATCAATGTTGGCACTGTGATCAGGACCAGTGTGGCGGGCAGGGCTGCCAACCACCCCTATCTTTGCACAATGCTGCAATAGGAGTGTGTGTGTGTGTGCGTGTGTGTGTGTGTGTATGTCTATCCATTGTTTCGTGGCTGCCCACACCTCACTGGGCCCAAAATGTCCCACTGTTAGCAGTGTTAGTCTGAATATGTGCATAATGAGGAGCAAGATATCGTGAATATGGCCCGGACAGGGCGGATTGGCCAGGATGCATCTGCAGAGGGTGCAGGGCAATGGCTGGGACACTGTAGTGCCTGACCACCTCCTGCATGGACAGGGTGGCCACAGCATGATCATGCTGGGAGTGACCATGGCATGTCTAGGTTCTCACATAGCGCTCTACATGATTTGCCTCCAGTGATACCTGTTTGTTCCCAGTGCTGGCATGCTATCACTAAGCTACCTGCTTGGTGAACATAGTTTCTCTGTGAGCATGCACTGTGGAGTGTCTGCAGTTAGTCTGTGCATGGTTGGAACATTTTGTAGGGTAATGCAGGTGCATGCTAACTGTGCTGTCTGCTGGTGACTGGTAGACTGTGGGGTGAGGCAGTTGAGGCTTTCCAGACTTAACTCCAGCATTCCTGCTGGTCTGCCCCAGTCACAGGTATGGCTCTGGCCCAGCAACCCTCGAAGGCTGTCTTATACCAGCAGGATGGAGGTTGCTTCACTGGTGCTCAGGCACCTGTCCCGTACCTACAAAAAGGGTGATTGTGGGTCCTTTGGGGTATATAGTGTATACAACTTTGCCCTGTAGAGGCACTGCTACACAAACCTCATGCAAGTTTAGAAACCCCTCTGCCCTGATGACAGGTGCCCATGTCAGCCAGACCCTAACAACAGGTACACACTAATCTGGGTGGTGGCTGGTCTCAGAAGGACACATGTGACTGCAGAATACAGATGGTCACCAAATTACCCTTGGATGTACTGCAAAGAACACCTGTCACACACTGGTAAAGATGGGGATGTACAGCAGGACCTATTCCTAGCACCACATGTACTGTGAAACTAGTGCTTGGCACCCATCCTATCCCTCAGGGGGAACACAGAACCTGCACAATGGCATGGTCTGTAGCTACTCTGTGCCAGTATCACGCACTGTCAGTTCGTCTTTCCAAGCTGAGGTACCGGAGAGGTGCAGACCCCATTTGGTGATCAGCTGTAGACAGCTATTCAGCATGTGCATTGCATCATGGGTACTTGTGGGTTACCCTATCCTGGCACTCAGAGCAGACAGTTTGTGCAGTGACCTGCAGTCCTTCTGTACCCAGCCATTGCTGTGAGATAAACCATGGAGGTATAGCCTACTGGTTAGTACAATGCCGGTCTCAGCAGTGTTCATGGATTTCATTCCTCATTGTTCCCTCCTTTCATGCCTGTCCTACTCAAATAGTTAGCATGCCTGTAACTGTCATATTTTTGCAGAGCTGTGCTGCCAGCCCATAATACCCTCGCCACAGTTGCCAACATTCCTTTGGTCCGTCTATCTGTGTCTGTCAGCTGTGTAGAGTCCTGTCTGCCTGTGCAGGCTGCCACCCCATGTCCTGCACTGCTACCCTTTCCTGCATTGCGCCTCTTCATGCTTGCCTCACCTGTGCCTGATCTGCATGGCACCACCACTCCTTTGTCCACCCATCACTGTAACTATCCTGCCACCTCCGCCTCCACTGGGGGACACGTATTCCCATCGTCTGCCACCAAATGTCTTTCCAGTACTTTACATTGCCAACACCCTGTGCTGTGGTACAGTTGCCCCCATGTTTGTCAACGGTACTGGCAGCCACATGGGATGCCCACAGATATGGCATGTCCAGCAGCTCCCAGCTCTCCCTCCTTCACTCACCTGTTCATTGCCTTTCCTCGGTGCTCTATCTAGTGTTAGAGCTACATCTGTCTCTGTGCCTCACAGGTCATCCTGAAGCACCTTGCAGCCTTTAGGGCACACTGACCTAGGGCACCGTAACCTTGTTAGGCCACCTTAACCTATGGTTCCGTAATCCAGGGTGCCTTCTAAGGTGCCTTGTCAAGGGGTGCCTAATTCAGTGCTTAGCCTAAGGAGCCCTATAGGGCACCTTACAAAGTGCCTTATGAGGCACCTAACAAGGCACCTTACAAGGCACCTTGTAATGTGCCTTGTAAGGTGCCTTATAAGTAAGATGCCTTATAAGGCGCCTTGTAAAGCGCGTTAGTCTAAAGCGCCTTGTAACAATGCACCGCCCACACCTTTATATGGGCATCTGTACCATTACCGCGGAACTTAACATGGGTAACATTACCATGGTTTAGTAAACATACCCCATAGTATGCCACCATTTCAGATTCCATGTCTATGATTACAAAAGAAGAATCAATAGAGCCACAGAACATAACTTTCAGTAGCATGTCCAATCTCACTTACAAGATAAGTATGGAATAATATCCATTTAAACAGGGCTGGTCCATTGGCTCCGCTAGTAACACCATGTAGTGACGTGTAGAAAGTCATTTGTTTAAGCACCAGATCTACAAACTGACAAGTACTGCATTTCAATTATCAGGACACATCACTTTAGAATTCATTCTCTCTAGAACTGCAACTCAAAACCTCATCTAAGAAATTCAAAAAGGGGGCAAAATCATGCTTATTTAACCAGGCATTTGAATAAAATCTTCACTAGAAAAGTTACAATATTTTTATAACACATACATGGCGCCCTTTTGTCTTCCAGTTAAGTGTCTTGACTTTCAATGATATTCTAAAGGCACCCCTTTTCCCCTTTTGAATCATTTTTAAGTTGAAGTATCTAGTTTGTCTTGTAGAAATTTTGTTACTGACATATTCTCTCAGTTATGTAAACTACTATGATGTAAAATTGAATAACTGTATATCAAATTCAGATAAATAAATACATTAATAAATGAACCAGCAGGCACACAAGCACCATTTTTAGGAAGATCACCACACTCTATTGCAAGGTAAGCAGGTGGTCCAAGATGACATTTCACCTCTGTCTGGCTCACATGGAAGTTTTTCTTTTTTTTTTTTAGTTCCTTTTTTTTCCCCATTGTTGTCATGCCCAAACACAAGCAGTGTTCAGGGAGGCCCCTCTGCTGTGAATCCAACCTCTGGGGACGTGAACCAGTTAACTATCTAAGGGGTATGTTTACTAAACTGCGGTAACGTTCCCCGTGTTAGATTCCCTGGATTCTATATAAGGGAATGGGCAGTGCATCATTATGGCAAGCTGTGTCAGTTAATGCGCGTTACAAAGCGCCTTAGGCTAACGCGCATTATAAGGCACGTTTACAAGGCACGTCATAAGGCACCTTAGTAGGCACAGTACAAGGCACATGCCTTGTAAAGTGCCTTGTACTGTGCCTAGTAAGGTGCTCTATAACGTGCCTTGTAATGTGCCTTGTACTGTGCCTAGTAAGGTGCCTTATAACGCCGTATAGGGAGTGATGGCAACTGTGGTGAGGGTATTATGGGCTGGCAGCATGGATCTGCAAAGATATGACTGTCACAGACATGCAAAACATCAGACATGGACAGGAAGGAACAATGAGGAATCGAACCCCATGACCACTGCCTAGAACAGAGCTACTCAAATCCACTTCTGGAGGTCCACAACTCTGCAGGTTTTCAGGACATCCCTAATGAATCTGCATGAGATATATATGCATTAGAGATATCCTGCCAACCTGACTGGTTTGTGGCACTCCAGGGCTGGATTTGGAGATCCCTGCCTTAAACCTCTGTCAGTTAAGATTGTGAGTGGACAAGGTAAAGATGTTGTAGACATCAAAAGGGTAGATAGAATGTGTCACATTCCTCCTCAATTCTCACCACCACCATAACGTTGTCTAATAGACAATATTTTGGTGGTGGTGAGAAGCAAGGAGGAATGTGACAAATTCTTTCTAACCTTTTTGATGTCTTGTACATCTGCACCTTGCCCACTCACAATCTTAAATGACAGAGGTGTAAGGCAGGGGTCTCCAAATCCAGCCCTGGAAGGCCACAAACCAGTCAGGTTGGCAGGATATCTCTAATGCATATACAGCTCATGCAGGTTCATTAGGGATATCCCGAAAACCTGCAAGGTTGCAGACCTCCAGGACTGGATGTGAGTAGCTCTGGCCTAGAATGGCAGTGTACTAACCAGTAGGCCAGGGGTGGGGAACCCTGGTCCTGGAGAGCCGCAGACCAGTCAGGTTTTCGGGATATCCTTAATGAATATGCATGAGATATATATGCATTAGAGATATCCTGCCAACCTGACTGGTTTGTGGCCCTCCAGGGCTGGATTTGGAGACCCCTGCCTTACACCTCTGTCATTTAAGATTGTGAGTGGGCAAGGTGCAGATGTCCACGACATCAAAAAGGTTAGATAGAATGTGTCACATTCCTCCTCACTTCTCACTACCACCAAAATATTGTCTATTAGACAACTTTTTGGTGGTGGTGAGAATCGAGGAGGAATGTGACACATTCTATATACCCTTTCGATTTCTAGAACATCTGCACCTTGCTCACTCACAATCTTAAATGACAGAGGTGTAAGGCAGGGGTCTCCAAATCCAGCCCTGGAGGGCCACAAACCAGTCAGGTTGGCAGGATATCTCTAATGCATATATATCTCATGCATATTCATTAGGGATATCCCGAAAACCTGACTGGTCTGCGGCTCTTCAGGACCAGGGTTTCCCACCCCTGCAGTAGGCTATACCTCTAGAGCAGTGGTTCTTAACCAGTCCTCCTTGAACCCCTAGGCCAGTCGGGTGTTCAGGATAGCCCTCATGAATATGCATGAGATATATATGCATTAGAGATATCCTGCCAACCTGACTGGTTTGTGGCCCTCTAGGGCTGGATTTGGAGACCCCTGCCTTACACCTCTGTCATTTAAGATTGTGAGTGGGCAAGGTGCAGATGTCCTAGACATCAAAAGGGTAGATAGAATGTGTCACATGCCTCCTCAATTCTCACCACCACCAAAATGTTGTCTAATAGACAATATTTTGGTGGTGGTGAGAAACAAAGAGGCATGTGACAAATTCTATCTAACCTTTTTGATGTCTTGGAGATCTGCACCTTGCCCACTCACATTCTTAAATGACAGAGATGTAAGGCAGGGGTCTCTGAATTCAGCCCTAGAGGGCCACAAACCAGTCAGGTTGGCAGGATATCTCTAATGCATATATATCTCATGCATATTCATTAGGGCTATCCTGAACACCCGACTGGCCTAGGGGTTCAAGGAGGACTAGTTCAGAACCACTGCTCTAGAGTCTATGGCTTGTTGCACAGCACTGGCTGGGTACAGACGGATTGCAGGTCACCGCATAAACGGTCTGCTCTGCGTGCCATGATAGGGTAACCCCCACCATCACCCATGATGCATTGCACATGCAGAACAGCGGCCTACAGCTGACCACCAAATGGGGTCTGCACCTCACCGGAACTGCAGCGTGGTAAGACGGACTGACAGTGTGTGATACTGGCACAGAGTAGCTACAGACCATGCCATTGTGCAGGTTCTGTGTTCACCCTGAGGGATAGGATGGGCGCCCAGCACTCGGTCCACAGTACATGTGGTGCTAGAGATAGGTCCTGCTGCAGATTCCCATTGCTACCAATGTGTGACAGGTGCTCTCACCAGTGCAACTGAAAGTACTGCTGTTACCATCTGGGTTCTGCAATCACATGTGACCCTGTGGGACCAGACACCACTCAGATTAGTGTGTATGCAGTGTCAAGGTCTGGCTGCCATGGGTACTTGTTATCAGGGAAGTGGTGGGGTGTGAGCTAAACTTGCATGAGGTTTAGGTAGCACTGCCTCTATGGGTCTAAGTGGAATGCACTACATACCCCAAGAGGCACACAATCACCACTGTTGTAGATGAGGGTGTGGTGGGACAGGTGCTTGCACCCTGTGGAATGGCTGTAATACCAGCAACCACATTCCTGTTGGCCGATGACAGCCCTCCAGGGCTGATGGGCCAGAGCCATACATGTGACCGTGGCAGACCAGCAGTGATACTTGGGGTGCCCTCCACTAGCACAATCAGACTGCACTTGCAGCAACCTACAGGGTGGTTCCACCATGCACAAACTAACTGCAGACAGCCCGTCCATAGTGCATGCTTATAGGGGAACCCTGTGCACCCAAAGGTGGGATGCACAGCACAAACATCAAGCAGATATCTCCATGATTGGGCCCCAAAACCAGGAACACACAGGCATCACTAGAGACAAATAATGTGTGGCACTAAGTGGGAACATGGACATACCATGGCCACTGCTCGGTCAGAATGAGAGCGACCTACCAGCGTGACATGCTATGGCCACCCTGCCCATGCAGGTGGTGGTTGAGCACTACAGTGTCCCAGCGATTGCCCTCCACCCTGTGCAGATGCATCCTGGCCAATCCGCCCTGTCTAGGCCATATCCACAATACCTTGCTCCTTATTATGCACATTTGCAGGCTAACGCTGGAAACAGTGTGAGCAATGTGGGCTCAGTGAGGTGTTGGCAGACACAATACAATGGATAGACATGCACACTCCCACACCTATCTCAGCATTGTGCAGAGATAGAGGTGGTTGACAACTCTGCCCACCACACTGGTCCTGAGCACAGTGCCGACATTGCTAAACTGTGCAGGGGGTAGTAGTAGTGCTCTGGTGATAACTGCAGCTCTGTGCTGGGGCCAACAGCCTGACACTCCATGAGGCTGTGGATAGTGGAGCCTGTGTGAGTGGGTGTTTGTACCCCTGTGCACTGCTGCATTGGGGTTTGCACATGTTGTTGTTGTGGCTGCATTGTGGGATAAAACTATGGGGTGATGCTCTGTAGGTTCCACAGATGGGACTTGAACCTTTTGCTCTTGGACATACTGGCTGAGTGTATTGCACCACACTGTTGCCACAGCAGCATAGTGGTCCCTGGGGCTACCCTTATGTTCCCCAGCAAGACCTCTTCTGTTGCACTGCACACCACGTACTGGTACAGGGCATGGGCTAGGTCCACTGCAGGTGGATGCCACTACTCCCACCAGCACAAACCGCCCCCCCACCATGCCGCCATGACCATATGCTGTCGGTGCCGGTGGTGTGCAGTCCTAGGCCAGCCAGGGGGCAGGTAGGCAGCTGCCTAAGGTAGGGGTTCTGGGGTAGGGGTGCCTACATAGCTGTCCACGCTTCCCACAGCACTGCCTGTCAATGGTATGTGCCCCTTGGGGTTCCTGCTGGGTAATGTCCCATGGATGGGACACTGTGGGACACAGACTCATGGGCATGTTTGACCCTAGTCTGTTGCTGTCTTGCTGGTGTCCATTTTCTGCATTCCTATGTGCCACCTAGGCAACCGCCTAGTCCACCCCATGCCCCAGTAGCACCCACTGCATGTCCTGCCTGCAGCCCCGTGCCCCATTTGCGTCATCACCATAGTGGCCTTTCATATCTGGGCACTATGCTGTTGCTGCAAATGGAGCACTACTATCACCTTCTTGGGCTCCCTGCCTATGCTGTACATTGCTGACATTGAAATGGTTTCTCTCTCCGGCAAATGTGCATCTAACGGCAGGTTTTCATTCGCGGTAGGATTCAGCCCTTCAGTTCAGCGCGTTAGTGTGCAGGGAGCCTCTCCACAACCACTCCCCGCCCATTGACCCCAGCTCTCCGCCCTCTCTCATCCCTGTGCTGTGTCTACCACGCCCGGAACGCTTCCACGCGGGTTGTAACATTACCGCGCGTTAACGTTACGTTACCGCTCATTAACGTTACATAACGCGTGTTAACGTTACCTACCACATGTTAACATTATCTACCACGCAGTCTGTAACATTACCGCAGTTTAGTAAACATACCCCTAAGTGTATTTGGAGCACCTATCCATTTAGAGTATTTTTGCTGTGCAGAGGCAACTTGGAAAATGTTCCAGCCTAGGGAGCAGTGTTGCTCAGCTCCAACAGCCCTTCCTAACCTCCACAGGCCCAGATGACTTCCAGCAGGAGTCCATTGATCCGTGTGGAGTATAAATGTTCCATGAATACTGTCTAAGATAATAATGTAAATGAATAATAGTCATCACAACTATTTCGGGTTCCAAAATAATTGATTTTCATAAAACTCTAAATACTGCACTTATTATGCCAAAAGCATTCTCCACCACTCTGCAAGCTTTGCTTAATCAATAACTGAATATTCGTTTAGTAGATCCACATTCATGACATTTTCACTAAGGGGTATGTTTACTAAACCGTCTTAATGTTACCGGTGCTAGTTGCAGTGTTAATGTGAAAAATGCCATATAAGTAGTGGGCAGTCCTGAGGGAAGGCTGCAAAGAATCGGTATCTTGCGATAGTGGGTGCCATGGCACGTTAACACGCGTTAACCCTAAGTACATGGCAGTGCAGTGCTAGACACGATAAAGCTGTAGCCCACTGGTTACTGCAATGACTGTAGAGGCAGAGGTCACGGGTTCAATCCTGCAGTGGTGCTATGTAATAAGGCTGTCTGAGGCATTTCCTTTTAATTTAAATCAGTGCTGCCAGCAAAAACACCCTCACAGTGCCGTAACCTAAGGCGCCACATAAGGTGCCCTATAAGGCACTCCATAGGGCACACTATGAAGTGCCCTGTCTGCCAAGGCACCTTATAATGTGCCGTATAGGACGCTTTATAGGGCGCCTTATGAGGCACCTTAGGCTACGGCACTGTGAGGGTGTTTCTGCTGGCAGCACTGATGTAAATTAAAAGGAAAAGCCTCAGACAGCTGTATTAAATAACACCACTGTGGGATCAAGCCCATGACCTCTGGTGTCACAGTCAGTGGAGTAATCAGTGGGCTACAGCTCTATAACGTCTAACGCACTGCTGGCTGGCTTCAGAAAGACTGCAGGTCACCACACAATCTGTCTGCTGTGGTTACCAGGATAGGGTAAACCCACCTGTACCCATGATGCACTGCACATGCAGATAAGCAGCCTATATCTGATCATAAGATGGGGTATGCGTCTCTATAGCGCCCCGGCCTGGTAGGGGGAACTGACCATGTGTGTTACTGGCACAGAGTAGCTACAGACCATGACATTCTGCGGTTCCCGTGCTCATCCTGAGGGTGAGGTGAGGCATCCAGCACCAGGTCTGAAGCACCTGGCTTGGCTGAGATAAACTGTGCTGAAGGTCCCCATTAGTGTCAGTGCGTGATAGAGAGTCTTTGCAGATACACCTGTGTCCATCTGCATTTCCCAGTCACATCTAGCCCTTGTGGATTATGTTGCACCCAGAATAGTACACCAATGAATATGGCTAGCAAAATACAACTTCCATGAAGATTAGATGTAAATAGTTTCCCAAGTTCTCCAAGTTTTTGTACCTGTTCATTGTAAACACAGTTCCGTAAGGCAATGTGTATGTTTTATGTTCCATGTAAACCGCACTGATGTTGAATAGCGCGGTATAAAAAAAATGTAAATAAATAAATAAGAAATGTAAATAAATAGTGCATATTCTGTGTGGTTGCCATGGTCATATATTATAAGAGAAAGGTGGAGTTTGGACCCAAAAGCAGATTATGTAGCACCACCCAACCCGCCTTCTGTGGGTCAGAGTGGGGGACAGGATCTCCCACCAACAGATCCACATTCTACATCTCTGCAATAGTGGCAATAGAGGGAACCATCAACCCCAGTCCTGCTAGAGAATAGGCACCCTACAGGGCAGTCAATGCCGATATGTACGCAACACACAGGGCACTGGCAGACAGGCAGTAGGCCTGGAAAAGCTCAGCTGCCCCGCACCACTATCTGACATCCACCAGCAGAGGACACAGTCAGTCTCCACCCACTGCACCCTGTAAGGTGTTCCAGCCATACACATGCTAACTGCAAACAGTCTGCTAGCTAATACATAGTGCATGTTACTGGAGGAACTGTGTGCACACAAAAATGGGATGTGAGCACACATACACCAAGCAGGTATGTCAGTGATTGGACCCCAGAAAGGAAAACTCATAGACATCACTTGAGAAAAGTACTATAACAGCACTATGGGAGAACCTAGCCATGCCATGGTCACTGCTCAGTAAGGGGGAGAGTGCCCCCCCCCCACATGACATGCTGTGGCCACCCTGTCTGTGCAGGTGGTGGTCAGGCACTACAATGTCCCAGCCATTGCCCTGTGCAGATGCATCCTGCCCAGGCCGCCGTGTCCGGGCCATACCCACAGTACCTTGCTCCTCATTATGCACATTGGCAGGCTAACACTGGAAACAGTGCAAGCATTGTGGGCTCAGTAAGGTGTAGGCAGCCACATAACACTGGATAGACATACACACACTCCCACACCTATTTCAGCATTGTCAAATATAGAGGTGGTTGGCATTCCTGTCCGCCACACCAGTCCTGGGCACAGTGCAGGCATTGCTAGGGTACTAAATACTGTTAGGGCCACTCCTCGGGGTGGTAAACACTGTCAGAAACAAAAACTGAAACACACGCCACAGATATCAGAAAGGTTGCTATGATGAATCTCAGTCAACAAATTGTGTTTAACTTAGGATTTGTTATCTGACATTAATCATAGCAACCTTTTGATATATGTGGAACGTGTTTACAGCCTGACTTTCCATGAGGCCTTTGATAGTAGAGCCTGTGGGTGTGGGTGTTTGTGCCCCTGTTGGCCGCTGCTCTAGGGCAGAGGTTCCCAACTCAGGTCTTGGTGGGCCAAACACGGTTCAGGTTTTAATGCTGCCCCTAATGAATATGCATGATACATTTGCATACAATGGGGGCGGTGCATACAAATGCATCACAGGCATATTTATTAGGGACAGCATGAAACTTGAATGGTGTTTGGCCCTCCAGGACTGCAGTTGGGAAACTCTGCTCTAGTGATTGCACATTTTTATGGTGTATTGCACTGTAGGGTAAAATATAGGCGTTTATGGCATGTTTATTTTATCTGCAATAAAGGTTCTGTCTTTATTACTGGGTAAATATAGGGACATGGTCTGCAGGGGCCACCACTAGGACTTGAACCTTTGACCTTCTGCTCCTGAACACACTGGCTGTGTGTACTGCACCAAACTGTTGCCACAGAGGCAGATCATTCCCTGGGGATACCATGACTGTTCGTCAGACAGACCTTGTCTGTTGCAGTGCACGGCACCCACCTAAACAGGGCTTGGCCTTGGTCTGCTGTGGGAAGATGCCACTGCCCCCTCCACCACCAGCACCCCTCCGCCACCATGCTGACATGCCCTTGTGCTGGTGGTACGCAGTTATTTAATACACTGGTCCCAGGTACCAGTGTGTCGGTAGGCGGCTGCCTATTGTGTGTGATATGAGATAGAGGTGCCTGCATAGACATCCATGCTTCCCCCGGCACCACCTGCCAATATTATGTGCCCTTTGGGGTACTTTTCTGGGTACTGTCCCCTGGGACACTGTGGGACACACACTCATGGACATGTTTGCCCTTGGTCAGTTGCTGTCTTGCTGGTTTTCTGTTTCTACATTCCTATGTGTCACCTAGACATCTGCCTAGTCCACCCTGTGCCCCAGCTGCCCCAATGCATGTCCCGCCTGCAGTCCCCTGTACCCCATTTGCAGCCTCACCATGGTGCCCTTTCATACTTGGGCACTCTGCTGTTGCTGCACATGTATCACTACTATCACTTTCTTGGTCTCCCTGCCTTTGCTGTACATTGCTGACTGAACTGGTTTCTCTCTCCTGCAAATGTGCCTCTAACGTGAGGTTTTCACTGGCGTTAATTTTCAGACCCTGATTTCACAGTGTTAGTGTGCCTGGAGCCTCTCCCCGCCCACTCTTCGCCCATTGACCACTTATCTCCGCCCTCTGGGGAGCCTTACTCTGCCATGTGTGTGCCTTAACGCCGCCGGAGATGTTATCGCACGATAAGTGATGTTATCGCGTGGTAATGTTACATTATCATGTGATAACATCACTTATCACGCGTAACGTTGCCGCTGCGACATTAGCGCTTTTTAGTAAACATACCCCTAAGTGTAAATGCACTATCTGCAGCAAAGAAATAAGGCAATTTTGTGTGTCATCCTGGAAGTTCCTCTGGCAGAGGTAATCCCAAGCTGCCATCTTGGATCATGTTATAAAAAGATGTAATCTCCATCAACTAAAGCAAATAACACAGTGCTAAATTGTGCTTTATAATTGTAAAATTCAGTACCATTATTCATTGGTGCTTGTAATAGAACATGTTTCCCATCCATAGCCCTAACACAATGAGGAAGGTGCCAGATGTCCTCAAATATCTTGCTTATTTCCATCCAAGCCATGGGAGCAGTAGGAAGCTGGAAAAGCAAAAAAGAAGTCATTTTTAATATACATTTCTTTATTAATTTGATTATTCATTTTCAGGAACAAGGTGAAGAAAATAATGAACAAGGCGAAGGAGAACATGAGGAACAAGACAATGAAGGCAATGCAAATCGGCCAGATTCAGCTGAGTTTGTAGCACTGAAAACTCCCAGAACCAAAAAACAGAGATGACAGTGCATTGATAAAGGACGCTCTGGGGATTTGAAAAACTGCAGCAAATAAGTTAGAAACCTCTTTCTCTGTCGATGACAAGATAAAGTCATTCTTTGCTTTCTGTGGTGACCAAAATTAATTCATATTCACCACAAACTAGGCAAAGTATTCATCATGCCATATTTGACATCATATAAAAGCAGACAGTGGTTCTTATGATTTCCAGCAACAGAACTATTGGTTCAATCAACAGCAATGACCAGGTCATACAGTGCAAGTGCCGTCTTACCCAAGTCATTCTCCATGACTGCAACCACTGCAACAATCTTCACATCAGTCTACTTATGTATTGACATACGAGTATACCACCCTTGGAACCCCCTCCACCACAGTCCACTTCCACTCTGTCTCCACACAATTCCACTTGCACGCCGACTCCACATCATTCCACATAAACTCCATCTCCTCAAGCATCAAAATGTTCTGATGATTTGTCTGATTATGTATGAGGTTTGATTTTATAAATGATAAAGTGAAGCTAAATGGAAATAAGAAATTAAGGAAATACTTACCTTAATGTTTCCTTTCAATTCCTCAAAAAGTGCTGCACAAACCTCTGTAATTATTCTTCCAATAGACTGTTTGGATATTCTGAATAGATACTGAAGGCTTGTATATAAATCTCCAGTACAAGAAGTATGGGCTCTGTACAAAAAAACAAGAAAGTGTCGTTGTGTCCCACTCAAAACTTCATGCAATAAATATAAAGTTTAATAAACAGCTTCAAGCATAGTGAGCACGCAAAGTTTGCAAGCAACAAAAGGTCTCAGACTTGACGGGCAAGATATAACACTCCAGTCAGCCACAGCTGGCAGAGCATAGCCCTATTAGCATCAACGACCTTAGATATTATGTTGCAATCGAAAACAGGCTACTATTAACTCCTTTAGCATAACCATGAAGAACTGTTTCTCTTATTAAATTCTTTAAAGGTAATATAGGAGAATATGTAGCAGAACTTAGCTCATATAGTATTGCTTGAAAAGCTGCTTTGCCATCATCTCATCCCTGCATGAGCCCCAACGCTCTCTATCGCGCTGTTATTGCGTTTCACCCGAACAGGTTTCTTCAGGGGGTGACTGGCAGAGGATGGCTAGAACACAAAAATATAAAGTGCATTAGTTTGTAAAAAGCACACACTTTCATTATTGCGCTTCAAGAAGACATCCAGTAAGGAACGGAAGAAAAGTTGTAGCACGTACAGCAGATGACAAGAAATCCAAGCTTTACTAACCGCTGCTGAACGCCGCGCATGCGGACTGCCTATTTATACGGCATGCTGATTGGGCTGTAAAGGGGCCAATGGAAGATTACACACAGACTTCCCATTCAACCCGCTCATTCAGGCCAAAAGGCGAAACTGAACCGACCCGATGGATCCAACGCTGTTCCTGCCAGGATAGAGTACTATCTCTAGTTTTACCACGTTGTGCAGAATCGATCATATCTAGGCAAAAACATTGTAGATCTTGGAACTTGTGATGAAAACCGAGGCAATGTTCCACAATCGGAGCTTCACGACGTTGACAGGTGAGCCTACTCTTATGTTCATTCATCCGCACTCTAAACATTCGGGTAGTTTTACCAATATAAACCAGCCCACATGGGCAAAGGATACAATAAACCACGAATGCCGAAGTACAGGAGGTAAAATGACGAAGCTTATACACTTTGCCACGGTAATGAAACTCACTCAATTCTTTAGTGATGGTACAGATGTTGCATGATCCACACTTCACATGACCAGCTTGCACATGAGGATTTGAAGATGAGGAAGGTAACGAACGAAGAGCCAGCTTAGCTTTTTGTCTGATCTAGCAGATCTAGCACTATACAATAATTTTTTTGCTTTTGATGGGGTGTTGTATCATCAAACAGGTGGAGTTGCCATGGGTGCCACCTGTGCCCCTTCTGTTGCCAACTTGTATATGCGACGTTTTGAACAGCAGTGGATTGATTCATCTCCTTATCAACAGAATATCTGCCTGTGGCGCCGTTTTATTGACGATATTTTTCTGCTATGGAGAGGAACCCCAGAAAGCCTTCAAGAATTTTTTGTTTGGCTGAATGGTCGTAACGTACATCTTAAATTCACTTTGCATTATCATGAAGAATCTCTCCCATTTTTGGATGTTCTTGTCCAGAAAACTGAGACCGGTTGGTTGACTACAGTGCATAGGAAGGAGACTGACTGCAACACGTTTCTCCATTACACAAGTGCTCATCCCACTTCTCTAAAGAATAGTTTACCATTTTCTCAGTTTCTGCGGTTTCGCCGAAATTGTACGCATATTCAACAATTTAAAGTTCAATCACAGATGCTCAAAAAGGATTTTATTGATAGAGGCTACCCTCGGGCTGTCGTGGAGCGTGCATATAAACGAGCTTTACACGTTAATCGTGATCTGCTCTTGTATCCTTGTGGAACATCAGCCGATTTGTCCGATATGGACTCGTCAATTAATCTGATCACAAAATTCTCTCCTCTCAGTTTTCAGCTTAAAAGGATTATTCGACGGCATGCCAATGTGCTGCATAGCATTCCGGTTTGGACAATAAGCAGGTACGCTGTGTGTGGCAGCGCAATAAGAATTTCAAGGAACTACTTAGTCCTGCAGTGCTTCGTTCGTTACCTTCCTCATCTTCAAATCCTCGTGTGCAAGCTGGTCATGTGAAGTGTGGATCATGCAACATCTGTACCATCACTAAAGAATTGAGTGAGTTTCATTACCGTGGCAAAGTGTATAAGCTTCGTCATTTTACCTCCTGTACTTCGGCATTCGTGGTTTATTGTATCCTTTGCCCATGTGGGCTGGTTTATATTGGTAAAACTACCCGAATGTTTAGAGTGCGGATGAATGAACATAAGAGTAGGCTCACCTGTCAACGTCGTGAAGCTCCGATTGTGGAACATTGCCTCGGTTTTCATCACAAGTTCCAAGATCTACAATGTTTTTGCCTAGATATGATCGATTCTGCACAACGTGGTAAAACTAGAGATAGTACTCTATCCTGGCAGGAACAGCGTTGGATCCATCGGGTCGGTTCAGTTTCGCCTTTTGGCCTGAATGAGCGGGTTGAATGGGAAGTCTGTGTGTAATCTTCCATTGGCCCCTTTACAGCCCAATCAGCATGCCGTATAAATAGGCAGTCCGCATGCGCGGCGTTCAGCAGCGGTTAGTAAAGCTTGGATTTCTTGTCATCTGCTGTACGTGCTACAACTTTTCTTCCGTTCCTTACTGGATGTCTTCTTGAAGCGCAATAATGAAAGTGTGTGCTTTTTACAAACTAATGCATTTTATATTTTTGTGTTCTAGCCATCCTCTGCCAGTCACCCCCTGAAGAAACCTGTTCGGGTGAAACGCAATAACAGCGCGATAGAGAGCGTTGGGGCTCATGCAGGGATGAGATGATGGCAAAGCAGCTTTTCAAGCAATACTATATGAGCTAAGTTCTGCTACATATTCTCCTATATTACCTTTAAAGAATTTAATAAGAGAAACAGTTCTTCATGGTTATGCTAAAGGAGTTAATAGTAGCCTGTTTTCGATTGCAACATAATATCTAAGGTCGTTGATGCTAATAGGGCTATGCTCTGCCAGCTGTGGCTGACTGGAGTGTTATATCTTGCCCGTCAAGTCTGAGACCTTTTGTTGCTTGCAAACTTTGCGTGCTCACTATGCTTGAAGCTGTTTATTAAACTTTATATTTATTGCATGAAGTTTTGAGTGGGACACAACAACACTTTCTTGTTTTTTTGTACAGAGCCCATACTTCTTGTTCTGGCAATTTTTGCTCTGTGATAAAGTTTGACCCTAATTGGATTTGTTATAAATCTCCAGTGACTAGGAACCACTGGCGCTAGTTGCAGCGATAATGTGAAGAATGCCATATAAGGAGTGGGCGTTCCAGCGGCAAAGTAGCAAGACTCTGTATCGTGCGATAGTGGGTGCCGTGGCACGTTAACGTGCGTTAACCCTAAGTTCATGCCAGCGCAGTGTTAAACTCTAGAATGATGTAGCCCATTGGTTACTGCAATGACTGCAGAAGCAGAGGTCATGGGTTTGATCCTGCAGTGGTGTCATGTAAGAAGGCTGTCTGAGGCATTTCCCTTTTTTAATTTAAATCAGTGCTGTCTGAGGCATTTCCCTTCTTTAATTTAAATCAGTGCTGTCTGAGGCATTTCCCTTTTTTAATTTAAATCAATGCTGCCCGCAAAAACACCCTCACAGTGCCGTAACATAAGGGGCCGCATAAGGCGTCCCATAAGGCAATCCATAGGGCACACTATTAAGTGCCCTGTCTGCCAAGGCGCCTTCTAATGTGCCCCATAGGGCGCTTTATAGGGCGCCTTATAGGGGGTTGATAGGGCGCCTTAAGAGGCACCATAAGGTTACAGCACTGTGAGGGTGCATTTTGCTGGAAGCACTGATTTAAATTAAAAGGAAAAGCCTCAGACAGCCTTATTAAATCACACCACTATGGGATCAAACCGATGATCTCTGCCTCCACAGTCATTGAAGTAACCAGTGGGCTACATCTCTATAGCTGCTAACACACTGCTGGCTGGCTACAAAAAGACTGCAGGTCACCACACAACCTGTCTGCTGTGGTTACCAGGATAGGGTAAACCCACCCATACCCATGATGACTGCACATGCAGATCATCAGTCTACAGCTGATCACAAGATGGGGTATGCACCCCCACAGCACCTCGGCCTGGTAGGGGGAACTGGCCGTGTGTGTTACTGGCACAGAGTAGCTACAGACCGTGACATTGTGCGGGTCCTGTGCTCACCCTGAGTGCGAGGTGGGGTGCCCAGCACCAGGTCTGCAGCACCTGGCTTGGCTGAGATAGGCTATGCTGCAGGTCCCCATCAGTGCTAGTGTGTGATAGGTAGTCCTTGCCGACACACCTAAGATACACCTGTGTCCATCTGTATCTCCCAGCCACGTCTAGCTCTTGTGGACTATGATGCACCCAGAATAGTGCATATCCTGTGTGTGTGCCATGGTCACATGTTATAGGTGAAGGGGGGTGTTTGTACCCAAAAGCAGATTATGTAGCATCACCCAACCCGCCCTCTGTGGCTCAGAGTGGGGGGAGAGGATTTCCCACCAACAGATCCACATTCTATATCTCTGCAATGATGGCAGTAGAGAGAACCATTAACCCCAGTCCTGCTGGGGAATAGGCACCCTACAGGGCCATCAATGCCGACATGTACACAACACATAGGGCAATGGCAGACAGGCAGTAGGCCCTAAAAAACCTCAGCTGGCCCCCACCACTATCTGACATTCACCAGCAGAGGACACAGTCAGTCTCCACCCGCTGCACCCTACAAGGTGTTCCAGCCATACACATGCTAATGCAGGCAGTCTGCTAGTTAATACATAGCGCATGTTCTTGGAAGAACTGTGTGCACCCAAAAATGGGATGTGAGCACACACACCAAGCAGGTATGTCAGTGATTGGGCTCCAGAAAAGGAAACCCATAAATATCACTTGAGAGAAATACTGTATAGCACTATGGGGGAACCTAGCCATGCCATGGCCACTGCTCAGTCAGGGTAAGAGTGACCTCCCAGCATGACATGCTGTGGCCACCCTGTCCGTGCAGGTGGTGGCGGGCACTACAGTGTCCCAGCCGTTGCCCTATGCCCTGTGCAGATGCATCCTCCCCAGGCCACCGTGCCAGGGCCATACTCACAGTACCGTGCTCCTCATTATGCACATTGGCAGGCCAACAGTGGAAACAGTGCAAGCAGTGTGGGCTCAGTAAGGTGTGGGCAGCCACGACACGCTGGACAGATGTGCACGCACTCCCACACCTATGCCAGCATTGTGCAAATACCAGTCCAGTGTGGGCATTGCTATGGTATGCAATACTGTTGGGGTCACTCCCCGGGGTGCTAAACACTGTCAGAAGCAAAAACTGAAACACACTCCACAGATATCAGAAAGGTTGTTATGATGAATCTCTGTCAACAAATCATGTTTAACCTAAGATTTGCTATCTGACATTAATCATAGCAACCTATTGATATATGTGGAACGTGTTCCCAAGTTTAGGACGGCATGGCTAAGGTATGGAGGTGCCAGTATTAGTAGATGCTGCTCAGCGCAGGGCCCAACAGCCTGACTTCAATGAGGCCTTGGATAGTGGAGCCTGTGGGTGTGGGTGTTTGTGCCCCTGTTGGCCGCTGCTCTAGGGCAGGGGTTCCAAACTCTGGTCCTGTTAGGCCAGACACTGTTCAGATTTTCATGCTGTCCCTAATGAATATGCATGAGATACATTTGCATACAATGGGGGAGGGGCGGTGCATACAAATGCAGCACAGGCATATTTATTAGGGACAGCATGAAACCTGAATGGTATTTGGCCCTCTAGGACTGCAGTTTGGAAACTCTGCTCTAGGGATTGCACATGTTTATGGTGTCTGTGCTCTGTAGGGTAAAATATAGGCATTTATGGCGTGTTTCTTTTACCTGCAATAACTTTTCCATTGTTATTACCATGGTTTAGTACTGGGTAAAGTATAGGGACATGGTTTGCAGGAGGCACAGCTGGAACTTGAACCTGTGATCTTCTGCCCCCAACACACTGGCTGTGTGTACTGCACCAAACTGTTGCCATGGGACAGATCGTTCCCTGCGGATACCATGACTGTTTGCCAGACAAACCTTGTCTGTTGCAGTGCACGGCACACACCTAAACGGTGCTTGGCCGTGGTCTGCTGTGGGCAGATGCCACTGCCCCCTCTGCCACCAGCACCCCTCCGCCACCATGCTGACATACCCTTGTTCTGGTGGTGCTGGTGGTACGCAGTTCCAGGCCATCTAGTGTGCCGGTAGGCGGCTGCCTATGGTGCGTGATATGGGGTAGGGGTGCCTGCATAGACATCCACGCTTCCCTCCGGCACTGCCTACCAATGTTATGTGCCCTTTGGGGTACTTGCTGGGTACTGTCCCCTGGGACACTATGGGACACACACTCGTGGCCATGTTTGCCCTTGGTCAGTTGCTGTCCTGCTGGTTTTCCGCTTCCACATTCCCATGTGTCAACTAGGCATCTGCCTAGTCCACCCTGTGCCCCAGCTGTCTCACTGCATGTCCCGCCTGCAGCCCCCTGTACACCATTGACAGCCTCACCATAGTGCCCTCTCGAACTTGGGCACTGTGATGTTGCTGCACATGAATCACTACTATCACTTTTTTTGGTTTCCCTGCCTATGTTGTACATTGCTGACTTAAATGGTCTCTCTCCCCTGAAAATGTGGCTCTAGCGTGAGGTTTTCACTGGCGCTAATTTTCAGCCCTTCATTTCACGGTGCTAGTGTGCATGGGGCCTCTCCCCGCCCACTCTCCGCCCATTGACCCCTTCTCTCCACCCCTGGGGAGCCTTACTCCGCCCTCTGGGAAGCCTTACTCCACCCTCTGCGCACCTTAACGCCGCCGCTGACATTATCGCGCGATACGTGATGTTCTAGCACGGTAATGCATCATTATCGTGCGATAACATCACGTATCGCGTGTTAACATCGCAGCTGCAATGTTAGCGCCGTTTAGTAAACATACCCCATAGAGTTACAGCTAACCTGTCTGAATTGAAATGGGTGTTCAAAAACTTGTTTCCTTTTTTGCAATCCTGTGTCCTACCATATTTAATAGCTTTTCGAAGTCTGTAGGTGACATACGGGTGAAGTTTTTATACTTGTCTACTCATATGTTGAAACTTTAAATCTTGAATAAACTATGAACCAGATCTTTTTTTAAATAAACTGGTGTGCCATCAGCATTGAGGCTTTCTCTTTTTTTAATGAGTAAATGTGCTAAAATTATTATAGTTTTTATTGTTGTTTTAGTCTCTTTTTGGATGTTCAGTGTATTCACTTACGAGTGGTCTCACTTTTCTTTATATATAATTGTTATAGCACCTCTGTAATGCAAATGCAATGTGTGCCTTCGAGTCAGTCCTGACTCCTGGAGACCCAGCAGCTCCTGGGTTTTCTTGGCAGTGTCACCGGAAGTAGATTGCCAGGCCTTTCTTCTGAGGCAATGGAGGGTTAAGTGACTTGCCCAAGGCCACAAGGAGTGCTAGTGGAACTCTAGCAAGAACTAACTCCTGATTTCTTCTTGAGAAGACATGCTTGCATCAACAGCAATAGCATGCTTGCGAACAAGGCAGATCGCACTGTGTGCAGCCTGTCTCAGTGAATGCGCGCTTGGTGCATGCTCTGTGTCCCAAGTAGCAACAGTTTTGTTGCTTGCTGCATTACATGATCTGATCGCCCAGTGTATATGCACCTTAGAACTTGTGTTTTATTATTTAATAAAGAATATTGAAATTGAAAAAAAAAACATTTCTGTTTTAAACATGTAAGGAATGTTTTGAAGGTTCACGGCACAGCTTTGCTTTCACCTCTGTCAGCCACACAGAGAAAAATATAGGAGATATCACCTGTGATAGCCTTAACTCAAATGCCTTTCTATGGGGTATGTTTACTAAGCAGCAGTAGCGGCTTCCGTTCAGTATCGGAGCCATGGCCCCATTGAAGTCAATGGGGCCATGGCTCTGATATCGCACAGAAGTTACTACTGCTGCTTAGTAAACATACCCCTGGATGTTTTAAGCTGCACTAAGGAACCAAATGCACACCAAAGAATGTGCATCCTTAGACATGTGTGGCGGGGGAGAGAGGGAAGAAAGAAAGAAGACCACAGATTGAGTAACACTTGTAACACTTCTGCTGCCTCACAGCTATTAAAGGAAACACAACAGCATCTCCAAGCAAAATCTCACCACTGTAGGGAAAGCAGTATTTTTGATCAAACAGTGATTTACAATCATTAGTGCACATTTGGTTCATTAACTGGCCTTAAAAAGTTTAGTATGCAAAAACTGAATTTAGCACATGTTAACTGACAAATTAATACGAAATTTATTAAACATCCTTTGGTTGTACATTTTTTTAAAGTCTTGATTCTGGATGAATTGAGTCCAGTGTTCTTACTATTAAACATGTATATGCTTATTTTCTTATCAGGTATTTTTAAAATAGACTATTTATCTGCTAAACCTTTTTTAGCTTAAGAATGAGCGGTTTTAGTTAAGATGAACTGTTGTATTATGTATACATCAAATAAGGAATCAATAAAAGAATTGGAAATCTTGCCACTTCAAATCCGTCACACTAAATACAAAAGATGGTTTCTACCTTTTGTCAGTTCAAAAAAAGAAGTCAAGACGACACTCAGCATTGTTGAACTTGCTTGGTGTTTATCAATTTTTATGAGCAAGTACAGTATATCAGATCTACCATATTTTAAAAATATTTCTGTTCATTTGTCTTCATAAAGAATGAAGTCTATTAAACCGTTTTCTACTGTGAAGTTCACAAGCTAAACGTAACGTCCATCATGAACTATGATAGCACTTGGCTCTGTAAAGCACAGTAAGACAAACATGTCATGTATCTTGAAAAATTCAGTCCCATTCATCTTGACACGCATTGAGCCGGTCATTAAAAAAGGGGGTTGTCACTCTTTGATTGCCAGTCCATACCTTGAGAAGTTACACAATGGTTGTCAGGAAACCGATAGTTTCTTTCTCCTGAGGGTATGTCCTTCATTTGTAATGCTGGGAGAGATGGGGGCCTGGTTTTAACATTTAAGGCCTTTATTAAGCTTTCTTTTTATTCTATAGGCACAGAAAGGATGAGAAGATATGAAAGCACATTTTAGAAAGGATGTGGAGAGGGGATTTCACACATTGATGTCAGAATGTGGAGAGTTGTGACAGTATTTTACAAGAGGTTTTGCCAAATATAGAACTCCTTGCAAAATACTGCAGGACTGCATGGATTTGCATCTCTACATTTCACAGGAGCAGTGATTTTAAGAAGGTGCATGGGAGGGGAAGTTGTGGAAAATTCCCCCACATATATCTGTGAGCAGCCTCTTAAAATTGCTGTTCCCGCGATGAACCACAGATCAAGGCTTCCTGATGATCACTGCCCCGATCTCTGCTGTTTCCACCCCATTCCAGACCCCTCCCCAACTCCCCAAAGCAGCTCTGATCTCCCTAACTTGCTTCCTAAAGCAACTCTGATTCCCCATCCTCCACCAGAAACAGCTCTAATCCCCCCAGAAGAACATTGCCGAAGCTCCTACAACAAAATGCCGTTGTCCCCAACCCCCCAGCTACCATAATCCCCCCCCCAGTGGCCTCCCTTGATAGACCACCCCTCTCCACCCTGATCCCCAACCCCGGACTTATTGGATGTCTTGTGGATAGTAGGAACACATGGTCTGATCCAAAATGGAACCAAGGACACTTAATGATAATTTTGTGTTATTCACTGTACCATGAGATTACCAATAAGGAAGAGTGGTACTATTATGGGTCAGACTGTGCTAAGCAGGAGTGAGTGGGTATTGCTTCTGCTACCACTGTCCAACAATCACAACCAGTAAGTCCAGGGTTGTGGATCAGGGGAGGGGGATAGTCTTCCAAGGAAGTCCACTAGGGGGCTTATGTTTATCAGGGGCTCAGATAAAAGGCATTTTGTTGCTGGAAGCCTTGGCGAGGAGGGGGAGGAATCAGAGGCACCTGGTGATGGGGGCTTGGACAATGTGATTTGGGGAGAAATAGGGGGATCAGAGCTGCTTCTGAGGGCGATGGGTGATCAGAGCTACTTTGAGGGCTGGTTGAGGTTATGATCTGCTTTGGGGGGTGATGGGAGCTTGGACAAGATGCCTTGGGGGGCAAGGAAGAAGGTAGAGTCTGGAGTCAGAACAGGGGGATACCAGGAGTCGGGGTAGTGATTGGGTGGGGGGGGGGGGGGCCTGACCTCAGCATTCACAGCTGCTCCTGCCAGCTGGCAATTATTCATGCCTGGGGGCCTGTGTAAATGCCAGCAACAAAAAATTGGCAATAAGATGTGGATTTCACCTATGAAATGGGGAATCTGCATTGTAGGCCCATCTAAAACACTCCCTCTCCCCACCCCATCACTCCCCCATGGAATGTAGCAGTGGGGAGCATTACCACATCTGAAAAACCCCTGTTCTAAAATGACATTTACTGTACATGTGTATGCATATCTATGCATGTACATGCTGCTTTCAGATGTGGAAATGCTTCTAAAATAACTGTGAATCAGTCCCTAAATGTAAGAAGGTAAATCTGAATCATTTTATTTGTCCTCTTGTCTATTTATAGCTTTGTACCTATGAACCAATAATCCAGTGAAGATGGGCAAGCTTTATTTCTACACATTAATATCCTTGTTGGGGCTCTAATGCAAAGCCTTCACTGTCATCTTGATAGTGAGGATGTTGCTCAGTAATGGACCTTCTACTTTGCTATCAAGCTTCAACACACCAAGAGCTACAGAAGAAGCTTTCAATTTACCTTCATGTGCATAATTTCCATAGTTATTTAAGCTGTAAATTACAGAAGCATGCAAATTGGACAGCAGTACCACCATCGTGATATGCACGATGTCCCATAGCTTTGAATTATCTCATTTCAAAATGATTAGAAAACTGGTTTCAACTAGACATCTAAGGATATGGCATAACAAAATCTTGAGAAAATTAAAAACTCATTTCTACATAACTAGTTGCCAATTTAACTTTTTTTCCGTAGTCATGATTTTAAAATAATTATATAGCCCTTTTTGAATTACACATATAGTAAGTCAAAGGCTTTCTTATTCAACCCTAATATTTTAGAATTGTTTGGCATTCTTTCTAAAGAAGAACTGTAGTAACATCTATTGCATTGGTTGATGGTATCCATCTGTGTCCTATTCATCTGCTGCAGTGCGAACAGTTTAATGGTATAAAATCCCAAAGACATAAAATTATGTGCAGAAAATTCCTTCCAACGCGCATATAGTCCTCTTGCAGCTGCAACACATATCTATCCATAAACAAAAACATGACTGTGAGATAGTTATACCAGGCTACAATTTATTCAGGTACTAATATAGATTGGCCTGATATTCAAAGACATTTACATGGTTTACAGACCTGTAAACCATGTAAATGCTGCTTAGAGGAATATCCAGTGATACTAACACAGTTACTGCTGCTGAATAACTGCTGGATCCACCACTACACACCCAGATGCTAACCGTGTAGCATTGCGGCATGTTGTGGACGTTCCAGGGCGGAGTGGAGGTGGCACCTGTCGCTAACTGGGCAGCATCGATATTGAACCGCTGCCTGGTTAGCAACCTGTGGGTAAAGATAGGACAGTTTTTCCCATGCCTATCTTCACCGGTGGAAGCTAATCAGGCAGCGGCTCAGTATCGCTATTGTCCATTTAGACCCAGATATTCAATGCCGGTGACCGGATTTGGCCCTGGCATTGAATATCCACGGTTAAGGTTCAGCAATGAAGGCTATGTGCTTTAGAAGCGCTAGCCGCTGCCGCTGAATATTGGGTCCTATATTTATATAGAAATGAAAAGTAACATTAAAGCAACAAAACTGTGGGGCTTATGAGGCAAAGAGGAGTCACTGGGGGTTAATCTGCAAAAATGGAATGAGATATTTATATTGGGGTAATACATAGGTGAGTGACGTCATCTGGAAATAACACATCCCCTTTTATAGCAATAGATAGAGTTCAAGAATAAAATTTATCGGAATACAAGATTTCTCTGTTAATTCTTCATTATCTCCTTTCCTGTATGTCAATATCTAGCAAGTCCCTCCTCCTGGTATCCACCACAGATCTCTCTTCTAAGGTTCCTGGATGGATTTCCCCTCTTCTCACTTCATAAGTCCCAGAATGGGTCTCCAAGACTTCTCAATCGTCTTATTTTCCTGCAAGACACTATTACAGGATGTAAGTCTCAAAAATCATAAAATCTTTCCTAGGGGGATGTTTACTAAACTGCGGTAACGTTACATAACGCGCGTTATGTAACGTTAACGATCGTTAGCGCATCATAACGCGCATTATGATGCGCTAACGATTGTTAACGTTACATAACGCGCGTTAACCAACATTAACGATCGTAAAGCTCCGCGGCGCGGTAAAACACCGCAGAAGGTGGAGAGAGGGCGGAGAGAAGGGGTCAGTGGGCAGAGAGTGGGCGGGGAGAGGCTCCCTTCACACTAACGCGCTGATCTGAACAGCTGAATCCAAACGCGATTGAAAACCTGCCGTTAAATGCACATTACAGGGGAGAGAAACCATTTTAGTGTCAGCAATGTACAGCCCAGGCAGGGAAACCAAAACAAGTGATAAGTGTGATACATGTGCACAGAACAAAAGGGCACATAAACACTGAAAATGACCTCAACAAACTGGAAAAAAAACATAACCAAGCTGGCCAATAGTGGTATTAATGAGAAACATCAACCCCCCCCCCCCCGAGTAAGCTCCATAGAAAAGATATAAATCGTGGAAGGGTCACAGTGCGGACTAGGGTGATGCCTAGGTGGCCCATACGAATGCTGAAACAGAAGAGCAGCCAGACAGCAACTGCTGAAGGCCCAACATGGGCATGACTGTTTCCCACAGTGTCACAGGGGATAGTACCCAACAGCTACCCCCAAGGGCACGGAACATTGGCAGGCGGGGCTGGGGGGAGCGTGGACGTCTATGCAGGCACCCCTACCCCAGAACCCGGTGCTGTCTATGGTGCATAGGCAGCCGCCTATCTGCACACTGGATGGCCTGAGACTGCGCACCACCAGCACCACCAGCAGAAGGGCATGTCAGCATGGTGGCTGAGGGATACTGGTAGTGGAGGGGGCAGTGGCAGCTGCCCAGAGCAGACCGTGGCCTAGCCCTGTGTATGTGGGTGCCGTGTACTGCAACAGACGGGCCCTGTCTGACGAACAGTCATGGTATCACCAAGAAATGGATTGATTCTGTGACAACAAGGTGGTGCAGTGCACAAAACCAGTGTATTCAGAAGCAGAAGGTCACAGGTTCAAGTCCAAGCTATGATTCCTGCAAGCCCAATCCCCACATTTTACCCACTACTACAACATGCTAATACAGACAGCACCTTTATTGCAGATGATGTAAACATGCCCAAGACACCTACATTTTACCCTACAGAGCACAGACACCATAAACAGGCGCATTACCTAGAGCAGAGTCTCCCAAATGCAGTCCTTGAGGGCCAAACACCATTCCGGTTGCATGCTGCCTCTGATAAAGATGCCTGTGCTGCATTTTTATGCGCCGCCCCCATGGTATGCAGATGTATCTCATGCATATTCATGAGGGACAGCATGAAAACCCGAACAGTGTTTGGCACCGCAGGACTGGAGTTGGGAACCTCTGCCGTAAAGCAGCAGCCAATAGGGGCAGACACACCCGCACCCACAGGCCCCATTATCCAAAGCCTCTTGGAGAGGCAGGACTTTGGGCTCTGCGTGCATCTCCCAATACTAGCACTTGCATACCTTAGTAATGCCACCCTAAACCTGGGAATATGGTACACATCTATCAAAAGGTTGCTATGATTACTGGCAGATAGCAATTCCTAAGTTAAGTATATAGTTACCTATTCAACACTACGCATATGTATATAGTTTTCCCGGTTATCCAAGTTACTTGTTCCTGTTCAATGTAATGACCTGATTTTTGTTTATTGTCGGATACTGTTTGTTTTATGTAAACCGCGCTGATCGCAAATAGTGCTGTATATAAGAAATGAAAATAAATAAATAAATAAATAAGTACAATTTTCTGAGTGAGCTGCATCATAGCAACCTTTCTGATGTCTGTGGAGTGTGCTACAGGTCTTGTGTCTGACAGTGTTTACCAACCTGGGGAGTGACTCCTACAGTATTGCGTACCATAGCCATGCCTGCACTGTGCCCAGGACTGGTGTGGTGGCCTAGGCTGCCCAACACCTCTATAGTTGCACAATGCTGGCATAGGTGTGGGGAGTGTGTGTCTGTCTATCCAGTGTGTGGTGGCTGCCAACAACCTCCACAGCCCACACTGCTAGCACTGTTGCCAGTATTGGCCTGCCAATGTGCATAATGAGGAGCAAGGTACCGTGGGAATAGCCTGGATAGGGTGGCCTGGCCTGGATGCATCTGCACACAGCATAGGGCAATGGCTCGGACACTGTAGTGCCTGGCCACCACCTGCACGGACAGGGTGGCCATAGCATGTCCTGCTGGGAGGTCACTCTCACCCTGACTGAGCAGTGACCATGGCATGGCTAGGTTCCCCCATAGTGCTCTATAGCATTTCCCTCATGTGATATTTATGGGTTTTCTTTTGGGGCCCAATCACTGACTTATCTGCTTGGTGTTCATGCTGACATCCCCATTCTGGGTACATGCATTTCCTCCAGGACCATGCACTATGGATGAGCTGGCAGACTGTCTGCAGCTAGTATGTGTCTTGCTTGAGCACCTTGCAGGGTGCAGCGGCTGGAGAATGTCAGATAATGGTGGGGTGGGGGCAGCTGAGCATTTCTAGGGCTGCCGTCTGTCTGCTATTGCATTATGGATGTGTACCGCTCTGTCTGTTCCCCAGCAGGACTGGGGTTGATGGTCCCCTCTACTGCTACCATTGCAGGGAGGTAGAATGTGGATCTATTGGTGGGTGATCCTGTTTCCCACCCTGAGCCCCAGAGGGTGGGTTTTGTGGTGGTACATAATCTGCCTATGGGTCCATACCCCCATACCCCCCCTACCTCCCCCCCTCCCCCCCCTACCTCCCCCCCTACCCCCCCACCCCCCCTACCACCACCCACCCCCCCCACCCCCCCACCCCCCCCTACCACCACCCCCCCTACCCCCCCACCACCACCCCCCCACCACCCACCCTACCCCCCTACCCCCCCACCACCCCACCACCCCCCCACACCCCCCCACCCCACCCCCCCACCACCCCCCACCACCCCCCTCCACCACCCCCCCACCCCACCATCCCCCCCTCCACCCCCCCCACCCCACCCTCTCCCCCCCCACCCCCCTCTCCCACCCCACCCCCCTCCACCACCCCCCCCTACCCCCCCACCCCACCCTACACCCCCCCACCCCCCCTCTCCCACCCCACCCCACCACCCCCCCCCCACCCCCCCTCTCCCACCCCACCACCCCCCCCCACCACCCCCCCCCTCTCCCACCCCCCACCCACACCCACCACCCCCCCCCTCTCCCACCCCCCACCCACACCCACCACCCCCCCCCCCCCCACCCTCTCCTTCACCTACAGCAGGTAACCATGGCACCAACACAGGATATGCACTATTCTGGGTGCATCATCGCCCATAAGGACTAGACATGACCGAGAAATACAGCAGGACACAGATGTATCCTAGGTGTGTCTAACGGAACTACCTATCACACACTGATGGGGACCTACAGCATGGCATATTTCAGCCATGAAAGGTGCTGTGGACCTGGTGCTGGGCGCCCCACCTCAACCTCAGTGTGGGCACAGTACCCGCACAATGTGACTGTCTGTGGCTACTCTGTGGCAGTACCACACATGGTCTGTTCCCCCTACCAGGCCGAGGTGCTGTGGGGGTGCATACCCAATCTTGTGCCCATCTCTCGACTGCTGATTTGCATGTGCAGTGCATCATGGGTACGGGTGGGTTAACCCTATCCTGGTAACCACATCAGACAGTTTGTGTGGTGACGTGCAGTCCTTCTGCAGCCAGCCAGGGCTTTCTTCACAGCCTTATCAGGTGTCCTATAGGGGACATTATAGGGTGCCTTGGCGGACAGTACACTTTATAATGTGCCCTATGGAGTGCGTTATGGGATGCCTTATGCGGCACCTTAGGTTATGCCACCGTGAGGGTGTGTTTGCTGGCAGCACTAATTAAAATACAAGTGAAATGCCTCAACAATCACTACTTAAATGTAAAGGGTGATGCCTCAGCCAGCCTTATACATAAGGCCCACTGGTGAATTGAACCCATGACCCCTGTACCATCAGTCAGTGTTGTAACCACTGTGCTACAGCTCTGTTGCTATGCTTGTATGCCTGCGTGCCTTCTTAAGATTAACGCGCGGTAACGTGCCATGTGCGCTCGTTCATTTATGGCGACTGGTAACGCGCGTTATCGGTAACGATGTACCGCCCATGTCCTTATTTGGGGTTTCTGTCTCTACCGCGGCTCCTAATGCGAATCACACTAATGCAGTTTAGTAAACATACCCCCTAGTATTGCAACCAAGAGCTGTAGTACCTGTGCCACTGGACCTCTACAAAATCCAAAACTTTCAAAATTCTGTACTGGCAAATCTTTTGCCAAAAATACTCAAACATTCCTCCTCTTTCTGTGTTTGGGATGCACCAGGGTTTGGCTCCTCAAACCACAAAGTAGACTTCCCAACAGTTAAATAATTGTCTGTCCTAATCATATCTGTGTATCATAGATTGGAGTAGATAAGTGCCTGCAGTTGCACAAACAGCCTTGGGTTTGCTGCACATATCAGTGAAAAGACTAGGTATGAAGAACTACTTGCACAAATTTGCACCTGCTTTTTGTGAGGGTAATTTTCTATGGTGAAACTTTGAGGCATGTTTACTAAACCACAGTAAAAGTTAGTGTGAGGTTTAGCATGCACTAAGGGGTATGTTTACTAAACACCGTTGCTGTGCGGGTTCCCGTTAGTGTGCTGGTGCCATATAAGGAGTGGGCGGGCCAGGCAGAAAAAAGGAAAAAACCGGACCGTACGTGTGTGCGTCGCGCTAATGTGCGGGGCCCACATTAGCGCGTGGGAAGGCTAAGTGGGGCGCTGCTGCAAAACCAAGCAATAGAGCTGTAGTACAACAGTGAAGACACCAACCAATGGTGCAGGGGCCAGGGGTTCAAACCCCCATTGCGCTCAACAAAAAAGACCAGCTGAGGCAGCAACATATATGGGCATAAGTGGTAGGAGGCATATTAATTTAAGGCGGCGCACTGTTATTTTTATTACGGCATCAGACGGCGCACTGTTTAGTGTGGGCGGCAGATGGCGGCGCATTGTTAAGTTTGGGCGGCAGAAAGCGGTGCGCTGATAAATGTGGGCAACAGAAGGCGGCGAGCCGGTGGGCAGAAGGCGGCGCGCTGATGTGTGAGGGGGCAGTCCAATAGTGGGAGGGATAAGTGGCGCGCTGATGTGCAAATAACAGGAACAGAGCCATAGCACAATGGTTAAGACACTCACCACTCGTGCAGGGATCATGGGTTCAATTCCCCACAGTGCCCATTGAAGACAGCTGGCAGAGGCATTATTTTAGGGGCATTTCCATGTTGTGCGGCATAAGGCGGCGCGCTGTTAATTTAGTGCGCCACAAGATGGCGCGCTGATGGCTACAAGGCTGCGCGCGGATGCACAAACACAGGAACAGAGCCACAGCACAATGGTTAAGACACTGACCAATGGTGAAGGGTCCAGGGGTTCAACCCCTCACAGTGCCCAGTGAACAAGGCTGGCTGGGGCAGTATGTATCATGGTGAGGAGTGCTGTAGGAGGCCTTCCAGTTATATTTTATTTCCAACCACTAGTAAACCCGCTCTCACAGTGCGTTAACATACGGATGCCCGTAAGGCACATGTTACAGTGCACTGTCCGCCAAGGCACCCTAGAATGTCCCCTATAGGGCACCATGTATGTTGCGACACAGGATAATGTATAGTGCACCCTATATGGATGGCAACCATAAGGTGGCCTATAGGGCGCCCTATAAAGCACCCTCAGAGGCACCTAATGGGTATAGTAAGCTGTGTGTGGTTTTGCCGGCATAGACATATGTACAGTAAATAAAAATAAAGCTGTGGACAGCCCTATCAATGGGCCCCACTGTGGGTTTGAACCCATGACCTCTGGCTGTACAGGGAGTGGCATAACCATTGGGCTACAGCTCTATAGCTGACAGCAAGCCCCTGGCTGGCTGCAGAGAGCCTGCACGTCACCCCACAGACAGTCTGCTGTTGTAGACAGGATAGGGTTAGGCCACCCGTACCCATGATGCACTGCACATGCAAATCAGCTGTCCACAGATGCACACAAGATGGGGAATGCACCCCAACAGCTACCCAGCCTGGTAGGGGGAATTGTCCATGTGCACCCACACAGCACACAGCACCTCGGCCTGGTAGGGAGTCCTGAGCGGGTGAACTACCAGCAAAGAGTAGCTACACACCGTCACATTGTGCAGGTACTGTGCTCACCCTGAGGGTGTGATGTGGCGGCCAGGACCAGGTCCACAACACCAGCCATGGCTGGATGAGGCCATGACAGAGCTCCAAAACAGTACTAACCTGTGAGATAGGAAGGTGCTGCAGAAACATGTTGGATATCTCTGTCTGTCTCAGTTAGTGGAATCCCCCATGGACCCCCTAGGTGGTCAAAGTACCACCACCACACCCCCCCCCCCCCCCCGAGGGTGGCAAACAGGGCCCCCCACCAACAGATCCCCATCCTACCCCTCCCTGCACCAATGGCAGTAGAGTGGACCATCAAACCCCAGTCCTGCTGGGGGAACCAACACCCTACAGCGCAGTCCCACACACATCCATAACACAATATCAGACAGACTTTAGACCTGGATATCCAAAGATGCACCCCAGCACTATCTGATATTCACCTGCAGCAAGCCATCAGCCACTGCACCCTGCAAGGCACTCCATCAAGACACATACCAGCTGTGAACAGTCTGCTGGTTAGCCCTGATGGAAATGCATGCACCCAAAACTGGGGTGGCAGCACACACAAACAGAGCGTTCTGTGAGGAGGCCCCAACAGGAAACCCATATATATCACAAGAGAGAAACACAATACAGCACTATGGGGGTGCCTAGCCATGCTGTCATCACTGCACACTCAGGGTGAGAGTGCTCCCCCAGCAGCACATACATAGGTCACCCTGTCTGTGTAGGTGGTGACCTGGCACTACAATGTCACAGCCAGTGCCCTATGCCCTGTGCAGATGCATCCTGGCCAGCCCACCATGTCTGACCTATACCCATGGTACCTTGCTGCTCATTATGCACATTGGCAGGCCAATACTGGCAGTAGTGCTGGCAGTGTGGGTTGGGGAAGGTGTTTGCAGCCAACACACACTGTATAGACAGACACACACTCCCACACCTATGCCAGCATTGTGCTACTATTGAGGGGGTGATTAGCCTTGGCCACCACACTGGTCCTGGGCACGGCACAGGCATGGATATGGTACGCAGTACTGCTGGGGGTCACTCCCTAGGGTGGTGAACACCGTCAGAGGCTAGGCCTGGAGCACGCACCGCAGACACCAAACAGATTGTTCGGATGGGGTCAACTAGCAGTATGTGCGTAACGTAGGGATATCTATCAGCCTGTACTCTTAGCAAACGTTTCAGAGCTGTGTACCTCAGGTGTAGGGTGATATTGCTAAGGTATGCAGGTGCTGGTATTGGGAGATGCACGCAGGGTCCAATGTTCTGCCTCTACAGGAGACATTGGCCAATGGGGCCTGTGGGTGTGAGTGTGGGTGTGTCTGCCCCTGTTGGCTGCTGCTTTACGGCAGCGCTTCCCCACTCCAGCCCAGTTTTGCATCACACTGTTCGGGTCTTCCTGCTGTCCCTCATGAATATGCATGCGCTACATCTACATGCCGTGGGGGTGGTGCATAGATATACAGCACAGGCATTTGTATGAGTGGCAGCATGGAACTTGACTGGTGTGTGGCCCACCAGGACTGCATTTGGGGGATTCTGCTGTAGGTTCTGCCCCTGTTCATGGTGTCTGTGCTCAGTGGGGTAAAAGATAGATGTATTACCATTGCATATGTCCTCGTCATGAAAGGTGTGTCCTTACTGTCACTGTTTATTTGTGGGGAAAATATGTGGGCAGGATTGCCAGTAGCCCCAGCTGGTCTTTGAGCCTGTGACCTTCTGTTCTTGCATGCACTGTCTGTGTGCACTGCACCACCGTGTAGCCACAGCTTGGCTGAGTTCCCTGGATAGTCCATGACTGTGGATCCGGCAGGGCCTGTCTGTTGCTGTGGACTGTGCCAGCCTGCACATGGCTAGGCCTCTGTCTTCTGTGGCTAGCAGCCACTGCCCCCTGCACCACATGTACTCGTCCGCCAACATGCTGGCATGAGCTTCTCCCATAAAAAGCAGGTGACCTGATTGGAATGTGGCAGTATGGGACTGCATTTGGGGTACTTGGCTGTGGGTAATGCCCATTGTTGTGGTGTGTGTGCGTTGTTGGGTAAAATATGGGTGTTTTCCCCATGCTTATGTCCCCTGTAATACAGGGGTGTCTGCGCTATCTGTGTTTACTGGTGGGTAAAATATGTGGAATGGGCTGGCAAGTGCCCCAGCTGGGCTTTGAGCCTCTGACCCTCTGGTCCTAGAGGTACTGACTCTGTCCGCTGCACCACACTATGGCCACATAGACAGTGCAGCCCCTGGAGGTAGTAAGCCTGGCAGGATGGAGTCACAAACCCTGCTCTACGCAAATTTACTGTGGGCATATGCACCCTGTCTGGTGACAAACGTGCACATAAACCCCGGAAATGACCAAGGGAAATGGGTGATAAAATATCACCGCACTGGGCAACAGTGATATTAATGGGCAACCATAGCAAACACTCCCAGGAAAGCTCCACAAAAGGAAATGTTTTTTGGAAGAGTCTCCGCTCCGTAAACCCTTCCAAAATTCATTTCTTTTTTCTGGAGCTTTGCTGGGTGTGTTTTCTGTATTTGCCCATCACTATAACTGTTCCACAGCTGAACTACTATTTTTACTAGTTCTGTTGTGGTCATTTTCTATTTTTATTTGCACTTTTGTGCTGTGCACATGTATCACACTGCTCACGTTTTGCTGGTTTCCCAGGTTTTCCTGTACATTGCTGACGGAAATGGTTTCTCTTCCCTTTAAATGCTTTCTACCGCGAGTGATTCCCTCGCGGTAGTTTTTACATGCAAATTCGGGCCCGATACTGTGCGTGGAGCCTCTCCCCTCCCACTCTCCACCCATTGACCCCGTCCCTCCACCCCTCCGGAGCCTTCCTCCGCCCTCCTTTAGCCGTTCCATGCCTCTATCGGACATTTGCGGGCCCGCACTTGTACGGGGCCCGTTAGTGTGCCGCGTACCTGTGCGGGGGTGACACGCACGTGTGCGGGGTGTTTAAACGCATTTATGCATGTTTCAATGCCGCGTTTCCGTGCGCTATTTTGCGGCGCGCACATTTCCGGTTTTTAGTAAACATCCCCCTAAGTGTGCCATGGTAACCAATAAACCGTGCCAAATATGTGGCCACTCTTAAAATCCTACACTAACTGCTTAGCATAGGTCGAAGTAGGGACTGGGAAATTCAAGGCTGGAGCATATATTTTGCAGTTAGCGTGGGTGTCTTTAATTCATGCAAACCATCAATGATTGCCTGGGTGCACTTACTGCCACCTCATTGGCTGGCATTAAGTACACTAGCAGTAATAGCTACAAACCTCTTAGCATGGTGGTGGCCCAGAACCCATGCTAACTACATAGGGACATGTCGGGCTTGCCTCCATTTTTCTTATCATGGCTTCGGAACCACCCCTGCCCTATGGTTTGGGGCTTAATGTGAGGTGCACAGTTGTATTTTAGTAAACATTCCCCTATGTGTGTAATTCTCCCCCTGGCCTAACCACACCTTAGAACCACCTCCTAAAATAAAGTAATAAGGATAAGGAACTCCATCAAGAAAGAGATTATTTTCTTTTCCGTAAAAGGGTAAAGGCTTGCTTACCTGTACACAAATTTGGCCCTTTCTTTAAGTTCTTGGGATGAGTTTGAGAAAGGTTGGGGTTGGGGTTGCCACCACCATCAACCCACTTCGAACTGCCCTCAACACGACGGTGAGAATTATTCAAAAGGTAAAGAAACATGACCACATCACTCCTGTCCTAAGAGAACTATACATCCTCCCCATAGAAGCACGAATAAAATATAAAACACTGGTTCTAATACACAAAGCTCTTCACCAACATCCTTCATCCTATCTACAGACAATACAAAATTGGACGTTCTCTGGAAGATCAACACGTCAATCCATGAACAATACACTCATTGTGCAACATGACAGAACAAACTTTAACCATCAGACATGTAACCGTGCATTCAACCTCTATGCACCCTCACCTTGGAACTCCCTTCCAACCCAAATCTGCTGAAACAATGACCTATCTGCATTTAGAAAGCAGATAAAAACCCTCCTCTTCCACGAGCACCTAGAGTCAACACAGAACAGCACCCAATGAAGTTCTCCAAGGAGGGCTAAGACAAAAGAGAAAGCCAGAACTGTAAATAAATACGACCGAAGAATATGACTGTAGAGAGAACCAGAAATGTAACCGTGGCTGGAGACATCTCGCAAGAATGTAAATATGTTTACCCCCCTGGTGATGGTATACCCCGTTCCCCCATGTAATTGCAAACAATCCTGTTCAATGTATCCCCCTTGTTTATTGCAAACAGCTTTGACCCGGTGAAAAGCGGTATATAAACATAGCTAAATAAATAAATTGGGAACGGGATTGTTGATTGTGAAAAGGTGACTATGGGGTATGTTTTCTAAAGCTTAATGTATGTTCAGTAAATTTAACGTGTGTTAAATACTGCATTGGACCATAGAAATGAATGGGCAGTGGAAGACTTTAATGCGCATTAACCTTTAGTAAATATGCCCCTGTGTGTTAAGGACTTGTGTTGGGTGATTTATAATTAATTATACCATGCCTCAAACTTTTTTGCAAATAAATAAATGCATGCGCACAGGCAGAAGATCTTTAGTTCATGTTCAGAAAATTTGATTTTAATTAAAATCCATGCTTATATCCTGCACCCTACCTTTCAATAGGAATCAGGGTGGTAAATAAAACATAAAATCAAAACAGTTGTTAGGCATTAATGATTATCCAAACCTCACATTCATTCAAAAAAAGTCAGAACACAGTCTGAAACACAACAGGTAATGTCCATGTCCCGACGTCTCATGCTATCCACGTCCTGACAATTAATATAGAGGCTTTGCACCTAACTCATGTAAATTAACATGCTATTCGTGCGTCAGGTGCAAAACCATTGCAACCTTTAGTAAAAGGGCCACTTGGTTTTTTAGGGCAACTAAAAAAACAAAAGTGTGCTAACAAATGCATATCTATACCAGTAAACCCACATGTATTGGTGACACAGAAGCATATTTTTTTCCAGAGTATAGGGTGAGCCCAGTTCTGACGGCAAAACAGCATTTATCTGCAGGAATGGCTTGGATTATAGCCCATGGCATAGCAGAAATAAAAGTTACCACACAAAAATAAATAAGGTGGCACATTTTTATTGGACTAATTTAATGCATTGCTTCACTAGCTTTTGGGAGTTTCTATTATTTACTTATTTATTTGTGTAGCAAATTTGAAAACCTGCCTTATCAGTTTAGCCCAAGGCAGCATATAAACCTTTCTAAAAAGCACATTAAAAATTGACACTCTCTTCTTCAGTTCCAAAATAAATTGAGCAAAACATGACATATACAGAAAATAGAAGTTAGTCATAAAATACATGGGAAAGCGAGGAGGGTTGCACTGTTACAATGATGAGACGGCAAAGATCACAAGAAATTATATCCAGTGGTAAGTTAAAAGGTCCAAATCTCCATTCAGTCTTTTTTATGTGATTTTCAAAATGTTTGATCATGTCGACTTGAGAAGGAAATTTTATAAAGAAAAGTCGGTGCCTTCTTTTCTTTATAAAATACTAACCTAAGTGACTGAAAACACATCTTAATTTAAGGTGCAGTCCTTTCCATCAGCCCTAGAACTGGGCAGACAGCCATGCCTAAATCGTGCAAGTATCATGTAAATGATAGTATTTTATAATCTATGCACGTATTTAGACATTCCACCCAAACTTTTAAAACTAATGCACCACATGACAGGAAGCAAATGATATTGAATAAGAGGAGGGGTAATACAAATCTGTGAGCAGAATGAAGAATTTTGACAGCAGTGCTCAGAATGATCTGAAAACACTTCAGAGATGACACAGAAACACCATTATAGAAAGCATTGCGATAATCAGTTCTTCATTATCCTAGAGCATGCATTAATCGTTCTAAATCTGCAGATCCCCAAAAAAAGTCTAACAGAAGGGATTTGATAAAGGGCAAAAAACCCAAGGTCTACAACAGATGAAATTTGCAAGTCAAATGTAAGAGAGTCAAGCTTCACACCCAAAACTGTCATTAGGCCGCAAAGATATATGGGTTATTTAGAACTGATGGAGCTAGCATAGACAGCGTTAGAGTCCAACAAAACCAGATAGCCTCTGATTTTGAATGGCTTAACCTAAGCTTATGGTTGGTGCTGCGAACATAATGCCAGTGACTTAACCACAAATTAAGGCAACCTAAACCAACATTCAAAGGCTCATAATATGCTAAAATTAGATAATCAAGAACACCTAAAACCCATACTGTGAAAAAGGACAACTATTAGAGGAAGAACAAGATCAGCTTTCCTAAAGCTACGAGAGTTAAAGAAACAATTCCAGCCTCAAATTGGAATGTTACAAGATGCTCAAGGTTCTATGTTGAATGATGCTGAGAAGATCAAGAAAAGGTGGAAAGAATATACAGAGTTTTTATATGATAAAGATCAAGTGAACCAACAGCTGTTTCAACCTGTACCTTATGATCTGGAATCATTGGTGATGAAAGAAGAAATTGAGGCAGCATTGAAAGCCTTATCAAAGAACAAAGCACCAACCATTAATGTCATTCCCATAGAAGTATTACAGCAATCTCGTGCAGCTATTACCATACTTACAAGACTCTGCCAAGAAATTTGGAAGACAACATCATGGCCAACTGACTGGAAAAGATCTGTGTTTATACGAATACTAAAGAAAAGTGATCCAACTGACTGTGGAAATCATTGCATAATCACTCTGATCCCAAATGCCAGCAAGATTATACTGAAGATTATTCAACAGAGACTACAACCATACCTGGAACAAGAACCACCTGAAATGAAAGCAGGGTTCAGGAAAGGACGAGGAATGAGAGATGGATACTTGAAAAGACTAACGAATACCAAAAAGATATCTATTTGTGCTTTATCAACTACAGCAAGGCTTTTGAATGTGTAAACCATGAAAAACTCTTGGCCACATTAGAAAGCATGGGTATACCAGAACACCTGATCGGTCTCTTGCACAATCTGTACATTGATCAAGAAGCAACAGTTCGAACAGAACAAGGAGAAACAGAATAGTTTAAAATAATCAAAGGTGTACGACAAGGCTGCATACTTTCCCTCTATCTGTTTAATTTATATGCAGAACAAATCATCAGAGAAGCAGGATTGTATGATGATAATAGAGGTGTGAAGATTTGTGGAACACTCATCAACAACTTTCGCTATGCTGAGAACACCACATTACTGACTGAAAGTGAAGATAATCTGAAACATTTGCTTCTCATGATCAAGGAACATAGGGGCTTGTTTACAAAGCCGCAGTAACGGTTTCCGATCGTTATCGGAGCCGCGGCCCCATTGAAATCATTGTAAACAAGCCCCATAGTCTTAAAATGGGCCTGCACCTTAATGTAAAGAAGACAAAGATCATGGCAAATGGCAAAATCAATAAGTTCATCGTTAAAGAAGAAGAAATTGAAATTGTGGACAACTTTAACCTACTTGGATCAACTATCAATAAAGAAGCAACAAGCAGTCAAGAAATCCAACGCATTGCTCTTAGCAGAATGGCTATGAAAGACCTAAATAAGATTCTCAAGAGCAGAGATGTCTCTCTCCATACAAAGATTCGACTTGTTCAAGCCATGGTATTTTTAATAACATCATATGATTGCGAAAGTTGGACAGTGAAAAAGATATTATGGTGCCGGCGATGAATACTTTATATACCATGGACTGCCCGAAGAAGAAACCAGTCAGTACTAGAGGAGAACAAACTTAAGCTTTCTTTAGAAGCTCAGATGACAAGACTTCGACTTTCATACTTTGGACACATCATGTGAAGAGAGAGATTATTAGAGAAAGACATCATGCTTGGCAAGATAGAAGGTCAACGCAAAAGAGGAAGGCCAGCAGTGAGATGGATTGATACAATAACAGCAGCTACAGTTACCAGTCTGTCAACAATGAGCCGCCTGACTAAAGACCAAACACAATTTAGAACAACTATCCAGAGAGTCACCATGAGTTGACACAGACTCAACGGCACTTAACAACAACAACAACAACAATTTCTCAACTATAGTAACATTAAACTGAATACAGTTCTCACAGACTGACATCTTACTGATCTAGGTGGTGACATCCTAGTCTTACAACATACAGATTTGCAATTCCATCATCACAATTTCCCTGGCCTGTAGTACTGCTAGGGTAAGGTCTCCATTTCGATAAATAACAATGCCCCTTTGAACCTGCTCAACACAGGGTGGTCACACCCTTCTATCTGGAGTTTAAGGTTCCTGCTCTCTTCTCTCTCCCCCCAGTCTGCTTGAGGAGTTAACTGGCCTCTTGGGAGGCCAGTTCCTCTTCCTCTTAGCCCCAAGCTCTAACAATATGCCCTCCTCACTCGATGCCTTCTATTACCCTCCTTCAGATTCCTTATATCCCCTTATTGGGAGGATGGGCGAGGGAACCAATGACCACTGCACTTCCTGCCCTGTAGCCTGCTATCTGAGCCTGCCAACTGTCCAAGGTATGTTTGCCTAATCCTCACCTTTCCCTTTCTACTTTTGCTCTCCCCTCCCTTAGCTCAACTCACCCCACCAACCCCCTATCCCTCCTCCTCCCTCTTTCACCCCTTCATCCCCAAGCAATCTCTGACTGGGCTCATTTGGGAGGTGGGCATTACTAATTGGATCATGCTTTTAAATATTGAACTTTGCTTTGTATGTATGTGTGCCTCCTCTCCCTGCAGATAAAAGAATGTGCTGTTGCCTCTTTGTATGGCTGTCAGGATCTATTGCTTTGCTTTGATTTCTATTGCTCCTTGTTGCCCCCCCGGTGACCAACTAAACATATGTAATAGTGCCTGGAACAAACTACCTGAGCCAGTACGCCAGGCTCCATCTGTGTCCTTGCTCAAATCCAGGCTAAAAACTCACTTCTTTGAGACCGCTTTTGGATCGTGATTCCCCTAATTTCCTGGTCACTTTCTATGTGTCTCTTTACCATTCCCCCAGATATATCCTAGTCCCCACTTGTGTTGTCTGTCTTGATTAGACTGTAAGCTTTTATGAGCTGTACATGTCTCTTACAGCACTGCATACACCTTGTTGTGCTATACACATGATGAACAGTAGTAGTAGTAACAGTTGGGCTGGTCAAACTATATACTGAAGTAATTTTACTGCGGCCTGAGATGTTAAACACTGCACAGAAAAGGTTCGATCTGCAAGATGCAAAGAAAGCCACTCTATGATATCTATGACTTTGGAACAGAAAGTAAACTGAGCAAACTAGATGAGCTTTACAGTTCATACCCAGGGCTGTACCAAGCCATAAATGCACCCTGTGTGACTTGCAGACCTGGTGTCACCCCCCCCCCCCCCCCATGATATCAGATTTTTGTCATTTGCTCCATCCCCCCATACTCAGCATAGCCCTTCTGCCCCTATCCTCCCATGCCCAGCATCTCCCCATCTTATCCCACCTCTTCATGTCCAGCCGACTCCCCCCATGCTGCCTGCCTGGCATGCTGGCTCCGCCCCCACGCTGCCTGCCTTGTACCATTGATACGTTTTTTGTTCCCTTGGCAGCGGCGGCAGTAGTGGACCTCCAGTTTAAAAACAATGCAGGTCTTTCTGACTCTGCGCTTGCATGACTGGTCTGATCCCTCCCTCCTCTGAAGTATGCTTGCATCAGAGGAGGGCGGGACCAGGCCAGCATGGAAGCATGGAGTCACAAAGACCTGTGGGGTTTTTTTTAAATTGGAGGTCCGCTGCCACCACCGCCAAGGGAACAGGAAAGGTGGGGGCAGGGCAAGGGCAGTCCAGGCAGGCAACATGGGGGGAACCGAGGCCAGCAGTTGGTAACCCTAAGTGTGCCCCTACCTTTTGGTGCCCTTTGCAGTTGAACCGTACTGTTCATACCTGCTGTCATTTTTGAGCTTCAATCTCTAATAGAGCCCTAGTATAAAACTGCATTACTACCAATGCCGAATACCTTTAAGTGAAATTTATCTTCTAAAATTTATTTCCCCTTTAGTCCATGATCATAGTTTTTTAAACAGCTTTATTTTTGGTTCATATCATATAAGAACATAGCAAAATAAGAAATGTCATACTGCGTCAGACCAAGGTCCATCAAGCCTATAACTACATAAGAATTTTAAAGTGAATGCATTGGGGAATGGGGTGTCAGTGATGTTGGATGAAAAAGGGGGTAACATGATCAAATTTCCTGACGTGGGTGAATGCACACCAGGAAATGTGATCACGTTATTCCCCTTTTCATCCAACATAACTGGCCCCCCATTCCCCAACGTATTTATTTTAAAATTCATAACCGGTCACCAAAATACTTTTCCTCACTGACTATTCTCCATGTTCCACAGTGCTTTCTACAAACCTCTATGATAGCTATCTGGTCCTCCCCTCTCCTAACCATGCACAATACAAGTCCACCTTTCATTCAGCCTTCTTCTTTACAGCCCCCCTCCCTTTGGAATTGTCCCCCCTCTCAGATATGCCTTGAGCCGTCTTTCCCCAAATTCAAGACCCTTTTAAAGACCTTTCTGTTCACCTAAGCTTTCGGCACAGACAGCACATAGGAAACTGCCTGTACGATTTGCCTCCAGTTTGCACAGTTCTCTTCCTGCTCCTCTTTCCTGTTACAAATTGAGTTTGATTTCTCTCTTTACTTTGTCTTTGCTTTTATCTTTATTTCTACTTATTGTAAACTGCTCTGTCTGCCATAAGCCAAGGGCGGTATATGAAGTTCTATAAATGATAAACAATAAATGAATATATGTAGCTGGACAAAATACAAATGATTGGGTATGCCTGGTATTTTTTATGCACAAGGTGGCCCAAAAAAAGTGAGAACATCTTGTAAATTAAAAGCTTAAATAGTTTACTTATTTACCTTTTTTAGTTATATAACGTCTTTAGTTCGACAATTTCCGGTCGCCATCATTTTTTTAAAATTTGTCAATCGTTTACATCTGTCTTTTTGAACTTTTAAATAACTTATATGCTATGAGATGTTCTCACTTTTATGGGCCACCCTGTATATGTATTGGGTAAACTGCTTCTGAAACAGGGACAGCTATACTGTATTTACTTATATTTTCCATAATGTGGTCTATATATTGATCCCTCTGCAAATGCAATGTGTGCCTTCGAGTCAGTTCTGACTCCTGGCGACCCAGAAGCTCCTGGATTTTCTTGGCAGTGTCACCAGAAGTAGATTGCCAGGCCTTTCTTCCGAGGCAATGGAGGGTTAAGTGACTTGCCCAAGGCCACAAGGAGTGCTAGTGGGAATTGAACCCTGGTTGCTTGGTTACCAAGCCAGTGTTCTAACCACTAGGCTACTCCTCCACTCTATTGAGATAAAATATTTGTGCATGCTGCTGACAAAACGGAAACTAAATTGTATAAGAAGCTGTGATGGGGTATATGGAATGCTACCCGTCCCTCTCCAAAGGGATTATCAATAGTCCCCTTTAAGAGAGTCTGCAGCCCAGAGTTCAGGGCTAGGCAGGCGTGGCTCACAGGGAGAGGTGAAGAACCCAGCAGGCTGTAGGAGGGAGAGAGGCCTGTGGAACCATAAGTCCTTCCAAGGCAAGCCATGCAAAGGAGTTCTGAAGTACAAACTTTAACTGGGACTGGAGGAAGGGCCAGAAGAACCAGCTTGTGGAAATTTAACAAGATGGGACAGAAGTAAACTGGTTTTGTTTTCCCTGAACTGCTGTCTGATCTGTGTTTTAAAGAAATCCCCTTCCCACCACATGCTGCACTATCATATATGGTGGCAGCTTGGGGCTTTCCTCTAACCACATGACTGAGGGCAAATCCACATCCCTCGAGGGCTGGGCCTCTACAGCAGGTCAGGATTTTGTTGTTGTTTTGGGCTAAGAAGGTTAGCCTCACCCTAGTTAGGGAGCTTGAGGAAGGTATAGTCATTTCTGGACAGGCAGGCTTTTGTTTTGGCCACAAGAGGCCACTGAAAGTTTGTTGGAGCTGGAATACTGCAGGGTTAACTCTGAAGAAGAGGAAACTGTGGTGGTGTCGCAAGAGAACAGTGACAAGCCAGCATGGAGCAGCTCCTCCAGATTCTGGCAGAAGGTCAGTAGCAACAGCAGCAGTATCAGCAGCAATATAACAGTATCAGCAGCAGTTTCAACAAGTCATGCTAGAAGGGCAGCAGCAACAACAATATCAGCAGCAGTTACATCAACAATATTAACATCAACAAGATCTTATTCAGGCACAAGGGGAGTTACAAAGGAGTTCCCTAGCTCAGTTGACTCAAGTCCTACAGGTACTGCTACTCCACCCTCCAGCACAAGCACTACTGAAAATGACAGCAGAAGATGAACCTGACCACTTTTTGGTGAACTTTGAATGAACTGCCTGCATGGCCAAGTGGCTGGAGGCAACATGGATTACTTACTTTGGGAATTTGCTGGCGGGTTGCAGTCAGGCTGCATTCCAGGATGCCAACCCTGATGGGTGAGCTACATATGCAGCTGTCAAGGCCACCATATTGGAACAGACTGGCTGTACACCAGAGGCTTACTGCCAGTGATTCAGTAAGGGGGATCTCCAGTTGAAAGAGAGTCCTCTGAAATTCCTCTGCTGATTAAAGGAGCTTGCATGGAAGTGGCTGCAACTAGAGGGGAAGACTGGGCTGGAGGTAGCCAAGATTATGCTATTGAAGCAGTTCTGGGGGGGGGGGGGGCTTGACCACTCCAATGATCAGTGGGTATGTCAGCACCCCAAGCTTACACTGGAGAGTGCACTGGAAATAGCTAAGGAATATCATGAAGCTCAACTATGACTGAAGCGGACAGTGAGAAGGGGAAGAAGTCACCCGTTAGCCCAGGAGAACAAAAAGGGAAACTGGAATGGATATTGGCTCCCATGTTCCAACCCCAAAGTCATCTATTAGGAGAGGGCATGGCCTCAGCTATAACCTCTATACTGGTTTTAGCTGTGGGGCCCGGGGACACTTTGTCTGGGAATGTCCCCTGGGTATGGAGGAACCCATGGGTGTCAGCCTAACCACCCCTCACACTTGCACTTTTGTGGACACTCAACACCCAGGGGCACAGAACTTTGTGATTCCAGTAGAGCTAGAGGGGACCCACCTCCAAGCCTTGATAGACTCCAGGAGTGTGCAGACCCTCATTCACTGGGAAACCATAACCCTATTTTAAATTGACTATGCAAAGATGATAACACTGGCCTGTGTGCATGGAGACCAGAGACAGTATCTGAAGGCAAAGATTTCATTTAAGACTCCAGCAGGGCAAGCCACATTCAAGGTTGTGGTACTTCCCTGGCTCCCATATCCAGTGGTGATCTGCTGATACTATCCAAACTTCAGAGTGATACGGGCCTGGTTAACTGACAGCTAAACCTGGAGCCGACTATGGTAAGATCATCAACTACTAGTATACAAACTCAAGCTAAAGCTGAAAAAGAGCAAGTTACTCATGAATGTAGCAAAATATGACCTTGAGAATATACCACCAGAATTTAAAGACTGCCTGTGAAACCAATTTGATGCTTTGAATACAAATGACAGAGCACCAGAAGAATTATGGGATGACATCGAGAAAGTTGTGCTTGAAGAAAGTGAATAGTCTCTACAAAAAGTGAAAAAGCAAAAAGGCCAAAATGGATGATTGAAGAAATTCCGAAAATTACCAGAAACGCAGAGAAGCTAAAGCCAGAGGAGAAAGAGAGATCATCACAGAACTCAACAGAGAATTCCAAAGTGCAGCAAGAAGAGACAAGGAGAAGTACTACAAATGAAACATGCAAGGAAATAAAATCAGAAACTATTAGAGGAAGAACAAGATTGGTTTTCCTAATGCTACGAAAGTTAAAAAGAAAATTCTAGCCTCAAATTGGAATGTTAAAAGATGCTCAAGGATCCATGTTGAATGATGCTGAGAAGATCAAGAAAAGGTAGAAAGAATATACAGAGTCATTATATCATAAAGAGAAAGTGGACCAACAGCCGTTTCAACCTGTACCTTATGATCAGGAACCATTGGTGGTGAAAGAAGAAGTCGAAGCAGCATTGAAAGCATTATCAAAGAACAAAGCACTGGGCATTGATGGCATTCTCATTGACATATTAAAGTAATCAGATGTGGCTGTTGCCATATTACAAATCTCTGCCAGGAAATTTGGAAGAAAACATAATGGCCAACTGACTGGCAAAAATCTGTGTTTATACCAATACTGAAGAATGGTGATCTGACTAACTGGAAATTATCGCATAACTGTTCTGATCCCACGTGCCAACAAGATTCTACTCATGATCATCTAGTAGAGACTACAACCATACCTGGAATGAGATCTGCCTGAAGTGCAAGCAGTGTTCAGAAAAGGGAGAGGAATGTGAGACATCATCATGGATGTGAGATGGCTCCTTAAAAAGACAAAAGAATACCAAAAGGATATCTATATGTGTTTTATTGACTCCAGCAAGGCCTTTGATTGTGTAAATCATGAGAAACTCTGGGCCACATTAAGAAGCATGGGTATACCAGAACACCTAATAGTTCTCTTGCACAACCTTTACATTGATTAAAAAGCAACAGTTTGAATAGAACAAGGAGAAACAGAATGGTTTAAAATCAGCAAAGGTGTACGACAAGCATGCATACTTTTCCCTACCTGTTTAATTTATATGTAGAAGAAATCATCAGAGAAGTAGGACTGTATGAAGACAAATGAGGTGTGAAGATTGGTGGAAGACTCATCAACAACCTTCGCTATGCTGATGATACCACAATACTGGCTGAAAGTGAAGACAATCTGTAACATTTGCTTCTCAAGATCAACGAACATAGACTTAAATTGGGCCTGTACCTTAATGTAAAGAAGACAAAGATCCTGATAACGGACAAAATCAATAAGTTCATCATTGATGGAGAAGAAATTGAAATAATGGACACTTTAACCTGCCTGATTCAATAATCAATAAAGAAACGACAGTCAAGAAATCCAACAACACATTGCTCTTGGTAGCATGGCTATGAAGGACCTAGGCAAGATTCACAAGAGCACAGATCTCTCTCTCAATACAAAGATTTGACCTGTCCAAGCCATGTTATTTTAAATAACATCTTATGGATGCGAAAGTTGGTCAGTGGAAAAAAGAGACAGGAAGTAAATCAATACCTTTGAATTATGGTGCTGGTGAAGAATACTGTATATACCATAGATTATCCGAAGAACAACCAGTCAGTACTAGAGGAGATCAAACCAAAGCTTTTTTTAGAAGTTCAAATGACAAGACTTCAGCTTTCATACTTTGGACACATCATGAGAAGAGAGAGATCTTTAGAGAAAGACATCATGCTTGGCATGATCCAATTAATCTCCTATGTGTCTCTTTCCTTTCCCTAGCTGTATCTTTGTTTTCAGCTGTTGCATTGTCTGCCTTGACTAGATTGTAAGCTCTAACGAGCAGGGACCATCTTTTTGCATGTTTCTGTACAGTGCTGCATTCACCTTGTAGTGCTATATAAATGATCAATAGTAGTATTAGCATTAGTAGTAGTAGTAGCAAGGTTGAAGGTCAATGCATAAGAGGAAGGTCAGCAATTTTATTTATTTTATTTATTTAACATATATTTATAACCCGCAACTTCCAGAGTTCAGTTGCGGTTCACAAAAAACAACAATCCACAAAGCATAAGCTTAGTTTTACATCGAACATTTTGTAACAATAAAAGTATTGGATAACAGCATGAACTAATGAAAAATAGCAAAACTGGCTTGTAAACTATGTACAAAAAACTATATACAAATACATGTTGTGGGTATTCTGGAATTGGATCATAGTGTTTTTATAATAGTGTATTGTCTGTTAAATTGTTGGGATTAGTATTACTCTGTCATAATTTTTAACCTTTATCTGAATGTATCCAGGGGTTATCTATGTTGCCATAGTGCATGGAGAATAAATAGGTTTTTAGTTTTTTACGGAGTTCCATGATTTCGGTTATAGTTCGTAGGTCCTCCGGAAGGGAATTCCAAATAGAAGGGGCAGCATGGATCACTACAATAACAGCATCTATGGATACCACTCTATCAACAATGAGCCACCTGATTGAAGACCGAATACAGTTTAGGACAGCTATCCAGAGGGTTGCCATGAGTCGACACCGACTCGACGGCACTTAGTAACAACATCTGATTTCTCCACTAAGTCGGACCAAGACAATTTCCCAGAGATTTTCCAGTTGGAAGACCCAGATATATATGTTGAGAAACCTAAGCTTGCTAAGTCCTGGAGATGGCATCGCCAGGAAAAGCTATGCTACCAACAGAACCTGGGGGCGGCTATAGGGGAGGGAGAGCCTGGGGATAGCTCAGGGCTCAGTGGTAATGACCCAAATACAATGATCTCCTTCCCAGAGGGAGGGCTGGGGGAAGACCCAGGGAGCTTCAAGGGGACCCAACAAGAGGATGAGTCCCTTAAACCTGCCCGAGAGTGGATTTCGGAGGTGGATGGGATTCCAGTAGGCAACACAGAGTCCCCTGTAAACACCTTTCCCTATTTTCTGCTCAAGAGAGACTTATTATACAGAGTGGCTGAGGGTGGCCTAGAGGAGGGAGAGAGTTCCCCAGTCCTATCATCAGCAGGTGTTATTATTGACCCTTAGCCATTTACTAGGGGGACACCTGGGGATGGATAAAACATTAAAGCATGTTTGTCCTGAGTTTCTAGCCTGGGGTCCATAAACAGGTGCAGTTATATTTCCAATCATTCCCCACCTGCCAACTTCATAACTCGGCCAGAGTCCAACCTGCCCCTCTAGTACCTATGCCCATCATTGAAACCCCATTTGAAAGAGTGGCCATGGATCAGGTAGAATCTTTGCAGTGAACCACCCAAGGCAACAAGTATAGTTTAGTCATACTGGACTACACTACTCGATACCTGGAGGCCATTGCTCTAAGGAATATGACGAATATTACGATCATGAATGCCCTCTGGGAAGTATTCTCATGGGTGGGAATATGCAATGAGATCCTCACAGATCAAGGAACACCCTTTGTATCCAAGGTGATGAAGCAAGTGTGTGCCTTGGTGAAGGTCAAGATGCTGCGAACATCAGTATATCATCCACAGATGGATGGCCTCATTGAGTGATTTAATAAAACTCTGAAACAGATGTTAAAAAGTTCATGCAGGACAGGAAGAATTGAAACATTCTCCTACCCTTTTTGAAGTTTTCCATCTTTGAGGTACCTCAGAGTTCTACGGGGTTTTCGCCTTTTGAGCTGCTCTTTGGAAGATGGCCAAGAGGCATATTAGATGTGGTAAGGGAAATCTGGGAAGAAAAAAACCCATTCAGAGAATAATTTGGTGGAGTACATTATACAAATACAAGACTGGCTGAGGAAAGCCAGAGAGCTGGCCATACTCAGTCTGGAAAAAGCCCAAGCCAAGCAGGCAAGGGCTACAGTCAGACAGCCGTACACCTCACCTTCCAACTGGGAGACACATATTTAGTCTTGCTGCCTTCATATGAGAGTAAATTACTCTGTAAATGGCAGGGGCCCTATGAGGTGGAAGAGAAAGTGGGGCCTGTTAGCTCTAAGATTGCCAGCCAGATAAAAGGGAAGAAAGCCAAAATGTACCATATTAATCTATTGAAAAAATGAACTCCAGTGATGGCTATGATGGCACAGAGAGATGATTTGGGGCTGGAAATTTCAACCCCATCAGATCCCACTCAAGTCTCGACTGCTGTCCAGAGAAGAGATTTAGAAGGTTTGCTCCACTGGAACCTAAAAGTATTCTCCACCCGCCAGGACGAACCTACCTCATTTGTCATGATATCGTTATTGACCCTGGGGTGGTTATCTGACAATGACCCTACCAGGATCTAGAAGCCCAGCAAAAGATCATCGCCAATGAGCTGTAAGAGATGCTTAACCTAGGAGTTATAGAAGAGTCTATGAGTGACTGGTTGTAACCCATCATCTTCATTATTAAACCCAGTGGAAGCATAAGATTCTGCATTGACTTCCAGAGGGTCAATGCAGCTTCCAAACTAGAAACATATCCCATGCCCAGAGCAGATGAGCTAATTGAGTGACTCGGTGGAGCACGCTTTATAACAACCTTGGATCTGACCAAGGGACACTGTCAGGTGCACTTGACTCCAGCTGCCAAGGAGAAAACTGCTTTTTTAACAACTCAAGGTCTTTTCCAGTTTACAGTAGTTGCCTTTGGATTACTGCCTGTTTGGATGCCTAGTTGATTGCCTACTGAGACCACACAAGGAGTATGTGGCTACATACCTTGATGATATCGTCATGTACAGCAGAGACTGGACCACCCATCTAACCCAAATACAGGCCATGTTGACCAGCCTGTGGAAGGAAGAGTTGATAGCCAACCCCAAGAAATGTTTTCTGGGAGGTTGAGATGTTCAATACCTGGGACATTTATTTGGGAATGGGCAGATATGACCTCAACTATGGAAGGTGGATATCTTTGCCCAGGTCCCTACCCCGAAATTGAAGAAAGAGGTTCATGGCTTCCTTTGATTGATTGGCTATTACCACCAGTTCATCCCTAATTTTGCAGACATGGTGGAGCCGTTAACCAATCTCCTCTGGAAGAGAGCTCCCAAATGGATTCAGTGGTCACTGGATCTGAACCTGGCCTTCCAGCATCTCAAGAAGGCCATGTGCTCTGAACCCAACCTGATTAGCCCTGATTTCTCTCTATCATTTAATGTGCAGACTGATGCCTCAGAGGCACTGTTCCCTCTAAGCTGTGCGCGTGTACGCGCGCACACACCTCGCCGAGCGAGCGCACATACTTTACAATAGAGCGCACAAAAATTACGGCTCTGATTCTGATAGAAAACACCACAAACGTCTTAAAATTTAAAAGTTATGATTGTAATTACTAGAAATTTCCCGCTTCATTTAGTAATCGTCTATTTTCATTTAATTTGATTAAAGTCAATGTGGTGTACATACTGTATTCTGACGTGTAGTCAAATTTTAAAGTATATAACTCCGCGTGTCGTTATGTGGCGCACAAAAATTTAACCTTCCTTCAAAAGCTGCACACAGCTGATATTTTATGCGCACACAGCCTACATAAAATTAGAGGGAACATTGCTCAGAGGTGAAGCTAGGAGCCATTCTGGCCCAGGAAGTCAGGGGTGAAGAACATTCGATAGCATTCATCAGCAGGAAACTGCTCCCTCGGGAGAAGCATTATGCGATGATCGAGAAGGAGGCCTTGGCTGTCATGTGGAAGCTTGAAACTTTCAAATACTACCTGCTCAGCTGTCCATTTACATTGCTTCTGTTTTCCCTGAACTGCTGTCTGGCCTGTGTTTTCAAACAAACCTCTTCCCACCGCACGCCGTGCTGCCACAGAAGCCATATGCATCCCACTTAATTTTCTTTAAGACAATATTGCATTGTATTGATTCTATCACAGCAGACTAGAGCCGGCTTTTGAACCGGTGCTTACTTGTGAGATTAAAGAAGCTTAGATGGCTAACAGTATTAAAGATAATTGCAACTTTATCAGCCTGCTCTCAAGTAAATGCTGTCACTGCCTGAATCTTGTGATAAATTGCATTGATCAAGTAGGTTACAGTGTTCCTATCAGTATCAAGCAAAAGACATTATGTTTGACAGTGGTGCCTCCATCGTCGGTCTCTGGAAGTGTAGTGCTGCACTGTATTGAGTGGCTGACTGCTTATAAATGAGAGTGGAAAACTATCACTATAAAATGAAAAGAGCTTGGAACATTACAACCTCGGTTCAAAGAGAAATTTGTCTGACATATTCTCTCACCGGCTCCTAGAAAAATCAAATCTCTTGTGAGCAACTTTCAGTAACAAGTTGCAAGGCAAGCAGGTAATTTGCATCAAATTTTCAAAGAAAACTACTTGGAAAACTTTATAGCCCCATATTAACACATGCATGAGTATAAAACTGTTGACATGGCAGATTATCTCACCTCAATAGCTGGCATTCTGGAGGTAATTTTTTAAGGAGCTGCTTAAAGATACATGCTATATCGTGGGCCTTTACGCATGTACTTTAGCCAGTCACTATTTTGTAAGAATGTGAATTAGGCCAATGGGGCATACTTTAGGTGTGGGCATGCACATGGGTGGAGCTTGGGCAGAACGTAGCCAAAGCACAAATTTACACTCAAATGTAATCAATACTATGGGCCCGATATTGAATTGGGCAAGTTATGCGCCGCTACAGAGCATAGTCCAGTCCACTGACCCTTAACCCCAGATATTTAATGGCATGACAATGGCATGGAATATCCAGTGTCACCGCACATGCCCCAGAGCCGCAAAAACTAACTGGATAACAGTAATATTGCACCACTACCCAGTTAGCTTCCACGGGTAAAATTAGGCCAGCTTTTGCTATGCCTAGTTTTACCTGCCAATAGTTAACCAGGTAACAGTGCAATATCACCTCTACCTGGTTAGTGATAGTTTCCGCTCCACCCTGAAATGCCCCCAAAATGCCCTGATGCTAAAAGCATAGCATTGGGGTGTGTAGCAGGTTAGAAGGGGATGTCCAACAGCACTGTATAATCAAACCCTGGTTTCTTGGTTACCAAGCCAGTGCTCTAATCACTAGGCTACTCCTCCACTCCTGTCTATCCATAAATGACTAAATAGCTCATTTTAGGCACACTTAAAGTAGATGCCTCTTTATAAACTTACCCTTTTGACATGCAAACAAGGTTTTTCAAATTACATCCTAAGTGCATCTGTGCTATGTGCAATGCAGTTTATAGATAGCAAATGTGTTGTGTCTGCATTAACCTTATGGAAAGCTGTTGGGCAAGGCTGTAACCGTTAGCCCAGAGGTTTTGCAGTTACCATGCATTAATTCTGGCCAAAAATGTGTTAATATTTTAACCCTGCTTAGTAAATGCTGCGCTTTGTGTTTCAAAACCAAATTATTCATTGTGAATTTTGCTTATATATGCTCCATCACCCCTTGAGCAAACATATAAAATATGTGAACATTCATTAAAATAAATTTATTCTAAGGAGATTGAATGAGAGAAATCATTGTCCTATCGTGAAATCCTTATTTACCATGGGTTAGATATTCAGATGTGTTTATGTAGCTTGCAGCACCTGCAAACCACAAAAACCCCAGTGATCCCAATATTCAATGACATTATCCAGATAGGATGACTAAATATCCCCACAGACCACAGTAAAGATGCCCGGTTAACTGTGGGATGATATTCACTGCTAACTGGAAAACTAAACCACAGAAAGTTAGCAAAGGTCAATGACTGTTCTAACTTGATGCAGTTTGCTATCTGATGAGTGATTGATTATCACTGCTAGCAGAATAGCAAAACCTCTGGCCAGCAAAACTGGATATTCAGTACCAGATACTGGATAGGATCCGGTGCTAAATATCCAGTTTTAGTCAAAGGCTCTGACCGCCGCCGCTGAATATCGACCCTCATAATTTTAGACGTAAGAATTTTGACAGCATACGCTATTGTATTGTTTAGGACTTACACTCTGTTTCTCTGGTGATAACAGTGATGGAAGTTTCCATCCTTCCATAATCAGGACAAGGTGATTTATAGTCAGGCACGGTAGGTATGCAGTGCAATGTGTGGAGATAAAGGTTCATTTCCCACTGGCTCTCCTTGTGACCTTGGGCAAGTCATTTTTCCCTCCATTGCCTCAGAAGAAAAGGCCTAGCAATCTACTTCCAGTTATATCTAGCCAAGAAAACCCAGGGGCTGCTGGGTCACCAGGAGTCAGCACTGACTTGAGGGTACTTAAAAAAAGAAAACAGTAGGTATATTTCTGTCCCCAGAGGCCAAGGATACAATGACAATCATTTTGGAAGTTCTATTTGTGATCTGGATATGTGAAAATGGATATTCAAATGTACGAATGACAAAGACATCCCTGGAGCCATTTTAGAAAACCCAAAGATACATGTGTAGGTGCGATCAAACCTAAAATCAGCCAGGGGGTGTACCTGGGGCATGCCTGGGGGGCGAGGCAGAGGCTGTCTGTAAAGATACATGTGCACACACAATTTCTGACAGCACTACACGTCTGCTATCATCCCTGGAGATCTCCTTGTCTATACCCGCACCAGGGTTCAAACAGGATTTGTAATGTTGCTTGTTTCAACAATGTAACAACAGTACAATAAAGAGGGAAATGCCTGTTCAGTCCATCAATACTTTTCCCTTCTTCAAAGACATATACAAATATTTCTTCAGGCATCCATACAGTAACAGGTCCCCATCTGCAAAATGGCAGGCTCGGTCATACAAGGGGAGAGATCCACGGCTGTGTTCTGTGATAGGGCAACATGTACGTGTATGTCCCCTATTTTGTGGAAGCGCATACACAACACATTCAACTTTCTAAAATGTGGAGACTTCCTGCATATGGCTAGCCCATAACTCTGTGCATCCCGATTTTGCTATTACGCAGCAGACATGTATCTTTCAGGGTGAAGAAAGGCCAATTTTACAAGGCACTTACACGTGGCCACCTTCTTGGCTGCCTATCCCCCTGTATATCAGACGTTTTGACTTGGACATCCTATTTTGCAGCCAGACATCCTTTCTAAAATGTGCCTTCACATATAAACAATATTCTTCATCAAGCCAGATTTTCTGAAACAGGACATGATATGGCACAATGCAATCACAAACTGCATTAACTAGAGGATCGATTATTTTATTTTATTTAGCTGTATTTATATCCTGCTTTTCACCATGTCAAAGTTGTTAATTGGGGGATACATTTAACACAAGGGGATATGAGACACATATGCTAATACTTACAGGGAACATGGGCAATGGAGGGTTAAGTGGCTTGCCCAAGGCCACAAGGAGTGCCTACTGGACTAGAAATCTCAGTCCCTCCAGCCTGAGATTGCTGTCCCCAGGTAGGACTTGAACCCCTGGCCCTCCGGCCTGAAGTACCTTGTCCTAACCACTAGACCACTCCTCCCTTAAAAGCAAAAGTATAAAAATAAAAATAAATCCCATGTACTGAATTGTGGAGGACTTTTTTTTTGCTAATAATAAGACCTGATGAATAAAGAACAATGGGATCCATTTACTAAACCAAATTAAAATCAGCTGTTTTCAGCACAATATAATTCCTACAGTTTGGTGAATACTGCTATAGAGCTCTGGGATGTTACCCACTGCCAAGAATGCATGGATGTTAACAGCTGCGGAAAGGTCTGTGTGCTAAAATCCCACCTCTTCACTATTGCTTTCCATTCCTGTCTTACCCTTTCTTGATCTCTCTATCAACATTTGCTTACTTTGTCCTGTAAATTTTTGTTATTTGTATTATGTAACTTATTTTGTTTTATGTCTTATTAGATTATGAGCTCTGATGAGCGGGGACTGTCTCTCTTCTATGTTTGTACAGCGCTTCGTATATTGCAGCGCTTTATAAGTCTTTAATACTAATACTAATAATAGGAGACAGCCAACATGGCTTTAGACAAGGAAGATCTTGTATTACTAATCTGTTATGTTTTTATGAAGGTGTGAATAAACAGGTGGAAAAAAGTGAGTCAGTTGATATAGTGTATCTGGACTTTCAGAAAGCCTTTCACAAGGTTCCTCATCAGAGACTTTTGGCAAAACTAAAAAGTCAAGGGTTAGGAGGCAGTGTACTGTTGTGGATCAGTAACTGGTTAAAAGATAGAAAACAGAGGGTAGGGCTAAATGGCCAATTTTCCCAGTGGAGAAAGATGAATAGTAGTGTACCCCAGGGATCTGTGCTGGGTCCGCTGCTTTTTGACATATTCATAAATGACCTGGAAAAGGGAATGAGTGAGGTTATCAAATTTGCAGATGAAACAAAACTATTTAAAGTTGTTAAAAACCCAAGAAGATTGTGGAAAATTGCAAGAGGGTCTTGATAAATTGGAAGACTAGGCATCAAAATGGCAGATGACATTTAGGGGTATGTTTACTAAAGTGCGGTAAATGTGAATAACACACGTTGTACGATGTTAATGATCGTAAGTGCAGTATAACGCATGTAATCACACACCAACGACCGTTAGAGTCATACTACGCGCGTTAACCGTAGTTAACGATCGTAAAGCCCTGCGGCACGTTAAAACTTGAACGTAAATAGTTCCCCAAGTTCTCCTCCATGTTAACTCACCGTTTCATGTAAACGACGGCCAATCTCTGGTCAAGTGTTCTATTGTTTTGATGTAAACCGCGCTGATGACAAATAGCGCGGTATATAAGAAATGTTAAATAAATAAATAAATAAATAAAACAGCGCAGAAGGTGGAGAGTGGGCGGAGAGAAGGGGTCAATGCGCGGAGAGTGGGCGGGGAGAGGCTCCCCTCACACTAACGCGCTGAATTTCTGAGCTCAATTCCAACGCAAATGAAAACCTATCGTTAAAGGCATATTAAAGGGAAGAGAAACCATTTCCGTCAGCAATGTACAGCAAAACCGGGGAAACCTACAAAATGTGAGCAGTGTGATACATGTGCACAGAACAAAATTTCACCTAAAACGTTAAAAATGACCACAAGAAACATTGTACAAATTATAATCCAGCTGGGCAACAGTGATAGAAATGGGCAACAATGAAAAACACTCCCAGGAAAGCACCAAAAAAAAGAAATGATGTTTGGAAGGGTCTACGCTCCGTAGACCCTTTCAAAGATCATTTCACTGCAATGGAGCTGTCCTGGGAGTGTTTTGTAATGTTGCCCAATGATAGCATTGTTGCCCAGCTTGGTTATGGGTGTTTGCCCCTTTTTTAGAGGTCTTTTCTGAGGTTTATTTGCACCTCTGTCTCCATACAAGGTAAATGAGCCCACAGTAAACCTGTGCAGAGCAGGGTTTCCGACTCGACAGGCCGGTTTTCCTATCTCCAGGGACTGCACTGTCTCTGTGGCCACAGTGTGGTGCAACGGACACAGCCAGTGCCTGTAAGACCAGAGGGTCATAGGTTCAAATCCCAGCTGGGGCCCATGCCAACCCAATCCCCATAGTTTTACCCACCACTAAACAGTGATAGTAAAGACACTCCTTTATTGCAGAGAACATACGCATGGTTAATACGCCTATATTTTACCACACCAAACACAGACACCAGAAACAGGCGCATTACCTAGAGCAGAGTCTCGCAAATGCAGTCCTGGAGGGCCCCACACCTTTCAGGTTCCATGCTGCCTCTAATAAAGATGCCTGTGCTGCATATCTATGCACCACCCCGATGGCATGCAGATGTAGCTCATGCATAGTTATGAGGGACAGCATAAAAACCCGAACAGTGTTTGGAACACCAGGACTGGAGTTGGGGAACTCTGCCGTAAAGCAGCAGCCAACAGGGCCAGACACACCCACACACATACCCACAGGCCCCATTGGCCAATGCCTCCTGGAGAGGCAGGACATTGGGCCCTGCCTGTATCTCCCAATACTAGCAGTTGCATACCTTAGCAATGCCACCCTACACCTGGGTACATGGTACACAGCTATGAAACGTTTCCTATGATAACTGGCAGATATCAATTCCTACGTTAAGCACATTTTGCTCAGTGAGCTCCACCATAACAATCATTGTGATGTCTGTGGTGTGTGCTGCAGGTCTGGTCTCTGACAGTGTTTACCACCCTGGGGAGTGACCCCCAACAGTTTGCGTACCATATCCATGCCTGTACTGTGCCCAGGACTGGTGTGGTGGGTATGGCTGCTGAACACCTCTATAGTAGCACAATGCTGGCATAGGTGTGGGGGTGGCTGTCTGTCTATCCAGTGTGTGGTGGCTGCAAACACCTTCCACAGCCCACACTGCCAGCAATGTTGCCAGTATTGGGCTGCCAATGTGCATAATGAGGAGCAAGGTACCATGGGTATAGGCCGGACAGGGTGGCCTGGCCAGGGTGCATCTGCACAGGGCATACGGCAGTGACAGGCACATTTTAGTGCCCGGCCACCACCTACACAGACAGGGTGACCTCAGTATGTCCTGCTGAGAGATCACTCTCACCCTGACTGTGCAGTGACCACAGCATGGCTAGGCACCCCCATAGTGCTATGTAGTATTTTTTTCATGTGATAGATATGGGTTTCCTGTTGGGGCCCAGTCACTGAGTTATCTGCTTGCTGTGTATGCTGACATCCCAGTTCTGGGTGCATGCACTATTGACTAACTAGCAGACTGTTTGCAGCTGGTATGTGTTGTGATGGAGTGGCTTGCAGCAGGTGAATATCAGAAAGTGGTGGGGTGCAGCTTCCATATCCAGGCCTGATGTCTGTCTGCTATTGTGTTATGTATGTGTACAGAGCTGCATTGACTGCTCTGTGGTGTGTCTGTTCCTCAGCAGGACCTGGGGTTGCTGTTCCCCTCTACTGCCACCTTTGCAGGGAGGTAGAATGTGGATCTATTGTTTGGAGAACCTGTTTGCCACCCTTGGCCCTGGGGGAGGAGGGTGGTGGTGGTGCATGGGGGCAACACCTGACTGAAACAGACAGAGAAATCCAAGGTGTTTGTGCAGAAACTATCTATCTCACACATTAACACTACTTTGGACCTGTGCCATGGCCTCTTTCAGCCATGGATGGTGCTGTGGACCTGGTGCTGGGCGCCTCACTGCACCCTCAGGGTGAGCACAGTACCCGCACAATGTGACGGTGTGTAACTACTCTGTGCCAGTACAACACACGGTCAGTACCCCCTACCAGGCCGAGGTGCTGTGGGTGTGCATTCCCCATGGTGTGTATCTGTGGACGGCTGATTTGCATGTGCAGTGCATCATGGGTGTGACTGGCACAATCCAACCCTGGGTAAATCCAGCACCTGCTCACAGGCTCAGAGACACCATAGGCCATCACACGTACATCTGTTAGCATAATGCATAGGTGCAAGATACCCTAAAGAGTCTGTAATATAAGGTACCCACGCTGGTAAAAACACACGTACCCATGCACGTTTGTACGCACGCACCAATGCACGTAGCTACGCACGGTGCTACGCCCATACCAACGCACATGGCTACGCCTGTACCAACGCACGCAGCCACGCACGCACCAACGTACATGGCTACGCATACTGTGAGGGTGTGTTTCTGTAACCACTACTCAACGTAAAGAAAAACATGCCTCCTCATTCCCTATGTAATGTACAGGGTGATGCCTGGGCCAGCCTTCTGCGTTGGGCACACTGGGGACTTGAACCCATGCTGCCTGTAACAGCGGTCAGTATACTAACCATTGTGCTACAGCTCTGTTTCAGTGTTTTGTGTCTGTACGCCTTCATACGATTAACGCGCAGTAACGCGCCACGGCGCCCTGTAACGCTCGTTAGTTTTGGGAACGCGCGTTAGTGGTTATGATGTCCCGCCCATGTCCTTTTTTGGCTTTCCTTTCACTAACGCGACTCCTAACGCGATTTGCACTAACGCAGTTTAGTAAACATACCCCTTAATGTGGACAAGTGCAACCTTATGCACCTAGGGAAGAACAACCCAAACTATGGTTGCACGATGCAAGGTTCCACATTAGGAACCACCACCCAGGAAAAATATTTAGGCGTCATTGTGGATAACATGTTAAAACCCTTGGCCCAGTGTGCAGCAGCAGCAGCCAAGAGAGCAAATAGAATGCTAGGTATCATAAGGAAAGGAATGGAAAATAAAACAAAAGATATTATGATGCCTCTATATCGTTCCATGTTGAGACTGCACCTTGAATATTGTGTGCGATTCTGGTCGCCATATCTTAAAAAGGATATAGCGTTATTAGAAAAGGTTCAGAGAAGAGCCACCAAACTGGTAAAGGGGATGGAAGGATACCCCTATGAAGAAAGGCTAAAAAGGTTAGAGCTCTTTAACCTGGAAAAGAGACGGCTGAGGGGAGATATGATAGAAGTCTATAAATTAATGAACGGAGTGGAACGGATAAATGTAGATCGATTGTTTACGTTTATCAGAATATAGAAAGACTAGGGGACATGCAATGAAGCTACAGGGTAAACTATTTAAGATTAATAAAAGAAAACATTTTTCACTCAACGTGTAATCAAACTATGGAATTTGTTACCGGAGGATGTAGTAAAGCCTGTTAGTGTAGCTGGGTTTAAAAAAGGTTTGGATAAGTTCCTGGCGGAAAGGTCCATAAACCATTATTAAAAAGGGACCCAGGATATCAATGCTTGACCCAGTACAAGCATTGCGGACCCTGTGTCTTTTGGGGAAACTGCTAGGTACGTATGACCTAGATTGGCCACTGTTGGAAACAGGATACTGGGCTTGATGGACCTTGGTCTGACCCAGTATGGCATTTCTTATGTTCTTATGCTCCAAGCAACTCCCCCATCGGCTTATTATTAAGTTCATAGCTCCATGTGGTGCCAAAACTCCTTCCCCATCCCCCCCAAAAAAAAAATTCCAAAAAGACTGGCGGCTCCCCCAGCAAGCCCACTTCCCTCACCCCAACCCTTACTATTAGGAACTCTCTGGATATAAAAGGAGCAGGAACTATTCCCAGAAATTGGATAAGATAATCCAAGGCTCCCTTTTTTACTGCAGGAGTGTGACTTCCTCTTTTACACTTGAGAGTGGGAAATGCACTAGGGATTGGATTTTCAGGTGGATTAGCACTGGGTGGGAGTGGTTTGAGTGCTGAGTGGAGGGGTGAACTTGGGACTTGAAGCTAGTGCTAATTTGCTAAAAATAAAAAGGAGAAAGGGACCAGGTAAAAGACAGTGGGGGAGGAGTAGGGAGTGTTCCACTTTCCGTTCTTGCTTTAATGGGAGAAAGGAACCAAATTCAAAAAGGTTCCAGGTTAAGAGAAGGTTCTGGCTTAGCAGACTGGCATGAAATGCAGAAAATAACTTCTGCTTGAATTCCCTTTAGCGTTCTATGGGGGCAGGGTTGCTGAGAGTATCAGTTGGCCCATTAGCTTCCTGAGCTACAGTAAACTATCACAGCTTAAGGGTATGTTTACTAAACCATCTTAATGGCGCAGCGGTGGTATTATCCCGCGATAAGTAACATTATCACGCGATAATGCAGCAGCGATATTAAGGCACACTAACGCTGTGAAATCCGGGTCTGAAGGGTGGGGAAAGGCTTCCCAGAGGGCGGAGAGAAGGGGGTCAATGGGCAGAGACTGGGAGGGGAGAGGCTCCAGGCACACTAATGCTGTGAAAGCCGGGTCTGAACACTAACGCCAGTGAAACCCTCGCGTTAAGGCACATTTGCAGGAAAGAGAAACCATTTCAGTCAGCAATGCACAGCAAAGGCAGGGAAGCCCGAAAAAATGATAGTTGTGATACATGTGCAGTGACCAAAAAGGCAAATAAACATATAAAAGGACCAGAATCACATCTAAAATCCCAATAACCAAGCTGGCCAATAGTGATATTAATGATAAACATAAAGCAACACTACTGACAAAGCGTATAAATTAAGATATCATGTTTGGAAAGGTCTATGCTCTGTCCCCCTACAAAGTGAATGATCCCACATTGAAATAGCGCTGATCAGGGTTTCTGTCGTTTAGATTGGGCAGGTTTGTTATGGCGTACACATGTGCAGCCACAGCAGAGTGGGCACATAGGAAACGGCAACTGTACTGATGCTGTAAATGGGATACAGGGGGCTGCAGGCGGCACATGCTGTGGTCCAGCTGGGGCACAGTGTGGGCTAGGCAGATGCCTAGGTGGCACATAGGAATGCCTAAACTGTAAAGCAGCAAGACAGCAACTGACGAGGGTCCAACATGGACATGAGTGTGTGTCCCACAGTGTCACAGTGGAGATTACCCAGCAGGGATCCCCAAGGGCACATAACATTGGCAGGCGGTGGGGGGGGGGTGGGGGGAGCACGCATATCCATGTAGGTACCCCTACCCGAGAACCCACACCATAGGCAACTGCCTACCAGCATACTGGATGGCCTGGGACTGCGCACCACCAGCACCACCGGCATAATGGCATGGCAGCATGGTGGTGGAGGGGTGCTGGTGGCAGAAGGGGCAGTGGCATCTGCCCACAGCAGACCATGGCCTATCCCCATTTAGGTGGGTGCCGTGCAATGCAAGAGACAGGGTCTGTCTGACGAACAGTCATGGTATCCCCAGAGAATGAAATGTCCCTGCAGCAACAGTGTAGTGTAGTACATACAGCCAGTGTATTCAGAAGCAGAAGGTCACAAGTTCAAGTCCCGTCTGTGGCTCTGCCAACCCTTTCCCCATATTTTACCTAGTACTAAACCGTGGTAATAAAGACGGAACCTTTATTGCAGATAAAATAAACATGCCTGAAATGCCTACATTTTACCCTACAGAGCACAGACACCATAAACATGTGCAATCCCTAGGGCAGAGTTTCCCAACTGCAGTCCTGGAGGGCCAAACACCATTCAGGTTTCATGCTGTCCCTAATAAATATGCCTGTGCTGCATTAGTATGCGCCGCCCTATTGTATGCAAATGTTTCTCAAGCATATTCATAAGGGATACAATGAAAACCTGAACGGTGTTTGGCCCACCAGGACCCGAGTTGGGAACCTCTTCCCTAGAGCAGCGGCCAACAGGGGCATAAACACTCACACCCGCAGGCTCCACTATCCAAAGCCTCATGGAGAGTCAGGCTGTTGGGCACGCAGCAGCATCTCCCAATACAAGCACTTGCATACCTTAGCAATGCCGCCCTAAACTTGGGAATACGTTACACATATATCAAAAGGTTGCTATGATTAATGGCAGATATCAATTCCTAAGTTAAACACAATTTGCTGATAGAGCTGCATCATAGCAACCTTTCTGATATCTGTGGAGTGTGTTTCAGTTTTGGTTTCTGACAGTGTTTACCACCCCGGGGAGTGACCCCAACAGTATTGCGTACCATAGCCATGCCTGCATTGTGCCCAGGACTGGTGTGGTGGCCAGGGCTGCCAAAAGCCTCTATATTTGCACAATGCTGGCATAGGTGTGGGAGTGTGTGTCTGTCTATCCAGTGTGTTGTGGCTGCCTACACCTTACTCAGCCCACACTGCTTGCACTATTTCCAGTGTTAGCCTGCCAATGTGCATAATGAGGAGCAAGGTACTATGGGTATGGCCCAGACAGGGTGGCCTGGGCAGGATGCATCTGCACAGGGCATAGGGCAATGGCTGGGATATTGTATTGCCCAGCCACCACCTGCACGGACAGGGTGGCCACAGCATGTCCTGCTGGGAGGTCACTCTCACCCTGATTGTGCAGTGACCACGGCATGGCTAGGTTCCCCCACAGTGCTATATAGTATTTTTCTCAAGTGATATTTATGGGTTTTTCTTTCTGGGGCCCAATCACTGACTTATCTGCTTGGTGTGTGTGCTCACATCCCAGTTTTGGGTGCACACATTTCTTCCAGGAACATGCACTATGGACTAGCTAGCAGACTGTCTGCAGTTATTTTATTTATTTATTTATTTATTTAACACTTATTTATATACCGCATCTTCCAGCGATCAGTTGCGGTGTACATTTAACAACAATTAACAATGCAGAGCTTGTTTTACATAGAACAGTTATAACTTTTTACAATGAACATCTTAACTTGAACAACAAAGTGTATGTAAAAACTATGCGGAAGTATGTGTATGCCTGGAATACCTTGCAGGGTGCAGTGGATGGAGACTCACTGTGCTTGCTGCTGGATAATGTCAGATAGTGGTAGGGGGAAGCTGAGCATTTCCAGCCCTACTGTCTTTCTGCTATTGCCTTATGGATGCGTACAGATCTGCATTGACTGCCCTGTAGGGAACCTGTTCTCCAGCAGGACTGGGGTTGACGGTCCCCTCTACTTCCACCATTGCAGGGATGTAGAATATGGGTCTGTTGGTGGGAGGTGCTGCGGAGCTGGTGCTGGGCGCCCCACTTCACCCTCAGGGTGAGCATAGTACCCCCCCCCCCCCCACACACACACACAATGTGTCAGTCTGTAGCTACTCTGTGCCAGTAACACACATGGTCAGTTCCCCCTACCAGGTCGAGGTGCTGTGCGGGTGCATACCCCATCCTGTGATCATCTGTAGACTGCTGATCTGCATGTGCAGTGCATCATGGGTACGGGTGGGTTAACCCTATCCTGGTAACCACAGCAGACAGTTTGTGTGGTGACCTGCAGTCCTTCTGTAGCCAGCCAGGGGTTTGTTAGTAGCTATAGAGATGTAGCCCACTGGTTACTTCACTGACTGTGGAGCCAGAGGTCATGGGTTTCATCACACAGTGGTGTTATTTGATAGGGCTGTCTGAGGCATTTCCTTTTTTAATTTAAATTAGTGCTGTCAGCAAAAACACCCTCACAGTGCTGTAACCTTAAGGTGCCTCATAAGGCACTCTATAGGGAACATTATAAGGTGCCTTGGTGGACAGTGCACTTTATAATGTGCCCTCTGGAGTGCCTTACAGGGCACCTTATGCGACGCTTTATAGGGTGCCTCAGACAGCCTTACTCATTAAGCCCACTGGGGGATCAAACTCATGACCCCTGTTTCATCAGTCATTGTATTAACCAGTGTGCTACACCTCTGTTGCTGTGTTTGCAGGTCAGCGCGCCTAATTAAGGCTAACATGCGTTAACGTGCCACGGCTCCCTCTATTGCACGATAACGGACTTTATCGCGCGATAACCCGAAATGCTACCTTAAGACCGGAACACCCACTACCTTATATGGCATTTGGCACAGTAAGACTGCAACTAACATATCCCTTAATGTGGATTGCAGTGGCTACTGCTATCTGAGGTAAGATTTTTGCTTTTTATTGCTTTGCCTGTATCTGCAGGCAACCCAGCTCATTAATTTGACATACATTGCATTTGATTTGTTGGCAAAAGATTACTAATATGAATAGACCCCAGTGATTGGAAATCAAAGGAGAATATTCAAAACAAATAATGTGGTTAGCAGACCTGCTACCCACACTAATCATACTGACTGGGACATGGCTAGTACTGTTGGTTATCCATGGGTGCCGCGGCTGCACAGCCCGGCTAGCATCAGGGCACTCCGGGGATGTTCTGGGAGCGGCACCCAGCAATAACCAGGCAATGTCCATATTAATCCACTGTCCAGTTATCACTAAGTGGCAAAAATTAGGCACCTTAAAAGGTGGCCTAACATTTGCCAGCAAAACTAACCAGGCAACAGCTAAATATCACTGCTACCTCCTTAGCTTCTTTGCCATCAGGTGACACAGATATTCAATGCTGGTGGCCAGAAATGGCCCTGGAAATGAATATCTAGGTCTTAACTTCAGCGGCGACAGCTAGCTGCATTGGAATGGCTAGCCGCCATCGCTGAATATCCCCCCCAAGAATAATTCTTTTGCCCCCAAGATCTTTGCAGATTCTGATAGCATATGTTGGAGCACCACAGGAATAACTGAAAGATGGTGTACATGAGTTTTCAAATTCACAGAAGTTCCTTCTTCAGTTCTCAAGAACTGCCCTAGGTTGTCTCTAATGTTCATGCATAAAAACATAGCTGGATAATTCCTATGTTCTACAAAAATTAGTGCAAGAAGTTCAGTTTTCTCCAGGATCAAAACATAGATGGTTTTCCTATGAATTAAAAATGAATCATAGAAACAAGGGATTGAGTTTATTATGATCATGATGATGCTAGGAATGATAAGGAAAGGCCTGGAGGATAAAACAAAAGATATTATAATGCCTCTGTATCATTCCAAGGTGAGTCGGTTGATATAGTTTATCAAGTGCAAAGTTATGCACCTAGGAAAGAACAACCCAAACTATGGTTACACAATGCAATGCAAGGTTCCACATTGGGAACCACCACCCAGGAAAAAGATTTAGGCATCATCATGGATAACATGTTAAAACCCTCCGCCCAGTGTGCAGCGGCAGCCAAGAGAGCAAATAGAATGCTAGGTATCATAAGGAAAGGAATGGAAAATAAAACAAAGGATATTATAATCCCTCTGTATCGTTCCATGGTGTGACCGCACCTTGAATATTCTGTGCAATTCTGGTTGCCGTATCTTAAAAAGGATATAGCAGAATTAGAAAAGGTACAGAGAAGAGCCTCCAAAATGGTAAAGGGGATGGAAGGATCCCCTATGAGGAGAGGCTAAAAAGGTTAGGGCTCTTCAACCTGGAAAAGAGACAGCTGAGGGGAGATATGATAGAGGTCTATAAATTAATGAATGGAGTGGAACGGGTAAACGTAGATCAATTGTTTATGCCATCGAAAAGTAGAAAGACTACAGGACATGTAATGAAGCTATAAAGTAACCCATTTAAGACTAGTAAGAGAAAATATTTTTTCATCCAATGCGTAATCAAACTCTGGAATTCGTTATCAGAAGATATAGTAAAAGCTGTTAGTGTAGCTGAGCTTAAAAAGTTCCTGGAGGAAAGGTCCATGAACCATTACACAGGTACACTAAAAAATTTTTTTTTAAACTTCCTCTAATGTTTCGATTGATTTTTACGTTTTTTGGTGTGCTGAATCCAAATCTGGTAACCAATTTGCTCCATCACGTACAGATTTTTTGCTACATTGGGTTAGCAGTTTGAGGTGAACGTTTCAGATTGAGTGCGATCGAGATAAAAGTTTCTTGGATGAATTCTTTATACTAATTGTTTAGTAGTTATTCAAATAAGAATAAAGAAAATTGTAACAAGGCAGCACATAAGAATAGAGTAATGTCAACAAAACACACTGTGATGGTAGCAAAATTGTCTGCACTTAAAACAGCCACATACATGTGCACAAACATTGAGCATATAAGAGCGAGATTAGACACAAAGCAAAGCAAAGAAATGTGCAAAAAATGTTGTACAGGTATGTATGTAAGAATAGAAAACGCAAACCGCACCATTGCAATACATGAAGACAAACACCCGATGGTGTGAAAATAAAATTCTAATAAATGAGATCCGACACTGTGGTAATAACTAGCAAATTTTTATTTCAAAGTTTAGTAAAAACACGATATTTGTCAACACAGTTTAGATTTTAAAGTCATTCTTGGGTCAATCAATCTCCTGGTGGGCCCGTTTCTTCTTCCCCCGAATGCTTCTCTTGGTGCGCTGCTTGGCGTATTTTTCATCTGGGGTTGCCCGCAGCAGCAACCAGCAGAAATCAGCCATCATAGTGGTGTTCCATCTTCCTTGGTACCTTCTCTCTGCGTCCTTGATGTCCTGGTGAAACCTTTCACCTTGTTCTTCACTGTACGCCCCCAAGTTTTCGGGAAAGTAGTTCACATGGGAGTGCAAAAATGGACTTTCAGGCTCATGTTACAGCCTTGTTCTTTGAAGGCATTGAGCATCCTGGCAACAATATCCTTATAGTTCTCATCCCGCCTGTTCCCCAAGAATTTGAGAACAACATCCTTGAAGGAATCCCAGGCTTCTTTTTCCTTCTCAGACATCGTTTCAGCGAATGCTCCATCTGAAATGAGTTTCCTTATATCAGGGCCAACAAACACTCCTTCCTTTAGCTTTGCTTCAGAAAGTCGGGGGAACTTTGAGCAAAGGTACCGAAAGCACTCACCATCTTTTGGAAGGGACTTGATGAATTGCTTAATGAGACCCAACTTAATGTGGAGAGGTGGTAATAGAATTTTATCACGAGGTACCAAGCTCTCATGAAGAACATTTTTCTCACCGGGTCTCAAATACTCCCGAATTGGCCAGTCTTTTTTCCCCCAGTGTAGGTCGCGGGCCCGGCTATCCTACAAGCAAAGGAAGCAGGGATATTTGGTGAAACCGGATTGCTGCCCTAATAGCATGGATAGAATTTTAAAGTCTCCACAAATCATCCACTTATGCTCATCATAATGAATTTTCTGAAGAATCAGGGCCAAATTCTCGTATTTTTCTTGGAGAATAACAGAGTGAGCAATAGGAACTGAAGCGAATGTGTTGACATTATGAAGAAGAACACCTTTTATGCTGTCTTTTGACGAATCAATGAACAGCCGCCATTCAGCAGGATCATACTTGAGTTTAAACTTTTCCATCACTCCGTATATATCGTTGCAAAATACCAAATCTTCCTCTTTGCTGAAATACTTCAAAAATTGTGTCTCGCGGTTGCGGTACCAATAAAAAGTTGTTCCTGGTGACAATAGATTTTTCTGTTTAAGCTGAGAACCTAGCAGTTGGGCAGCATCTTTTGGGAGTCCTAAATCCCGGACTAAATCATTCAATTCAGCTTGAGAGAAAAGTTCAGGTTTAGGGTCTGGTTCAGTTTCAAACTCGGAAGTACTGGACTCATCGGGAAAAGCCATCTGATGAGTCTCATCATGATCAGAACCGTCCACACAAATATGATCCAAAGATTTTGGTGGTTCAGGCACAGGTACTTCGTTGCTATGAGGCATAGGCCTAATTGCTGAGGGAAGGTTGGGGTAACTTATTACGTTCTTATTTTTTAAGTTGTATCCCTTCACAATGCAAGAGCAAAAATAGCAGTCACTGCTGTGGTCTCTTTGTTCACGCCACATCATAGGTATTCCGAAACGAAATGCTTGTTTTTTACCTTTCATCCATAAGCGTAGATCTTCCTCACATGTCTTGCACACTTTGTGAGGAGCCCACGGTTTGTCTTGATCGCCTAACTTCAAACCGAAACAGGCAAAATATTTTTTTAATAAATGCAGAAATGTTCCTCTGCCGCTTTTTCACGGTATATTCCCCACAAATAAAACAAAAACTGTCCGGAGAGTTGACGCAACCTCTGGCTCTGTGAGCCATCACAAATACACAGCACTGCAAACTACAACTGTAGTGAACCACTTCGGAATAAAGCTGGATTACGACTGAGCAAACAAAAGGTAATAATGAACTTGCAAGAAACTGAAATTTGACAGGAACGTTCATGTCGCAACCACCGTGTTTGAGCGAGCGAACGAGGCAAGGCGAACAGGAAAGAACATGCGCCAGCGCGAATACTGGATTTAGCCCCCCGCCTCCTAATTGTCCTGTTAATGTATAAAATGAATACAAAACACTCTAAAATATCATGAGGGAGTGTTTCTAGTTAGTTAACCATTACAACCTCTATTTTGGGCCAAGAAAATAAACTGCAGTCGGCTAAAAAGAAATTATGTGAACATTCCTTATATGGGTAAGAAATCTAATTTTGCAAGAAAACGTGACGTGATGGAACATTTTGGCTATTTTTCCTGGATTCAGCACCCCAAAATCTATAGGAATCAGTTGCAAAACTGGAGGCAGTTTTTTGGTAGTGTACCTGTGTTATTAAAGAGGACCTGGGAAATCCACTGCTTACCCCTTAAAAAGCATTGTGGAACCTCTGTGCCTTTTGGGAACCTGCCAGGGCAGCAAGAAAGGTTATCTTAACTATCTGCACAGAATATCTGGATAACAGCTCAATATTGCCACTATCCGGAGGTCTCCGGTGCTGACCGCAGTAACTGGATAGCTCTGTCACTGTCCAATGTATCTGGCTATTAAGCACTGGCTATTGTCCTGATACCGGTGCCAAATACCCGGATTATATTTAAACACCGTGGCTGACCACCACAGTATTTAAACATTGGCTGGTTTGAATATCTCAAAATAGTTATATCGGGCCCAATTTTCAGCTGTCCGGATCTTTGAAGGACTATGCACCTTTTTGGCGCATAGCCCTTCCCATCGACCTCCAAACTGGATATTCAATGCTGTGGTGACAGCATTGAATATCCGAGGATTGCTGCAAAAGCCGGAAGCTGCCGAAGCTAACCGGGCAGCAGCAATATTGGATGTGCCCGGTTAGTTCCTGCATCTTAAAGATAGGTGAGTGTTTTCCTCACCTATCTTTAAGGTGCAGATCTCTAACTGAGCAGCATCTAATATCGCTGCTGCCCAGTTAGCACCATTCGCTGCCTCTGCTCCAACCCGGAATGCCCCAACACACCCCAGTGCTAACTGCCCAGCATCGGGGCATGTAGGGGACTTAGATGGAGATATTCAATGGCACTAACCATGTAAGTGCCATCAAATATCCCCATCTAAGGCATTTACATGGTTTACTGGGCTGTAAACTGTGTAAATGCCTTTCGAATAGTGGGCCCATCGTGTCTATCAAAGATCTTCTAGGTGAGATTCAAATTAAATATATCCAAAAGAATCAAGAAGCAATGAAGGAAAAGAGAAAGCCCAAGACGGCGAGAAAAATGTAGTTGTCCCTAGGGTCTTGCTGTTAAAAGGTAAATTGCCTTTGTAAAGGGTAATTGCATTCCCTGGTATAAAGAATGTTCTAGTTAAGCATAAGCATTAACTCCATGTCTTGTTGTGAATGATGAATATAGTAGAGGCTTTGAGAAGTAACTGGTTAAGGGAGGCAGCCATCCAGTGCCTGAAAGATGGTCAGATGTACAAAGCAATGCAAGAAGACAGTGGTAATTTTCAATGAGCTATATAAAACATTGCATGTGATCTGGGAAAGCAAATGGACTATTAGCAGAGCATGGTGTAGGCGACTAGAGCCAAGAAACATGCTTTTTTCAAAATACTCTGTCAGATGGAACCAAGATTACCAAGCCCCATTTCAACTCATTTTAGCTAATCGGAGCCAGCTTGTCCTACTGAATACTGAAACTGTTCCTGTTTAAAAGTTGAAGAAAGGGAAAATAGGTCAGTTTCTTTTGTTTGTGCGGTGTGTTTGCTTACCTACTTGCAGAATGACCAGTTATACCTGATAGATGCTAACCTGAAGAAAATAATACATGAAGACACCTGAAAACAAGGGAGTCATTTTATAAGGGGCCATCTAAATTTAGATACCAAGTGTGAATGTCAATATTTTAGTCATCTTAAACATGTAAATGACCACTTATATGCATAAATGATCTCATAAAATAATGACTAGCCTCCAAATATGCATCTTGTGGGCATGCACATGGGCTTAATTGGGGTGGAACCTAGATTCAACCTGCTGGCTCCTTGGAAAACAAAGAACTGAGGACTTGGGAAGGTGGGAAGGCAGATGCACAGGCGTAGTGGATTGCTCCCAAAAGCTTTCTAATTGGACGCTGGTGAGCGTTCCCATGTGGGCTCCATTGGTACCGATGTCAACCATATGTGAAGACTGCATTCCTGCTTGTTCCTGGAGATTGGACACTCCCTAATTCAAAAGGGGTTACTAAGAACAAGAAAGCAGTTAATGCGGGACCTGGTGAGATTGTGCTGGAGGTGCAGGGAGCCTGTGTGTGTGCCCCGAATTGCCGTCGGGAGGAGCCTTTCTCTGGGACACTTTGCTTCCCCCTACCTGTGGGCAGGCAGCGCGGGGACATCTACTACCAGTGAGGACCCAGGCTGTATAAGTTCTGCCTTACCAATTTCTCCTTGGACCTGGTGAGATTGTGCTGGAGGTGCAGGGAGCCTGTGTGTGTGCCCCGAATTGCCGTCGGGAGGAGCCTTTCTCTGGGACGCTTTGCTTCCCCCTACCTGTGGGCAGGCATCGCGGGGACATCTATACCCATTAAGGACCTTCCCCTTTGCCATATAGTGCCTGCATTACCGGACCGCGGAGCGTGTCCGCGGAGCATGATTCGAAGGAGCATGGTCAAAGGGGCGAGACACGCCCCTTTGGCGCCCCTTCGGCGTCACTGCGGCGCACTGCGGTGGTGTCCAGGTATTTATTTTTGTTCTTTTAAATATTTTCTTAGTTTATATTTCTTGGCACTGTGACAGATGGGAAAAAGGAAGGCTAAGTCTGGGCAGGGCAGTGGTGGTCCGGCAAGCATTGTTCCTGTAGTCGGCCCTATTGATAAGCATCTTTTGCCACGCCCTGTAGCCCAGTCTTCCCCGGACGGTGTTTCACTTAGCTCTGGAGGGAGGACCCCTCCGCCCTGTCCTTCTGGTTCTGCTTCTCCATCTTTAGCGATTGTTTCAGACTCAGCTAAGTTTAATACTAATGTGGAGGTTACGTTGCCTAAGCCTGTTCAGTTGGTCGTGGCGGGCGCCTTAGCTGGGCTCCCCCCGCTTCCCACTGATAGGGGGATCACCTTAAAGGATCTATGGGCCAGTTTAAAAGTTATCGATGATAAGTTGCCCTTTACATTGAGTTCCTTATGTGAATTTTCTTCTGAAACTGTATCTTCTCTACAACAGTTGGATAAAAAGATTTCTTGTGTTGAGGCTGAATGTACTCGGCTAGAATCATTGGTTCTTCCGCTACATTCAGCAAATGTGGTAGGGATCAAGGATTCTTTAGTGTTACACACTAAGGTGGAAGCTTTGGAAAATGCTTCTCGTTCTTGCAATCTTCGTTTTTTAAATTTTCCTGTCACTTCTCTCTTAGCGCCAAAAATTCTTTTGGACAAATATCTGAAAGAAGTTCTGCTTCTGAAGGATCCTATTGAGGTGTCCAATTTATATTATATTCCTCGTAGCGCTAAGTGCATTGATCCCGTGGAAGGAGGTCTTGATATTATAGAGCCCACTATATCCAATCTTATAGCATTTTTGGAAGATTCCTTTGGAGGTGATAAATTCGCATTCCACTCTAGTGGCCACTTTGAAGTCCCTGGATAGTAAAGTCCTTATTTTGAAAGCCTTTTTTAAATTCAAGATGGCTACTTTTTGTGGACATAGAATTAATATTTTTCCTGATGTTTCTCGCAGCACCCGACTCAGGCGCAGGCTTTTTTTATCTTTAAAGCCTCGTGTCCTGCAGTTGGGTGCTACTTTTTTCCTTCGATACCCCTGTAAGTGTATTGTAACTTTCAAAGGTTCCACTTATATTTTTACAGATGTTTCTCATTTGGAGAAGTTTATTCTGGATAGGCAGGGTGTAGTAGTGGAGTGTGTGACGGAGTAATTATGATTTACCTCCTAGTTTGTGGGCTGTTTTAGCCTTGTTTTACTTTGTTTCTTTTTCCTTTTCTTCATATCCAGGTTCCAATGATGTGGACTTTGTCAAATGTTTCTTCTCAGATTATTACCTTCTTATTATATTGTATTTCCTTTTTTTGATTGATTGTCCTGTATATTTTGGTTGGTTGTTATACTGATTGAAAATTTAATTAAAAAAAAAAAAAGAAAGCAGTTAATGCAACCAGAAAGCTACCTACACTCTCAAGTTTGAGTGCCACCTCCTCCTCCTGCTTCACGCCTCTGCTCCTGCATCCCTTTCACAGCACAACTCCCATCCAGGAGGACCGATGAGAGGGATTTATGTAATTATTTATTTATTAATTCATTTATACAAACTTGATATCCCTCCTTATGTCCAAAAACTATCAAAGTGGCTACCATAAAACTGTAAAAGATGATGGAAATGGAGGAAGGGACAGTAAGAGAGATGAAACTCAGTAGGAGAGCGAATGATGTAAGAAAGTGGGATGAGAGAAAAGGAAGAAAGAGTTGAGAGCAAGGGGACAAGAGAAGTGAAGGAAAGGGGATGTAAAAAAGACAACAAAAAGATGAGAGAAGAGAGCAAGAGTATTTATTTATTTTATTTATTTATATGCTGCAAATCAGAAGTCCTATGTGGCACACAGTAAAACATATGAAATAATACCATAATTTAAAACTTAATAAATTGTTGAATTAATTAAGTATTACATGAAAAATGCAAACATATACAAAACAATGTACAAAAAATTTACATACATGTAAGCTGCTAACAACTGTTCTAGAAACCTGCTCAAATAACTTGCAGTGAGCATTAGTAATTGGCCACTATTTCATCAGCCTGCTCAAACAGCAATGACCTGACTTTATTTCTAAATTTTAAAAAATCTTTCTCAGCCATCAAAGCACATGGGAAACCATTCCGCAGAATAGGTGCAGTACATACAAATGTGCATCCAGGAGTTTAAAAAAGGTCTGGACAAGTTCCTGGAGGAAAAGTCCATAAACCATTATTAAAGAAGACCAGAGAAATCCACTGCTTAACCCAGGATAAGTAATATGGAATCTGTGTACCTTTTTGGAAACCCGACAGGCACTTGTGATTTGGATTGGCTGCTGTTGGAAACAAAATACTGGGCTTCATGGACCCTTGGTCTGACCCAGTATGACATATCTTATGTTCTTATCCTTTTGTAATATTTTCTTGATAGGAATCATCAGCAAATCCTGATTCTCAGAGCATAGAAATCTGTTGTAATTATTTTGAAAGTAACTTGGGGAAAGACCATTTAAGGCTTTAAAAACCATAATTAATATTTTACATTTTGATGGTTTCCCTATCTATAATCAGAATAGTTGAATCAAATATGGGGTAAGGTAATGGGGTTATTTTGGAATCATCTAGACATTTAAATAGTAGCATTGACATATCTAGATTTCATGCATGTACAAACAGTTACTTTGGATAGGGCATCATTTCAGTCGGTCAAAAATCTGAACATGTAGGGCTCGATATTCATTTGTGACAGCTATGTGTCTCTGAGTTCAGATAAGTGATTCATTTTTGAGTTGTGTATTCGCGCTGCAATTAGCGACTGCTTGTTCCTGGAAATGCTATCGTGGAGAACTGCTGCTGTATAGCATTCAAAAGGTTTAAAATAAGAGAACATAAAAAGAAAACTATATTGTTGCATAAAGGACATTTGGTGAGGGGAATGAGACTGACGACTGATAAGGGGTGCCCGTGAACTCTGCATCACGTATAGGTGACTAATGGTGGTTCCATTTAATGGTCTCTCCCAGGGCCGTACCAAGTTATAAATGCACCCTGTGCAACTTGCACGTCTGGTGCCTCCCCCCCCCCCATTGCAGGTTTGCCATTTGCCCCTTGCCCAGCATCGCCCCATCTTGCCTTACCCCCCACTGTCCAGCTGGCTCCTGCGCTGCCCGCCCTTGTCCCACTGCCACTTTTCTTTTTTCCTTGGCGGTTTGGCAGAGGCAACAGCGGAACAGACATCCAATTCTAAAAAAAAAACCCACACGGTGGTCTTTCAGTCTCCACACTTGCATGCAGGTCTGATCCCTCCCTCCTCTGATGTATGCTTGCATCAGAGGAGGGAGGGATCAGACCTGCATGCAAACGCGTTGTCGGAAAGATCCGGGCGTGGTTTTTAGAACTGGATGTCCGCTCCACTGCTGCCACCACCACAGCCAAGGAAACAGGAAAAGAGAAAGCGGGGCAAGGGCAGGCAGTGCGGGGAGCCAAGGTCAGCAGCCCCTAATGTGCCCCTATTTCTTTGCATCCTGTGCTGCCGCACCGCTCGCACCCAGGTGAGGTACATCACTGGTCTCTTCCTCACTTTTAAAATATTTTGAAATATTTTGAAGTGATTGAATATTGAAAATATAGCATTTGGGAATAACAGTTCTTTGGGCCTCCACTGCAATCATTTGTGTAGCTCTGTGTAGAGCCTGGAGGTTTATTTTTGTGCTAAACTGTTTTTTAGTGGTTTTTGGGGGGTTTTGTGGTTTGTTTTTTAGTGGTTTTTGGGGGTTTATGTTAAGCAGTGTTTACAGTATGGGGTCATTTTAGAAGCCCTATTCATGCTCTGGCTTAGAGAAGTCCAAAGCACAGAGACATCTTCAGAGACATTTTAGAAGCTGACTCTGGAGAGGTCCCCAGCCTGAGGATGTCCAAGTCTGAACGGGGCATGGTGAAGACGTGTCAAGGGCATTCCCAGGAATCTGGATGTCCCCTCCTGATTTCAGAAACATCATGGATGTCCGGCATTGCATATAAGTTTAGACCTGCTCCAGGCATAAACAGGCATCTGAAAAACACTTGTTTTGGCTGAAAAATATCCAGAGGTTATGGAGAAAAAGGCACTTGGCATAATGTCAACAACTGCAGTAGGATTTGAACCCTGGTTGCTTAGTTCCTAGCCTACTACTGTAACCATTAGACCAGAACTCAACAAGCCTCAGGTGGCAGGTCGCCATGGTGACTAAGAAACCTAGTGCCATGGACCTAGTGCCTGTGGCTCAGAGGACAAGGGCAGCAGAAACGTTGTTTCTGCCCATGGGGATCCATGAGCACATGTATCCAAAGAGGCCGCCATTGTAGCTGGGAGCTTAGATATTTGCTTGCAGGGATCCCAACTGCCACAGGCAGATGTGCCAAAGAGGCCTCAATCAGCTGGAAGCTTTGGTGGCTGCCTGCTGGGATCCCAACCCCCATGGGCAGATGTGCTGGAAGAAGCCATTATCAGCTGGGAGCTTTGATGACTGCCAAACTGTGGGGGGAAAAAGATTAGAGATGTTCTGTACAGACGACTGAACAGATTTAAAGGGACAGTAGGTTTTAATCAATAATGAATGGTGGGCAGAGCTGGGAGATGGGGAATGGAGGGCAAGGGGGAAGTTGAAGAGGATAGGGTCTGGGAAGAGAAACAGAGTTAGGGGCTGTGGGAGGAACAGCATGAAAAGGGTTGGAGTGAGGGGATGAAGAGTGCAAGGGGTTGGAGGGTGAAGAAAAGAATGCATGGGAAGTAAAGGCACAATGGGGTATGTTTACTAAACCGCGTTAACGTAGCAGATGCTACGTTAATGCGCATTAGGTAACGTTAACGTGCGTAAAGTTAATGCGCGTTAACGTTACCTAACGCACGTAAACATAGCAACGCGCATTAGAATTCCCGGCTGCGGTAAGTCCTGCAGAGGGTGGAGAAAGGGAGGAGAGAAGGGGTCAATGGGCGGGGAGTGGGCGGGGAGAGGCCCCTTCCACACTAACGCGGGGAACTGAAGGGCTGAATCATACCGCGACTGAAAACGTGGCGTTAGTACACATTTGCAAGAGAGAGAAACCATTTCAGTGTCTGCAATGTACAGCATATGCAGGGAGCCCAAGAAAAGTGATAGTAGTGCTCCATTTGCAGCAACAGCATAGTGCCCAAGTATGAAAGACCACTAAGGTGATGGTGCAAATGGGGCATAGGGGGCTGCAGGTGGGACATATAGTGGGGGCATCTGGGGCACAGGGTGGGCTAGGCAGTTGTCTAGGTGGCACATAGGAATATAGAAACCGGACATCAGCAAGACAGCAGCTGACAAAGGCCAAACACAATCCACCTACATCTACCTGGTCCACCTTAGCTAACAGTTGCCAGGGCATTGACCTGACACCCCCCCAGTCAACCCTCCCCCAAGCGGAAGGGACATAATATTGACAGGCAGTGATGGGGCGGATGTGAGGATGTCCATGTATGCCTCCCCACCCCAGACCCTGCTCCCTTGGCAACCGCCTACCCACACAGTAGATGGCCTGGGACTGCGCACAACCAGAACCAATAGCATGTGGTCATGTCAGCATGGCAGGGGTGTGTGTGCCCATACTGGAGGGGGCAGTGGCATCTGCCTGCAGTGGACCAAGGCCATGCCCTGTACCAGTATGTGGTGTACAGTGCAACATAAAAGGTATGGCTGAGAAAACGTACAGGTAGCTCCAGGGACTACTGCGCATCTGTGGCAACAGTGTGGTACAGTACACACAGCCAGTGTGTCCAGAAGCAGAGGGTCACACGTTCAAGTCCCAGCTATGGTTCCTGCAGAGCATGTCCCTACAATGCAGATACAACAGCAACATGTGCAAAGCCCAAAGCAGCAACAAACAGGTGTACAAACACCCACTCACACAGGCTCCACATTCCAAAGCTGCATGGAGAGTCAAGCTATTGGGCCCAGCATGGAGCTGCAGTTATCACCAGAGCACTACTACTACCTCCTGCACAGTTTATCAATGTCAGCACTGTGATCGGGACCAGTGTGGCAAGCAGGGTTGCCAACCACCCCTATCTTTACACAATGCTGCAATAGGAGTGTGTATGTCTATCCATTGTTTTGTGGCTGCACACACCTCACCAGGCCCACAATGTCCCACTGTTACCAGCGTTAGCCTGAATATGTGCATAATGAGGAGCAAGGTGTTGTGGATATGGCCGGACAGGACGGATTGGCCAGGATGCATCTTCACAGGGTGTGGGGCAATGGCTGGGACACTGTAGTGCCCAACCACCACCTGCATGGACAGGGTGGCCACAGCATGGCATGCTGGGAGGGCACTCACTCTGACCGTGCAGTGACCATGGCATGTCTAGACTCCCACATAGCGCTCAACACTGTTTGCCTCAAGTGTGTTCCCAGTGCTGGAGACCAATCACTGAGATACCTGCTTAGTGCACATAGTACCTCTGTGAACTGGCTAGTGGATTGTCTGCAGTTAGACTGTGCATGGTTGGAACATCTTGTAGGATGCTGTGGGTGCAGTTTGACTGTGCTAGCTGCTGGTGAATGGCAGACAGTGGTGTAAGGCAGTTGGGGTTTTCCAGACCAAACCCCAGCATTATTGCTGATCTACCACTGCCACAGGCATGGCTCTGGTCTACCAACTCTGGAGGGCTGTCTTCCACCAACAGGATGGAGGTTGCTTCATCAGAGCTTAGGCACCTGTCCCTTACCTACAAAAAAGGGTGATTGTGGGCCCTTTGAGGTATATACCACTTTGACCTGTAGAGGCACTGTTATACAAACCTCATGCAAGTCTAGGGACACCTCTGCCCTGATAACAGGTGCCCATGTCAGCCAGATTTTAACACCAGGTTATGCTTTAATCTGGGTGGTGGCTGGTCCCAAAGGACCACATGTGGCTGCAGAATACAGATAGTCACCAAATTACCCTCAGATGCAATGCAAGGAACACCTATCACACACTGGTAGTGACAGAAATGTACAGCAGGACCTATCTCTAGGACCACATGTACTGCAGACCTAGTGCTGGGCACCCATCCTATCCCTCAGGGTGAACTCAGAACCTGCACAATGGCATGGTCTGTAGTTACTCTGTGCCAGTATCATGCACTGTCAGTTCGTCTTTCCAAGCTGAGGTACCAGGAGAGGTGCAGATCCCATTTGGTGATCAGCTGTAGACAGCTATTCAGCATTTGCATTGCATCATGGGTACTGGTGGGGTTACCCTATCCTGGCACTCAGAGCAGACAGTTTGTGCGGTGACCTGCAGTCCTTCTATACCCAGCCATTGCTGTGAGATATGCCACAGAGGTATAGCTTACTGGTTATTACAATGCCATTCTCGGCAGTGTTCATGTGTTCAATTCCTCATTTCATGCCTGTCCTACTCAAATAGTTTGCATGCCTGTAACAGTCATATTTTTGCAGTGTTGTGCTGCCCAGCCCATAATACCCTCGCCACAGTTGCCAACATTCCTTTGGTCCGTCTATCTGCATCTTTCAGCTGTGTAGAGTCCTGTCTGCCTGTGCAGGCTGCCACCCCATGTCCTGCACTGCTACCCTTTCCTGCATTGCACCTCTTTGTGCTTGCCTCGCCTGTGCCTGATCCGCATGGCACCACCACTCCTCTGTCCACTCATCATTGTAACTATCCTGCCACCTCTGCCTCCACTGGGGGACACGTATTCCCATCGTCTGACACCCACTGTCTTTCCAGTACTTTACATGGCCAACACTCTGTGCTGTGGTACAGTTGCCCCCACCATGTTTGTCAACAGTACTGGCAGCCACATGGGATGCCCGCAGATAAGGCATGTCCAGCAGCTCCCAGCTCTCCCTCCTTCACTCACCAATTCATTGCCTTTCCTCAGTGATCTATCTAGTGTTAGGGCTACATCTGTCTCTATGCCTCACAGGTCATGCATGTCATCTTGAAGCACCTTGCAGTCCTTAGGGCACACTAACCTAGGGCACCGTAACCTTGGCAGGCCACCTTAACCTATGGTTCCATAACCCAGGGTGCCTTCTAAGGTGCCTTGTCCAGGGGTGCCTAATACGGTGCTTAGCCTAAGGAGCCCTATAGGACACCTTACAAAGTGCCTTGTGAGGCACCTTACAAGGCACCTTATGAGGCACATTATAAGGCACCTAACAGGGCACCCTATAAGGCACCTAACAAGGCACCTTATAAGGCACCTAACAGGGCACCTTATAAGGCACCGTATAAGGCATCAAACAAGGTACCTTATAAGGCACCTAACAGGGCACCTAACAAGGCACCTTATAAGGCACCTTACTTATAAGGCACCTTATAAGGTACCTTACTTACAAGGCACCTAATAAGGAACTTTACAAGGCACCTTATAGGGCACCTTATAAGGCACCTTACAAGGCACCTTATAAGGCACTTTATAAGGCACTTTACTTATAAGGCACCTTACAAGGCGCCTAACAAGGCACCTTACTTACAAGGCACCTTACAAGGCACCTAACCTTGTAGTGTGCCTTGTAAGGTGCCTTATAAATAAGGTACCTTATAAGGCATCTTGTAACGCGTGTTAGTCTAAGGCGCCTTGTAATGCATGTTAGCTGATATGGCTTGCCCTAATGATGCAATGCCCACGCCTTTATATGGGCATTGCATCAGAGAACCTAACGCGGGTAACATTACCACGGTTTAGTAAACATATCCCAATGTGTGCAAAAGGCACACTCCTCTATTACCTCAGACACGCATGTAGGCATCCCACCTCTGTATCACACATACGCATGTAGGCATCCCACCTCTGCATCACACACATGCATACAGGCACCCCACCTCTGCACCAAAACACATGCACACAGGCATCTTATCTCTGCACTTCACATGCACATACAGGCACCCCACCTCTGTGCCACATATATGCAGGCACCCCACTTTGCACCACACACAGATACCCCACCACTGCATCACACCAAGCACATGCACATGCGGGTATAGCTTAAAGGGTCAGTGGGGGTGGTGGGAGAGGAGGAGGAGGAGTGGGGCCACTGTTTTCTGTTGGCATTGTGCAGTGGCCCATTAAAAGCTTTTTCCCCATAGAAAATGGGAAAACAGTCTTAGTAAATAAGGCCCTAAAACCTAAAAAAGTAAGTGTGATACACCTTTTTGGGGGGGGGGGGGGCAGGCAGTACACTCTGACCTAGGTTTCCATGGCCAGTGCCTAGAATTTTAGACTGGCTCCTAGATTCCAAGAAAATTTGTCAAGGTCTACAGTAGGCTAACCCCGATATCCTGGGTCTGACATATGGTTCTGGGAACATCTATGTAGATGCCCCACAGACGTCCATATTGGGCACGTCTATACGAAACATGTCTGTACCTGGACATACCTGCATTTTTTTCAGAAGTTCTGGCTTAGATATCCCTTCTAAAATTCCCCTCCAAAAGTCCACAGAGATAAAGAAAATGTTATAATCCTATAAATTCAGCATTCAGTTTATTATAAGCTTTTTGAGAGGTGGTCCTATAGTTCGTGACATCTGCCATTTTATCACACAACCTCAGTATACTGTTATATACGTTGTGCTACCAGTATGTGCAGAAATGCCTTATGCATGTATCAGTACCATATCTAGCCCAGTGCGAGCAGTGCAGCCGCACAGGGTGCAAAGCTTTCTCTCAGCGGCGACAGGGCAACAGCAGACAGCCAAACTGCGCCCCCTAAGCCTTTTCATGGCACTTTAAGCAGGTTTGTCCCTTCCTCCTCTGATGCAACATCAGAGCAGGTACGGACAGATCTGCTTAAAGTGCCGGCGACTTGCACATTGAGGGCATGCCCTCTCCCCCCCACCTCCATCCAGCCGTTTTCTGCTCTTTCCCTGCTGCCGGCACTGCCGAGGAGAAAACAGAAGGCGGCAGCAGCAGGGCAAGAGCAAGCAGCAGCTGAACTGAGGTATGGGGAGGAGGGGGGGGGGCACGCGCCTGATGTGCAAGTCTCACAAGGCACGATTCTAGCTCGGTATGGACCTGGCATGTATCAAGCATCTCATTTAATGCATTAAGTCTTACAGGTATTTAAGCAGTCAGCACATGATTTTCTCACATGGCTAACCACTCACTGCGCTCCATTTTCGAGTGCTGAATTAAAACAGATAATAGTATATCTTTACGTTTATTTTCATAGTTATAAGGATTTTGAAAGACTAAGGTTTTTATTTCTGACTTTTTTCCCATCATGGGGGTAATTTTAGAACATTTTCTGCAGATATATCAGATTTTCCGTGGAAATATAATATAGAAACACAGAAGATAGAGATTATACAGGGAGAGGGAGAGGGGAGAGGGGGTGGGGCAACTTGCCCTAGGCCAGAGGGCTGGGGGTTCAAATCCCACTGGAATACAGCAACATCAGGCCAGAGGGACTGGGTCTCCCAGTCTCAAAGGCATTCCCCATGGCCCTGGGCAAGCCACTCAACCCTCCATTGCCTCAGGTGCAAAACATAGATTGTGAGGGAAATATATTCCATACCTGAATGTACACCACTTTGACCCAGTGAAAAGCAGTATATAAGCATTGCTAAATAGAATAAATAAATATGGTCATTCTGAACTCCATTTGGCAGAACTGGACATCCAATCCAGACCCACCAAACAGCCAGGCAGTCAGCTGGGGACAGAGCTCCCTGTATGAACAGGCAATCTGTATGGGGAGCTCTGCTCATGGAAGGGAGGGGGCAGGAGACATACAGGGCCAATTCTGAGGTCAGCCCTGGACATCCAGGGTCAGCCACAGAGATGGGGGACTTATTCCAGCATAAGCCAGCATAGTTTCCCCGTTTTCTCCCCCATGTTCAATTCCCTGTTATTTGTAAACTCAATGTTATTTGTATACATTGCAGTATTCTTGTTCGATGTACACCGCGCTGATTTTAATAGCGCGGTATAGAAGAAAATGTTAAATAAATAAATAAATAAATAAATAAATAAGCCCCCCTAGACATTGAGGGACACCAGCATCTGGCAGAGATAGAAGGCAAGGGGGTGCAGGGGGGTCCCCACAGCCCTGCCCTTGCAATGGGAGGCCAGATCAGGGGTCAGGCTCAGGGAAAGGATGGTGTTGCTGTCAGCTGGGAATTGTGGCAACGGGATACTATGGCACTGCAGCTCCATTCAGGAGCCTGGCTGAGTTAGTCAGGTGTGTGGCCTGAGCATGTGGATAATCAGAAGAGGACCCAGCCCACAGCACATCCAAGCCATACACCCAATTCTGATCCCACAGGCACATCTAGCTCCTGCGGGATCAGAATCGGGTCTGCCTCTGTACACCCAGAATCAGCCTCTTTCTGTTCTGCCTATCCATAGGAACTATTAAACTATTAAACTATGTCTTGAAGGACTGGAAAGGGGGGCTGTTACTTCTGGAGAGAAATCTGAAATTGTGAGTATATACTTCTGGGAATTTTTCTGAAAGGAATTTTTTTCTTTTAAAGCTAATTAATCTGTGAACCCACTATTTTTTTTGTTAAATCAGTCAGGGCCTAGTAGCAACAGTTTAAGATTCAATTTAAAAACACAGAAGAGAACTTTCTGGTTACCTTTCATACCCAGTAGACAGCTGTAGTTTAAATTTCATAGTCACTCAGGGCCTAGCATCAGCAAAGTACTTTTAGTTTCAAATTAAAACACAGAAGAGAGCTTTCTGGTTAAATTTAGAATCCAGCAGAGAGCTTGTAGTTTAAATTTCATAATAGGTTAGAGCCTAGTAGCAGCAAAGAGCTATAATTTAAATCAAATCAGAATATAGTTTTCCTCAGCAGCACAGGACAAGGTACTGTGTAGCAGCCCTTTTTTAATAAGTGTTATATCCCTCCCTCCCCTGGGAAAATCACAGCTTTATAGGTACTTGCACAACTTAAAAGACAGGAGGTGCTCTCAGGTGAAGCTCATTACCCAAATCAGTCATACACCAAGGACCTGAGATTAATTAAGCTTCAGGTGAACAAGGTATATTAAACTTCTTAGGTACAGTTTTAGTGGTATAAATATCCATTGCACCCTTTAGTACATATAGAACTTAAAGATCTAAAAACAAACTTAAAACTAAGATGCAGACAGCAGTCCAGCAGCGGGATGTGGGCTTTCCAGTCTTTTGCATTGAGTGTCACATGTATGATTTTCTCCCAGCTGGTGAGAGGTCTTACGTGTGCACTAGGTGCAAGGAGCTCTCTGCTCTCAGGGAACGAGTCCATTCTCTAGAGGCTAGAGTAGCAGACTTGGAAAACATAAGACAGACAGAGAGGTACATAGACGAGACCTACAGGGATATAGTCCTGAAGTCCCACCTCCAGTCTGGCAGCATCCCTGTTGCCATGGAGGAGAGAGGTCACGTGACAGGAGAGCATCACCCTGGTGTGGCAGGAAGTGATCCTGTAACTAGGACCTGTCCTCCAGGTGATGTAAACCCCTCTCGCACCGAGGAGGTTTCTCCAGGGCCAAGTGCCCATGCGGGAAGGGTTAGGACAGCAGTTATAGTTGGTGATTCGATCATTAGGCATGTAGATAGCTGGGTGGCTGGTGGACGTGAGGATCGCCTGGTAACATGCCTGCCTGGTGCGAAGGTAGCGGACTTCACACGCCACCTAGATAAGGTCTTAGATAGTGCTGGGGAGGAGTCTGCTGTCTTGGTACATGTTGGTACCAATGACATAGGAAAATGTGGTAGGGAGGTTCTGGAAGCTAAATTTAGGCTTTTAGGTAGGAAGTTGAAATCCAGAACTTCCAGGGTAGCGTTCTCCGAAATGCTTCCCGTTCCACGCGCAGGACCCAATAGGCAGGCAGAGCTCCGGAGTCTCAATGCGTGGATGAGACAATGGTGCAGAGATGAGGGGTTCGGATTTGTTAGGAACTGGGGAACATTCTGGGGAAAGGAGGGGCTCTTCCGAAGGGATGGGCTTCACCTTAACCGGGATGGAACCAGGCTGCTGGCATTAACCTTTAAAAAGGAGATAGAGCAGCTTTTAAACTAGATAATAGGGGAAAGCCGACAGTCGCCCAAGAGCGCATGGTTCGGAAGAATGTATCCTTGAAGGATACTACAAAAAGCAGAGAGGTTCCAAAAAAGAGTAAAGTAGCCCAAATGCCCTCGAGTATGGAGCAGACAGAACTTAAAGATCCCAAATTACCCATGTCTACCAATAGCCAAATTAATATGAATAAAATACAGTCTCTAAAATGCTTGTATGCAAATGCTAGAAGTCTACAAAACAAGATGGGAGAGTTAGAATATATAGCACTAAACGAGAGGTTAGATATGATTGGAATATCAGAGACATGGTGGAAGGAGGACAACCAGTGGGACACTGATACCTGGGTACAAACTATATCGAAATGATAGAGCTGATCAAATTGGTGGAGGGGTTGCGCTCTATGTTAGAGAGGGCATTGAGTCAGAAAGGATTAAAGTTTTGCAAGAAACAAAATTTGCTGTAGAATCTCTATGGATTGAAATTCCATGTAAAAAGGGGAAGGCGATGGCAGTGGGGGTGTACTATCGTCCGCCTGGCCAGAATGAACAAATGGATGATGAAATGCTCAAAGAAATCAAGGAAGCTAGCAAAAGTTACAGTGCAGTAATAATAATGGGTGATTTCAATTACCCCGGCATCGACTGGGTCAGTGTCACAACAGGACATGCTAGGGAGATAAAGTTCCTAGATGAAATAAATGACTGCTTCTTGGAGCAGCTGGTTCATGAACCGACCAGAGGGGAAGCAATATTAGACCTAGTCCTTAGTGGAACACCAGATGTAGTGCAAGAGATAAGGGTGTTGGGGCCACTTGGCAATAGTGATCATAGCATGATCGCCTTTGATTTAATTAGTGGAGGAGGGATAGTAAGGAAATCCACAGTACTACCCTTTAACTTTCGAAAGGGAGACTATGATAGAATGAGGAAAACAGTTAAGAAAAAACTAAAAGGAGCAGTTGCAAAGGTTAAAGACGTACATCAAGCTTGGGTGTTGTTGAAAAATACTATCTTGGAAGCCCAGACCAGCTGTATTCCATGCTTTAAGAAAAGTGGAAGGAAGTCCAAAAAATTGCCAGCATGGTTTAAAGCTGAGGTCAGAGAGGCTGTTGTTGCCAAAAAAGCATCTTTCAAGAAATGGAAAAAAGAGCCAAATGATGAAACCTGGAAACAGCACAAGCACTGGCAAGTCAAATGCAAGGCATTGATAAGGCAGGCAAAGAGAGAATTTGAGAAGAAGCTTGCTGCGGAAGCAAAAACGCGAAATAAAGACCTTTTCAAGTACATTCGTAGCAAAAAACCCGTGAGAGAGTCAGTTGGTCCATTAGATGATAAAGGGGTTAAAGGAGCACTAAGAGGCGACAAGGTGATAGCGGAGAGACTGAATGAATTCTTTGCTTCGGTCTTTACTGAGGAAGATGTAGGGATGTTACCCACGACTGAAGTGGTATTTAAAGGTGTGGAAGAATTGAAGGAAATATCGATACATCGGGAAGATGTCCTACAACTATTAGATAAACTGAAGAGTAGCAAATCACCTGGGCCGGATGGTATACATCCAAGGGTGTTGAAAGAACTGAAATTTGAGATTGCAGACCTGCTATCAGTAATCTGTGAACTATCATTAAAATCATCTCTAATACCTGAGGATTGGAGGATCGCCAATGTAACACCAATTTTTAAAAAGGGTTCGAGGGGTGATCCGGGAAACTACAGACCGGTGAGCCTGACATCAGTACCGGGAAAAATGGTAGAAACCATCATAAAGAATAAAATTACTCAGCATATAGATAGTCATGACCTAATGGGAGACAGCCAACATGGCTTTAGACAAGGAAGATCTTGTCTTACTAATCTGTTATGTTTTTTTGAAGGAGTGAATAAACAGGTGGACAAAGGTGAGTCGGTTGATATTGTGTATCTGGACTTTCAGAAAGCCTTTGACAAGGTCCCTCATGAGAGACTTTTGGCAAAACTAAAGAGTCATGGGATAGGAGGCAGTGTACTACTGTGGATCAGGAACTGGTTAAAAGATAGAAAGCAGAGGGTAGGGCTAAATGGCCAATTTTCCCAATGGAGAAAGGTGAATAGTGGTGTACCCCAGGGATCTGTGCTGGGTCCGCTGCTTTTTGACATATTCATAAATGACCTGGAAAGTGGAATAACGAGTGAGGTTATCAAATTTGCTGATGACACAAAACTATTTAAAGTTGTTAAAACCCAGGAGGATTGTGGAAAATTGCAAGAGGATCTTGATAAATTGGAAGACTGGGCATCAAAATGGCAGATGAAATTTAATGTGGACAAGTGCAAGGTTATGCACCTAGGGAAGAACAACCCAAACTATGGTTACACGATGCAAGGTTCCACATTAGGAACCACCACCCAAGAAAAAGATTTAGGCGTCCTTGTGGATACCATGTTAAAACCCTCGGCCCAGTGTGCAGCGGCGGCCAAGAGAGCAAATAGAATGCTAGGTATGATAAGGAAAGGAATGGAAAATAAACAAAAGATATTATAATGCCTCTATATCGTTCCATGGTGAGACCGCACCTTGAATATTGTGTGCAATTCTGGTCGCCATATCTTAAAAAGGATATAGCAATTTTAGAAAAGGTTCAGAGAAGAGCCACCAAAATGGTAAAGGGGATGGAAGGCTACTCCTATGAAGAAAGGCTAAAAAGGTTGGGGCTCTTTAACCTGGAAAAGAGACGGCTGAGGGGAGATATGATAGAAGTCTATAAATTAATGAACGGAGTGGAACGGGTAAACGTAGATCGATTGTTTACCTTATCAGAATATAGAAAGACGAGGGGACATGCAATGAAGCTACAGGGTAAACTATTTAAGACTAATAAAAGAAAATATTTTTTCACTCAACGTGTAATCAAACTCTGGAATTTGTTACCGGAGGATGTAGTAAAGGCTGTTAGTGTAGCTGGATTTAAAAAAGGTTTGGACAAGTTCCTGGAGGAAAGGTCCATAAACCATTATTAAGAAGGGACCCAGGATATCAATGCTTGAACCAATACAAGCATTGTGGAACCTGTGTCCCTTGGGGAAACTGCTAGGTACGTATGACCTAGATTGGCCACTGTTGGAAACAGAATACTGGGCTTGATGGACCTTGGTCTGACCCAGTATGGCATATCTTATGTTCTTATAATTCCTTCCTGTCTCTCAGGGAGCCTCTGTGCTTGCCCCATGATTTCTAGGCTTCAGATACAGTGCTCATCTCCACCATATCCACTGGGAGGTTGTTCCACACATACACCATCCTTTCCATTGAAAAATATTTCCTTAGATTACTCCTAGGATTTCCAACTGACTCCAGATACACTTGACAGACTTGATCCAATCCTGGGTTTGCACCATCGCATGCAGGGACTTGTAGTTCTGATTTTTCTATTGTACTCCATACAAAAAGCAAGACTACAAGTCTCTGCATGCAATAGGGTAAATCCAGGACTGGATCAAGTCTGGCAGGTGCATCTGGAGCCAGTTGACAGCCCTAATTACTCATGAGCCTATTCCCTTTCATCTTCATCCTATGGCCCGCCATTCCAGTGCTTCCTTTCTAATGAAATAAGGCCACCTCCTGTTCATTATTTCCATGGAGGTATTTAAAAGTCATTATTATATCTCTCCTCTCCTACCTTTCCTCCAAATTAAAGATACTGAGATTTTTAAATCTGTTCCCATATGCCTTATAATGAAAACCACTGACCATTTTAGTAACCGCCCTCTGGACTGATTCCCTCCTGTTTATATTCTTTTTAAGCCCTCCAGCACGGGCTTTTTAAGGTGCAGTCTCTAGAATTGTACACAGCACTCTAAAGGAGGTCTCACTAGAAATTTATACAAAGACACTATCACCTCCTTTTTCCTGCTGACCATTCCTCCCCCTCTGCACCAAAAATCCTTCTGGCTTTTGCCATCACTTTTTCTACCTGTTTTTCCACTTTAAGATCATGCAATATGAACACCTCCAGGTCCTGCTCTTCTTTCATGAACAGAGATACTTCACCATTCCCTTGGGTTTTGTACAGCCCAAATGCTTGACCATGCCTTTTTTAGCATTAAATCCTAATTGCCAAATTCTCAATAATTCTTCAAGCTTATCTACGCCTTCCAGGATGTCTATCCTATTATTAATTTTGGTATCATCGGCAAAGAGGTGAACCTTTCCTGACAGAACTTCCACAATATTGTTTACAAAAATATTAAAAAGAGTGGGACTAAGGACCGATCCCTGTGGCATGCCACTTGTAATACCCCTATCTGCAGAGTAAACTCCATTTACTACTACCTCTGTCAGCTCTTGCTCACCACTTTCTAACAGCCACTTCCATGGTCCATCCCAACAGCAGCCAGGGCCCGATATTCAAGGGATTTACACGATTAGCAGACTAACCAACCGTGTTAATCCCCTTGTCTGGGATATTCAGCGGCACTAACACAATTAATGCAACTGCATGCCTCGCTGCCAACTGATTAGCATTGGGGTATTCCAGGAGAGGTGCCCAGACCTGCCTGGTTATCGCTAAGTGGCAAAAGTCAGTAAAGACTAGTCTAATTTTTGCCGCTGAAGCTAAGCGGGCAGTGGCTGAATATTGCTGCTGCCTGGCTAGCTTCATGACAATCTGGCTATTCATTGCACAGGCCTGGATATCTGGATAGCCCTGATGATATCCCTTTCAGTGCCCTTATCTACTTAACCTCTGTGATTATCTGTGTATGGGAAGATGAAAATTGATTCCTTGTTTTATGATGGCACATAGGCCCCTATGCTGCCTGGAAATTATCTCCATGTGTTTGTAGGAATAAAACTTAATAATTCAAGCCTTTATAGATGTATTAATCTATTTGTTAAAACCTAATACTTATTAATATGCAAAGAGGACTCTGAAATACTATTACACTAGATCCCATATAACGCTGACATTGTTGTCCAAGATATTTGACCATGCTTCAAGTATTGTATTGAGTGTAAAAAAATGGGTCCAGCCATTGATTATGTTATAAGGAATCCTGCGTGATACTGAGCACATTTTTTATACAAATAAAAAAAATCCAAAATAATACACAATAAAGCAATAAAGCAATAATGATCCTATAAAGGACAGTAATAGCATCAGAACATTGTGCCATCAAAAACTAAGGGGTATGTTTACTAAACTGCGATAATGTCACTAGTGTTAGGTTCTGTGGTAAAGGTACAGATGCCCATATAAAGGCGTGGGCGGTGCATCGTTACAGCAAGCCGTATCAGCTAACGCATGTTATAAGGTGCCTTGTAAGGTGCCATATAAGGCGCCTTGTAAGGTGCATTATAAGGTGTCTTGTAAGGTGCCCTATAAGGCACCCTAGACTAATGCGCGTTACAAGGTGCCTTACAAGGTACATCAGCTTGGAAAGATGAACTGACAGTGCGTGATACTGGCACAGTGTAGCTACAGACCATGCCATTGTGCAGGTTCTGTGTTCACCCTGAGGGATAGGATGAGTGCCCAGCACTAGGTCCGCAGTAGAACATAAGATATGCCATACTGGGTCAGACCAAGGTCCATCAAGCCCAGTATCCTGTTTCCAACAGTGGTCAATCTAGGTCATACGTACCTAGCAGTTTCCCCAAAAGACACAGGTTCCGCAATGCTTGTACTGGGTCAAGCATTGATATCCTGGGTCCCTTCTTAATAATGGTTTATGGACCTTTCCTCCAGGAACTTGTCCAAACCTTTTTTAAACCCAGCTACACTAACAGCCTTTACTACATCCTCCGGTAACAAATTCCAGAGTTTGATTACACGTTGAGTGAAAAATATTTTCTTTTATTAGTCTTAAATAGTTTACCCTGTAGCTTCATTGCATGTCCCCTAGTCTTTCTATATTCTGATAATGTAAACCATTGATTTACGTTTACCCGTTCCACTCCATTCATTAATTTATAGACTTCTATCATATCTCCCCTCAGCCGTCTCTTTTCCAGGTTAAAGAGCCCTAACCTTTTTAGCCTTTCTTCATAGGAGTATCCTTCCATCCCCTTTACCATTTTGGTGGCTCTTCTCTGAACCTTTTCTAATAACTCTATATCCTTTTTAAGATACAGCGACCAGAATTGCACACAATATTCAAGGTGCGGTCTCACCATGGAACGATATAGGGCATTATAATATCTTTTGTTTTATTTTCCATTCCTTTCCTTATGATACCTAGCATTCTATTTGCTCTCTTGGCTGCCGCTGCACACTGGGCCGAGGGTTTTAACATGTTATCCACAATGACGCCTACATTTTTTTCCTGGGTGGTGGTTCCTAATGTGGAACCTTGCCTTGTATAACCATAGTTTGGGTACATGTGGTGCTAGAGATAGGTCCTGCTGTATATCCCCATTGCTACCAGTGTGTGACAGGTGTTCCTTGCAGTGCAGCTGAAGGTGATTTGGTGTCCATCTGTATCCTGCAGTCACATGTGGCCCTCTGAGACCAGACACCACCGCGATTAGTGTGTACCTTGTGTTAGAGTCTGGCTGACATGGGCACCTGTTTTCAGAGCAGAGGGGTTTCTAGACTTGCATGAGGTTTGTGCAGCATTGCCTTTATAGGTCACAGTGGTATACACTACATACCCCAAAGGGCCCACATCACCCTTTTTGTAAGTAAGGGACAGGTGTCTCAGCCCCAGAGCCATACCTGTGACTGGGGCAGTGGCAGACCAGCAGCAATGTTGGGGTTAGGTCTGTAAAACCCCAACTGCCTCACACCACCATCTGCTAGTCACCAAGAGACAGCACAGTCAGACTGCACCTTATAGGTGTTCCAACCATGCACAGTCAAACTGCAGACAGTTCACTAGCCAGTACATAGTGCATACTCACAGAGGCACTATATGCACCAAGCAGCCATCTCAGTGATGGGAGGCCCAGCACTGGGAACACAAAAGGATCACTAGAGGCAGATAGCGTAGAGCACTATGTGGGAACCTAGACATGCCATGGTCACTGCTCGGTTAGAGTGAGTGCCCTCCCAGCATGACATGCTGTGACCACCCTGTCCATGTGGTGGTTGGGCACTACAGTGTCCCAGCCATTGCCCCACACCCTGTGAGGATGCATCCTGGCCAATCTGCCCTGTCTGGGACATACCCAAAACACCTTGCTCCTCATTATGCACATATTCAGGCTAACGCTGGTAACAGTGGGACATCTTGGGCCCAGAGAGGGGTGGGCAGCCACAGAACAATGGATAGACATACACACACACACACACACACTCCTATTGCAGCATCGTGCAAAGATAGAGGTGGTTGGCAACCCTGCCTGCCACACTGGTCCTGATCACAGTGCTGACATTGCTAAACTGTGCAGGAGGTAGTAGTAGTGCTCTGGTGATAACTGCAGCTCAGTGCTGGGGCCAACAGCCTGACTTTCCATGCATCTTTGGATTGTGGAGCCTGTGTGAGTGGGTGTTTGTATCCTTGTTTGCTGCTGCTTTGGGCTTTGCACATATTGCTGTTGTATCTGCATTGTAGGATAAAGCACAGGGACATGCTCTGCAGGAACCACACCTGGGACTTGAACCTGTGACCCTCTGCTAGTAGACACACTGGCTGCGTGTACTGCACCACACTATTGCCACAGATGAATGGTAGTCCCTGGGGCTATCTGTACTTTTCTTCAGCCAGATCTTTTATGTTGCACTGCACACTATGTACTGGTACAGAGCATGGCTTAGGCCTACTGCAGGCAGGTGCCACTTCCCCCTCCAGCACGGGCACCCCCCCCCCTGCCATGCTGACATGACTATATGCTGTCAGTGCTGGTAGTGCACAGTCCCATGCCATCCATTGTGTGGGTAGGTGGTCGCCTAGGGAGCGGGGTCTGGGGCAGGGGGCATTCATGAGCATCCTCACATCTCCCCCATCACCGCCAACCAATAGTCAGTCCCTTCCACTTGGGGGAAGGTTGGCTGGAGGGATGTTGGGTCAGTGTCCTGGCGAATGTTAGCTCGGGTAGACCAGGTAGATGTAGGTGGATTGCGTTTGGCCTTTGTCAGCTGCTGTCATGCTGATTTCTGGTTTCTATGTTCCTATGTGCCACCTAGGCACCCGCCTAGTCCACCCTGTGCCCAAGCTGCCCCCGCTACATGTCCCGCCTGCAGCTCCCTATGCCCCAGTTGCACCATCACCTTAGTGGCCTTTCATACTTTGGCACTATGCTGTTGCTGGGAATGGAACATTACTATCACGTTTCTTGGGCTCCCTGTCTATGCTGTACATTGCTGACACTGAAAATGTGCATCTACCGGCTGGTTTCATTCACGGTAGGATTCAGCCCTTCAGTTCAGCGCATTAGTGTGCAGGGAGCCTCTCCCCGCCCACTCCCCACCCATTGACCCCTTCTCTCCGCCCTCTGTGGTGCTTACCGCGGCTAGGAACGTTAACCCTTGTTATGTAACGTTAACGCGTGTTAACGTTACATACCACACATTAATGTTACCTAACGAGCGTTAATGTTACCTAATGCATAGTCTGTAACGTTACCGCAGTTTAGTAAATATACCCCTAAGACTGTGATGCCAAAATCATTCAGCCACATCATAAGATGTCAAAAAAAATCCCCCTTTCACTGTGCATCACATAGCATCAGGTATTTTAAAGGGAAAGTATTTCAGATACATACACAACTCTTTACAGTTTTAAAGGGTTGTATGTGTCTGTGTAAAAGAAACATATCGACAGACAACATTTGTTAACATAGTAATTAATCAAGCAAAGACTGGGAGGAAAGAAAAGTCTTAACAAACTTTCTGAAATCGAGGTAGTTTTTGTCTGGCAGACAATTCCGAAAATAGGATGTGACACAAAAGAGGCACTTTTCCAGGTGCTGGTAAATCTTGTCCTGATTTGGAAGAATTCTCAATCAAGTCAAGGTCTAATGGGGGCAACTGATAACCAATTTCCATTCATCAACACTGAGAAATCCATTTTCATATGAACTGTTAACAGATTCACATAATTATTTAAACTTTGACCAGGGCTGTTCATGTGCTAATCATATGAATCAGACAGAACATCAAATGGAACATTCAGGTGTTTGCAGATTTCAAAGTTTTTGGGCGTTGGAGCAATGCTTTAATCTTTAACGCACTTTGCCACTAACTGAATAGCAAATGTATAAGCTAGGGTTTGCAAATCATTCCCGTTCCAAAGGTGTTGGAAAGAAGTCCCCTTTAAAGTTCCCTCCTATTTGTGCAGCTGTTATTCCCATCGGAGGAGACTAGTGCAAGCCTGGCTGATCCCAGAGCTTCTGTTCTCTTTCCACAGTACTTGGAAGAAAAACAAAACAGGGATAATGAAAAACACGCACAGGAAATGCTTTGTTATTTCATCATCTTCACCTACTGAGAGCTGGCAGCAGTCTGGGTTTCGGAAGAGCTTCTCCCCTCCGTCTGTCACCCCACCCCCAGTCTCTCTCTGAATATGGCTACATTAGGTTGATTCTGCCATTTCCTCCTCTGTCAGGTCACTTCATTAATATGTGGCGCCTATTTCCTCCCAGCCTTCTCTCTCTCTCTGGTCTCAGCATTGGCTTGGTGCTCTGTTTACTTAACTGTTTGGAGCATGGGCAAACTGTATTGGAAATTCCAGGGCAACACCTACAGGCATACCGAGTGCGAAAAGGACAGTCTCAAACCTACCGAGAACTCGTAATTTGCCCTGTATATTGCAAAAGCCAGGGCTGGTGCAAAGATAGGAGGCGCTCTAGACAAACCTCATTCCTGCTGCCACCCTGCTCCTGTCCCACCCCCATTGCCATGAATACTCTTTCTTTGAAATGCCTCTACATATGAATAGTAAATACAGAGCTAGGAAAAACTGAGGTGCTACAGTATGTCACCTAGATGGTACCAGGGGCCAGGGTCCTAAATATTTGGGTTAGTATCTAAGGAGTTAATTTACTAAAGCATGTTAGCTTTTAATGCAGGTTTAAAGCATGTTAAAGCATCAATGTGAATCAAAAATTTCTTGCTACAAGTTAAAATTGTTAACACACATTAAAACCTGTGTTACACAGCTGACATGGGCCTTCATGCAAATAGGGCAAAGGGGGCGGGAATGAGGCATGGGATGGAGGTGAAGGGATGCCCATGCATTAACACATGTTACAATAATGAGCATTAATGCCAACATGGAATTTTACCATGGAAATTTAGCTAAACTTTCAGCAGTGCTTCTCTAAGTCAGCACGCTTTCAGCAGTGCTTCTCTAAGTCAGCACGCTTTAACATGAGGGCTGTTTGTCCCCACTGCCAGGCACATTCTCTTTTACATAAAATCATGATGACGTAAGTCTTATGTGTATGAAAATTCAGAATAATGTGCATTAATGGCAAATTTTGACTTCAGCTTAGCACATAGGCCCTTAAGTCTTCTAAAAACATTTACGCTCCTTAGAAAATAGATACATTTCTAATAAATGAGAATGCAAGCCTACTTTGCTAATGAGATTTACTATAAAAAGGAGGAATAAATCCATTAACTGAGAAATCTATTTTTCCTTTTACTGTTGTATTGAAAAGTAGAAAGCAGTAGTACTAGTGAAAAAAAACATATGAATAATTCATTTGGCAATTAAAACAAAATCATTAGATCTAACATTTTAGGTCTGACTGCTAATTAATTTCTGAGGAGATACCAGTGTTTAGAGATGTGGAAATCACTTCCAGTTTACGTACTCCCACCCATATAAATCTCAGTATACTGAGATGTCGGGATGTGTATTCATTGGTACCTTAACAATTTGAATGCATCTAACATCAATTTAATATGACTTACCCTATGATTCAACAAATGTGCAATCAATTTCCTAGCACTGAAACATTCTAATGAGGGTTAAAAATATGTATTAATATGAATGTGTGAAACAAACAGAAAACATTAACAAAAATTGGGAAAAAAGCCAAATTTTCCTAAAATGAACATTTTTTGCCTCTGTACACCCCTACTGAGGCGCTAGTGTCCCAGTCCTTATTAAGAATGACAAAGAGGCTGGTGGTGCCTTAAAGACAAACCACTTTAGAGTATTGAGGCCTTTGAGGACAAGAGCTCACTTTGTTAGCTGGGTAATAGGTAGAAAGTAGCAGGTCATGGATCCTGCAGTGTTCCCTAGCTGATCTGTTCATGCATATCAGTAGCGAATCTCTTTTAAAATGTGGTGTTGGCAGGGCCGGCCCATCCATTGAGCAAGAATGTTTTTTGCATAGGGCCCCGCGTTTCAGGGGGCCCCGCGCAAAGAACATTCTGCTTAAAAGTAAATTTTACATTTTTTAATAAAAAGCTGTCTGCTGCCAGCCAGCCGCTGCCGCCGCAGCAGATTCGAGTGTCCCACGGGGCCCCCTCTGCCCGGCAGAGCCTGCCCTCCCTGCATCAGCTCCCTCTCCGCAGTTGGAACCGGCTTTCAGAGCGCAAAGGGAGAGTTTCCCTTTCGTGGCTCTGTTAAGACCGCAGGGGCTGATGGGAACTTTCCCATCAGCGCCCGCGGGCTTAACAGAGCCACGAGGGAGACACTTTCCCTACGCGCTCTGAAAGCCGGTTTCGACTGCGGAGAGGGAGCTGATGCAGGTAGGGCAGGCTCTACCGGGCAGGGGGGGCCCTGCGGGACACTCGAATCTGCCGCGGCGGCAGCGGCAGGCCAGCAGCAGACAGATTTTTTATTATTTTAAATTTTCTCTAGGCTGGGGGGGAGGGGGGGTAGGGCTGGAAATGGGCTAATGGGGTTAAGACTGGAAGGTGTCTGATGGGGGAATAGTACTGGTAATGGGCTATGGGGGGGGCTAAGTCTGGAAATGGGGTGATGGGGGGTTAGGACTGGTAATGGGCTATGGGAGGGCTAAGTCTCTGGAAATGGGGTGATGGGGGGAGTTAGGACTGGTAATGGGCTATGGGGGGGCTAAGACTGGAAATGGGCTGATGGGATTAGGGCTGGAAGTGGGCTGATGAGGATTAGGACTGGTAATGGGCTATTGGGGGAGGGGCTGAAAAAATTGGGTGATGGGGGTTAGGACTGGAAATGGGCTGATGGGATTAGGGCTGGAAGTGGGCTGATGGGGGGTTAGGACTGGTAATGGGCTGGGGGGGCTTAAACTGAAAATTGGGTGATGGAGGGTTAGGACTGGAAATGGGCTGATGGGAATTAGGGCTGGAAGTGGGCTGATGGGGATTAGGACTGGTAATGGGCTATGGGGGGGGGGCTTAAACTGAAAATTGGGTGATGGGGGTTAGGACTGGAAAATGGCTGATGGGATTAGGGCTGGAAGTGGGCTGATGGGGATTTAGGACTGGTAATAGGCTATGGGGGGCTAGGACTGTAATGGGCTGAGTGGAAGGGAAGGCTTGAACTGAAAATAGCTGATGGGGGATGGGGGCTTGGAATGGAAGTGGGCTGATGGGGGTTAGGACTGGTAATGGGCTGGGGGGGACAAACTGAAAATTGGGTGATGGGGGTTAGGACTGGAAATGGACTGATGGGATTAGGGCTGGAAGTGGGCTGATGGAGATTAGGACTGGTAATGGGCTATGGGGGGGGGCTTAAACTGAAAATTGGGTGATGGGGGGTAGGACTGGAAATGGGCTGATGGGATTAGGATTGGAGTGGGCTTATGGGGGTTGAGGACTGGTAATAGGCTATGGGGGGCTACGAATGTCATGGGCTGAGTGGAAGGGAAGGCTTGAACTGCAAATAGCTGATGGGAGATGGGGGCTTGGAATGGAAGTGGGCTGATGGGGGGTTAGGACTGGTAATGGGCTAAGGGGGGCTTAAACTTAAAATTGGGTGATGGGTGTTGGGACTGGAAATGGGCTGATGGGATTAGGACTGGGAGTGGGCTGATGGGGGTTTAGGACAGGTAATAGGCTATGGGATGGCTAGGACTGGTAATGGGTTGGGGGGGTTGCTAGGACTGGAAATGGGCTGAGTGGAAGGGAAGGCTTGAACTGCAAATAACTGATGGGGACGGGGGCTTGGAATGGAAATGGGCTGAGGGGTAGGGGGTCCTTGAACTGCAAATAGCTGATGGGGAGGGGGCTTGGAATGGAAATGGGCTGAGTGGAAGGGGGCTTGAACTGCAAATAACTGATGGGGAGGGGGATTGGAATGGAAATGGGCTGTGAGGGGAGGGAGCTAGGACAGGAAATGGCTGATGAAGGGGCTAGGATAGGACTGGAAATTGGGTGTTGGGGGAGCTAAGATTGGAAATGGACTGTGGTGGGGGCTTGAATTGAAATGGACTCATGAAGGGGCTGGAACTGGAAGTAGGCTTATGGGGGGCTTGGATTGGAAATGAGCTGAGTGGAGGGGAGCTAGGATTTGACATGGGCTGATGGTGAGGCTAGGAAAGGACTAGAAATGGGCTGATGGGGGGCTGGGATTGGAAATGAGCTGATGGAGGGACTCAGATAGGACTGGAAATGGACGGGGGAGCTAGGACTGGAAATGGGCTGATGGGAGGGGGCTAGGACTGGAAATGGGCTGATGCGGGGACTAGAAGGGAGTGGATACTGGGTGGGGCTGGAACTAGAAGGGAGCTGATGTTGGGGGAGATTAGAATGGGATGGGGCTGGGAGAGTGAAATGGAGAGGGGAAAAATATTTTGTGTGAGAGGGAAGAAAAATCTACAATTGGCCGGGTATTGGGAGAGTAAATGGGGATTGTGGATGGAGGGGTAAAATTTGAGTGGATGAAAAAGGAATGAGGAAAGAGCAAAAGGAGAAAGATTAGTATGTTAAAGCAGATGTAAGAGAATGGAAAAAAACTAGAAGAGAGAAGAAAGGACAAATGGACAGCAGACGATGAGAGTTAGCAGAAGACACAAAGAAACCAGAAGAAAGTGTCTGGAGAAATTGCAACTGAAAAAAAAAATGCACAAAAGGTACAAAGATATCTCCTTATTTTGAATTTATTAACTGGAATATGACAGCTCTGGGAAATGTGCATCATTAACGTCTGTGCTTTGTTTAGAACAAGAGGAAATTAATTTATAGTTTTATTTCTACATTGTTGTTGTACATTCCAAGTTTGGCTTTTTAGGGTTCCCAGTTTAATTATTGTCTTCCTGTTTCTAAATTGTGATTCCTTGTTTGGTGATGGTCTATGTTCTGCATGTGTAACTGAGATGAGGTATTCTGTTTATGTAATTCCTATTTGACATTGCCACTTGTTCTCTTTCCCCAGTAGGTCATGTATTGTTATTCTCAGAAATGTATTGGTTTAATATTTGCAATGTTGCCTTTTGATGGGTAGAGTATGGTGCTTTGTGAGTCCTGGTAGTGCTGTTATGATACGGCGGGTTTGCTGTGGGTTCTAAATGGGCAGTGTTTGTAGTAGTTCCTAATGTGCCTGGCGGTTGGCACTGGATTATAGTAATATAGAAATCTTTTAGTCTTTCTTTATCCATACACTCATGAAGAGGTATGTTTACTAAAAGTTAGTGTATGGTAACATTATGCAAATATTTATGCAAATGAGGCCCCTTATGCAAATGAGGCCCCGCATTGAGTCTCCACACATGACCCTGCACCCCCCTTGGGCCGCCCCTAGGTGTTGGGAGTTGTTTTTCTACTTCTCATGTGTTGTTCAATCTATTCATGAAAAGCACCGCTCTTCCTTTGTATCATCTTTGATAATGATGTAAGAATAACTTGTGAGGTTGTGGATGGCTTCTCATTCCATGCGGCTTAGATTATGGGACATGTGGTACTGTTTGCAGATTACCTCAGTTTGGGCACAACATTGAAAACATTCTGTGTAAACGTTAAATCCATATGGGGATATCCACTGAGAGTTTCTGGTTTTGGGGTTCTGAGAATGTGGACATTATATATCAGTATCTTCTTCCTTGTATGACTGAGAGGATCTGATGAAGCCTACTGACCATTGTGGTAGCCAACGTACTTCATCCTGTTTGTATCCTTTTGAAGGTGCGGTCTCTAGAATTGCACACAATACTCCAAATGAGGTCACACCAAAGACTTGTACAGAGGCACTATCACCTCCTTCTTCCTGCTGGCAATTCCTCTCTCTATGCACCCAAGTATCCTCCTGGCTTTTGCCATCATCTTTTATACCTGTTTAGCCACCTTAAGATCATCAGAAACAAACATGTCCAGGTCCCGTTATTCCATTGTGGATAGAAGTATTTCACCCCCTATACTGTACCGCTCCCTTGGATTTTTGCAGCCGAAATGCATGACCTTGTATTTTTTAGCATTAAATCTCAGCTGCTAAATTCTAGACCAGGGGTGGGGAACCCTGGTCCTGGAGAGCCGCAGACCAGTCAGGTTTTCGGGATAGCCCTAATGAATATGCATGAGATATATATGCATTAGAGATATCCTGCCAACCTGACTGGTTTGTGGCCCTCCAGGGCTGGATTTGGAGACCCCTGCCTTACACCTCTGTCATTTAAGATTGTGAGTGGGCAAGGTGCAGATGTCCAAGACATCAAAAAGGTTAGATAGAATGTGTCACATTCCTCCTCACTTCTCACCACCACCAAAATATTGTCTATTAGACAACTTTTTGGTGGTGGTGAGAATCGAGGAGGAATGTGACACATTCTATATACCCTCTCCAGGACCAGGGTTCCCCACCCCTGTTCTAGACCATTCTTCAAGCTTAGCTAAATCCCTCCTCATGTTATTTATTCCTTCCTGGGTGTCTATTCTATTGCAGATTTTGATATTATCTGCAAAGAGGCAAACCTTACCTGACAGCCTTTCTGCAATATCACTAACAAATATGTTAAAAAGAATTGAACCAAGGACAGATCCCTGCGGCACACCACTGGTAACCTCCTTCTCCTCAGAGTGAGCTCCATGTACCTGTACCCTTTGTCGCCTCCCACGCAACCAATTTCTAACCCAGTCAGTCAGTTTAGGGTCTATTCCTAGGTTAGTGCCAGGATGATCTATAATCATTTTCAGTGGCACTATGGGGCATGTTTACTAAACTGCATTAAGGTAGCAGCAGCTACGTTAAGGCACGTTATGTGCCGTTAAGGTGCCTTAACGTTACATTCTGTGGTCCCTGGGGCTACCCTTACATTCCTCGGCTAGACCTCTTCTGTTGCACTGCAGAACACGTACTGGTACAGGGCATGGCCTAGGTCCACTGCAGGCGAGTGCCACTGCCCCCTCCAGCACAATCACCCACCCCCTCTGCCATGTCACCATGACCATATGCTGTTGGTGCTGGTGGTGCGCCATCCCAGGCCATCCAGGGGGCAGGTAGGCGACTGCCTAAGGTGTGGGATCTGGGGTAAGGGTGCCTACATAGATATCCACGCTTCCCCCGGCACCGCCTGTCAATGTTATGCACCCCTTGGGGTGCCTGCTGGGTGATGTCCCCTGGATGAGACACTGTGGGACACAGACTCATGGGCATGTCTGACCCTGGCCAGTTGCTGTCTTGCTGGTTTCCATTTTCTGCATTCCTATGTGCCACCTCAGCAACCGCCTAGTCCACCCTATGCCCCAGTAGCCCCCACTGCAGGTCCCACCTGAAGCCCCCATGCCCCATTTGCTCCATCACCATAGTGGCCTTTCATACCAGGGCACTATGCTGTTGCTGCAAATGAAGCACTACTATCGCCTTTCTTGGGCTCCCTGCCTATTCTGAACTGGTTTCTCTCCCTTGCAAATGTGTGCTAATGCCAGGTTTTCAGTTGCGTTAGGATTCAGCCCTTAATTTCTCTGCGTTAGTGGGCTTAACGGCACATAACACGCCTTAACTTTCCCGGCCACGTTAAAGCCAGAAAAGGGTGGAGAGAGGGCAGAGAGAAGGGGTCAATGGGCGGGGAGTGGGCGGGGAGAGGCCCCTTCCACACTAACGCGGAGAAATTAAGGGCTGAATCATGACACAAGTAGCAGGTGAGTCGGCACTATTGGTGAATTTTGACGCGGAGAAAGCTTTTGATCGGGTGGCGTGGCCCTATATGTTTCGGATTTTAGACCGTATGGGTCTGGGAAGTTTTTTTGGAAAGGTGGTGCGGATGTTATATTCAAACCCACAGGGACAAATTCTGGTGAATATATCATTGCATCTGGGCAGCAGCAGAATGAGATAGTGTTGACGGCGGAGGATCACATTTTTGTGACAACGGCAACAACACCAAACTTAAACTGTACGGAAGAAAGGCCCGGCAATCTACTTCTGTATCCTGCCATGAAAACCCAATGGATAGTTACAACAAACAAATTGTGCTATGGTGCTGGAAGATGAGACCCCCAGGTCGGAAGGCACTCAACTAGCTACTGGGGAAGAGCTGAAGACTTTTCAGAGTAAAGCCAGCATTTATGATGTGGTTGGATCAAAGCCCTCAGGAAGTCTGACTGCTGATGTAGCTGCGCATGAAATGAGAGTCAGAAGCTGTAAAGATGTCTTACACATTGGAACATGGAACGTACGAAGCATGAACCAAGGGAAGTTGGAGGTGGTCAAGAATGAAATGGAACGTGTACAACTTGATCTGTTGGGTGTCAGAGAACTGAAATGGACTGGCATCGGGCACTTTGCATCAGATGATCACATGGTCTACTATGCTGGAAATGAAAGACAAAGAAGAAATGGTGTTGCATTTATAATAAAGAAGAAACTTGAAAGATCTTTATTGAAATATAATGCAGTCAGCGAATGCTTAATCTCTATTCGTCTACAAGGATTGCCTATCAACACAACTATAATTCAAGTATATTCCCCAACAACAGCTGCAGAAGAGAATGAAATTGAAGAGTTCTATGAACAAGTACAAGCTGAAATTGACAGAACATGCAAACAGGATATCCTGATAGTCATGGGTGATTGGAATGCAAAAGTTGTCAACAAAGAAGAAAGCAAAGTAGTTGGAAAATATGGACTTGGCAACAGAAATGAAGCTGGAGAAAGACTAATAGAATTCTGCAAGACCAATGATCTATTCATCTCAAAACACCTTCTTCCAGCAGCACAAGCAGCGACTGTACACATGGACTTCACCCAATGGATTGTATAAAAATCAAATTGACTACATCTGTGGAAGTCAACGATGGAAAAGCTCTGTAACATCAACAAAGACAAAACCTGGAGCTGACTGTGGTACAGATCACCAACTACTAGTATGCAAACTCAAGCTAAAGTTGAAAAAGAGCAAACCACTCATGAATGCAGCAAAATATGACCTTGAGAATATACCACTGGAATTTAAAGACTGCCTGCAAAATTGATTTGCTGCTTTAGATACAAATGACAGAGCTCCGGAAGAGTTATGGAATGACATCAAGAAGGGCTTCACCTTAATCAGGATGGAACCAGACTGCTGGCATTAACCTTTAAAAAGGAGATAGAGAAGCTTTTAAACTAGAAAATAGGGGAAAGCCGACAGTCGCCCAGGAGCGCATGGTTCGGACGAAGGTATCCTTGAAGGATACTACCAAAAGCAGTGAGGTTCCAAAAAAGAGTATAGTAGCCCAAATGCCCTTGAGTAAGGTGCAGACAGAGCGTAAAGATTCCAAATTACCCATGCCTACCAATAGCCAGATTAATATTAATAAAATACAGTCTCTATAATGCTTGTATGCAAATGCTAGAAGTCTAAACAATAAGATGGGAAAGTTAGAATATATAGCACTAAATGAGAGGTTAGATATGATTGCAATCTCAGAGACATGGTGGAAGGAGGATAACCAGTGGGACACTGTGATACCTGGATACAAACTATATCGTAATGATAGAACTGATCAAATTGGTGGAGGGGTTGCGCTCTATGTTAGAGAGGGCATTGAGTCAGAAAGGATTAAAGTTTTGCAGGAAACAAAATTTGCTGTAGAATGTCTATGGATTGAAATTCCATGTAAAAAGGGGAAGGCGATGGCAGTGGGAGTGTACTATCGACCGCCTGGCCAGAATGAACAAATGGATGATGAAATGCTCAAAGAAATCAAGGAAGCTAACAAAAGTCACAGCAGAGTAGTAATAATGGGTGATTTCAATTACCCTGGTATCGACTGGGTCAGTGTTACGGCAGGACAAGCTAGGGAGATAAAGGGGTATGTTTACTAAAAGCCGCACAATTGCGTGCCGCACAATAGCGCACGGAAACGCGGCACTCAAACGCTCAGAAACGCTCTTAAACGCCCCGCAAAAGTGCGCGTGGGCCCCGCACAATTGCGCGGCGCACCAACGCACCCCGCACAAGTACCCGGCCCGCAAATTTCCGATAGAGGCGTGGAAAGGCATTCTGAGGGCGGAGGAAGGCTCCCGAGGGGCGGAGAGACGGGGTCAATGGGCGGGGAAGGGGAGGGGAGAGGCTCCCCGCACATGATCGGGGCCGAATTCACAGGTTAAAAATAGCGCGAGTGAAACACTCACGGTAGAGGGCATTTAAAGGGAAGAGAAACCATTTCGCGTCAGCAATGTACAGGGAAACCGGGGAAACCTGCAAAACGTGAACAGTGTGATACATGTGCACAGAACAAAAGTGCAAATAAAGATAGAAAAAGACCCAAACAAAAATATTAAAAATAGGAAGGCAGCTGGCGAACCCCGATAATAATGGGCAAACAAGAAACACACCCAGGAAAGCTAAAAAAAAAATGAAATGAAGGTTGGAAGGGGCTACGGAGGGGAGACCCTTCCGAAAACCATTTCCTTTTTTCTGAGCCTTCCTGGGAGTGTTTGCTATGGTTGCCCATTAATATCAGTGTTGCCCAGCTTGGTTATATTTATCCCCAGTTGTTCGTGGTCGGTTGAGGGGTGTATTTGCACTTATGTCACCAGACATGGTGACGGAGCCCACAGTACAAATGTGCAGAGCAGGGTTTTTGACTCTGTTGGTCAGGTTTCCCACCCCCAGGGACTGCCCTATCACTGTGGCCACAATGTGGTGCAGCGGACAGAGGCAGTACCTCTAGGACCAGAGGGTCACAGGTTCAAATCCAAGCTGGGGCTCCTGCCAACCCAGTCCCCATATATTACCCACCACTAAACAGAGATAGTACAGACACTCCTTTATTGCAGAGAACATAAGCATGGTTCACACACCCATTTTGAACCCAACACCGCACACACACCATAACAATGGGCATTACCGACAGCCGAGTCCCCCAAATGCAGTCCTGGAGTGCCACAACGCAATCAGGTCATATGCTTTTCCAAGATACGGACATGCCAGCATGTTGGCGGTAGGGTACAGGTGGTGGAGGGGGCAGTGGCTGCTAGCCACAGAAGACAGTGGCCGAGCCATGTGCAGGCTGGCACGTCCACTGCAACATAGGCCCTGTCGGATGTACAGTCATGGACTTCCCAGGGAATTAAGCTCATCTGTGCAACACAGTGGTGCAGTGCACACAGACAGTGTGTGCAGGAACAAAAGGTCACAGGTTCAAAGCCCAGCTGGGGCTACTACCAATCCTGTTCACATATTTTCCCCACAACTAAACCATGTTAGTAAGGGCAATCCTTTATTGCTGGGGACATACGCATTGGTCATACGCCTATCTTTTACTCCACCAAGCACAGACACCATGACCAGGGGCATTACCTAGAGCAGAGTCTCACAAATGCAGTCCTGGAGGACCACACACCATTCAGGTTCCATGCTGCCACACATACAAATAACTGTGCTGTATATCTATGCACCACCCCCATGGCATGTAGATGTAGCTCATGCATATTCATGAGGGACAGCAGGAAACCCCAACCAGTGTATTGCAACCTGGACTGGATTTGGGAACCTCTGCCGTACAGCAGCAGCCAACAGGGGCAGACACACCCACACCCACAGGCCCCATTGGCCAATGCCTCCTGGAGAGGCAGGACATTGGGCCCTGCGTGCAGCACCCAATACCAGCACTTGCATACCTTAGCAATGTCACCCTACACCTGGGTATATGGTACACAGCTCTCAAACGTTTGCTGTGAGTACTGGCAGATAGATATCCCTACGTTACGCACAGTCTGCTCTTTGAGCTCCATCATAACAATCTATCTGATGTCTGCGGTGTTTGCGTCAGGTCTGGCCCCTGACAGTGTTTACCACCCTGGGGAGTGACCCCCAACCGTACTGCATACCATACCCATGCCTGTACTGTGCCCAGGACTGGTGTGGTGGGCAAGGATTCTGAACCCCTCTATAGTAGCACAATGCTGGCATACGTGTGGGAGTGTGTGTCTGTCTATACAGTGTGTGATGGCTGCAAACACTGTCCACAGCCCACACTGCCAGCACTGTTGCCAGTTTTGGCCTGATGATGTGCATAATGAGCAGCAAGGAACCATGGGTATAGCTCAGACAGGGTGGGCTGGCCAGGATGCATCTGCACAGGGCATAGGGCACTGGCAGGGACATTGTAGTGGCCGTCCACCACCTCCACAGACAGGGTGACCTCTGTATGTGCTGCTGGGCTGTCACTCCACCCTGATTGTGCAGTGACGGCAGCATGGCTAGGCACCCCCATAGTGCTTCATAGCATTTCCCTCATGTGATATATATGGGTCACCTGTTGGGGCCTAGTCACTGATGTATCTGCTTGTGTGTGTTGCCATCCCAGTTGTGGGTGCATGTATTTCCAGTGGGACTAACCAGCAGACTGTTCACAGCTGGTATGTGCCCTGCTGGAGTGCTGTGCAGTGGCTGATGGCTTGATGCAGGGGAATATCAGATGGTGGTGGGGTGCATCTTAGCATATCCAGGCCTACTGTCTGTCTGATATTGTGGTCTGGGTGTGTGTGGGGCTGCTTGGACTGCCCTGTAGGGTGTCTGTTCCCCAACAGGACTGGGGTTGATGGTCCACTCTACTGCCAACATTGCAGAGAGGGGGAGATCTGTTGATGGGAGACCCTGTTTTCCACCCTGGGGGGGGGGGGGGTAACATGGTCCAGGGGGGGTTCCCCTGACTGAGACAGACAGAGATATCCAAGGTGTTCCTGCAGAAACTACCTATCTGACAGATTACAACTGTTTTGGAGCTCTGCCATGGAGGGTGCTGTGGACCTGGTCCAGGGCGCCTCATCGCACACTCAGGGTGAGCACAGTTCACGCACAATGTGACTGTGTGTAGCTACTCTGTGCCAGTTAAACACCCGGTCAGTACCTCCTACCTGGCCAAGGTGCTGTGTGGGTGCACACGGACACGTCCCCCTACCAGGCCGGGGAGCTGTTGGGGTGCATTCCCCATCTTGTGTTCATCTGTGGACAGCTGATTTGCATGTGCAGTGCATCATGGGTATGGGTGGCCTAACCCTATCCTGGTTACCACAGCAGACTGTCTGTGTGGTGACATGCAGGCTCTCTGCAGCCAGCCAGGGGCTTGCTGGCAGCTATATAGCTGTAGCCCAATGGTTACTTCACTGCCTATGGAACCAGAGGTAATGGGTTCAAGCCCACAGTGGGGTTATTTGATAGGGATGTCCAAAGCTTTTTTAGATTTAATGTACATATGTTGCTGCCATCAAACACACCCTCAGTGTACTGTACCCATAAGGTGCCTCTGAGGGTGCTTTATAGGGCGCCCTATAGGGCACCTTATGGTTGCTGTCCATATAAGGTGCACTATACATTATCCTGTGATGCAACATATATGGTGCCCTATAGGGGACATTCTAGGGTGCCTTGGCGGACAGTGAACTTTAACATGTGCCTTATGGGCCGCCTTATGTTAACACGCTTTGTGAGTGCGTTTGCTAGTAGTGATAACTGAAATAAAAATAAATTGCCCCCTACAGCACTCATCCCCATAATATGCACTGCCTCAGTGAGCCTTCTTCATTGGGCACTGTGGGGGATTGAACCCCTGATCCCTGCACCATTGGTCAGTGTCTTAATCATTGTGCTGTGGCTCTGGTCCTGTGCTTGGGCATCAGTGCACTGCCTTATGCCGCCCAAACCTAACAGTGCACCGCCTTATGCCGCCCAAGATTAACAGTGCACCTCCTTATGCCGCCCAAAATTAATATGCCTCCTAAAGCACCTTTACCCATTAAAATTAATGCCTCAGCCAGCCCTTTTGTTGCACACAATGGGGAATTGAACCCATGGCAGCTGCACCAGCTGTCAGTGTCTTAACCATTGTACTATGACTCTGTTCCTTTGTGTGTGCATATCAGGGCGCCACTTAGCCTTCCCACACACTATTTTGCACGGCGCACATTAGCGCGCCGCGCAAATGTGCGATCGCTTACTCCCGTTTTTTTTCTTTTTTCTGCCTGACCCGCCCACTCCTTATATGGCACAGGCACACTACCGCGGCCCCGCACGTTAGGAATGTTTAGTAAACATGCCCCAAAGTTTCTAGATGAAATAAATGACTGCTTCTTGGAGCAGCTGGTTCATGAACCGACCAGAGGGGAAGCCATACTGGACCTAGTCCTTAGTGGAATGCCAGATCTGGTGCAAGAAATAAGGGTGCTGGGAAAACTTGGCAATAGTGATCATAGCATGATCATGTTTGATTTAATTAGTGGAGGAGGGATAGTAAAGAAATCCACAGTACTACCTTTTAACTTTCAAAAGGGAGACTATGATAAAATGAGGAATATAGTTAAGAAAAAACTAAAAGGAGCGGTTGCAAAGGTTAAAGACTTACAGCAAGCTTGGGTGTTATTTAAAAATACTATCCTCGAAGCCCAGACCAGCTGTACTCCACGCATAAAGAAAAGTGGAAGAAAGTCCAAAAAACTGCCAGCATGGTTTAAAGGTGAGGTCAGAGAGGCTGTTGCTGCCAAAAAAGCATCCTTCAGGAAATGGAAAAAAGAGTCAAATGAAGAAAACTGGAAACAGCACAAGCACTGGCAAGTTAAATGCAAAGCATTGATAAGGCTCGCAAAGCGAGAATTTGAGAAGGAACTTGCTACGAAAGCAAAAACACAAAATAAAGACTTTTTCAAGTACATTCATAACAAAAGGCCTGTGAGAGAGTCCGTTGGGCCATTAGATGATAGAGGGGTAAAAGGGGAAGTAAGAGGAGACAAGGCTATAACAGAGAGACTGAATGAATTCTTTGCTTCAGTCTTTACTGAGGAAGATGTAGGGATGTTACCCAAGACTGAAGTGGTATTTAAAGGTGATACTGCAGAGGAATTGAGAGAAATATCGCTACACCGGGAAGATATATTACAACTATTTGATAAACTGAATAGTAGCAAATCACCTGCACCGGATGGTATACATCCAAGAGTGTTGAAAGAACTGAAATATGAGATTGCGGTCCTGCTATTGGTAATCTGTGAACTTTCATTAAAATCATCTGTAATACCTGAAGATTGGAGGGTCGCCAACGTAACACCAATCTTTAAAAAGGGTTCCAGGGGTGACCCGGGAAATTACAGACCAGTGAGTCTGACATCAGTACCGGGGAAAATGGTAGAAACCATCATAAAGAACAAAATTACACAGCATGTAGATAGTCATGGCCTAATGGGAGACAGCCAACATGGCTTTAGACAAGGAAGATCTTGTCTTACTAATCTGATATGTTTTTTTGAAGGTGTGCATAAACAGGTAGACAAAGGTGAGTTGGTTGATATAGTGTATCTGGACTTTCAGAAAGCTTTTGATAAGGTCCCTCATCAGAGACTTTTGGCGAAACTAAAAAGTCATGGGATAAGAGGCAGTGTACTATTGTGGATCGGGAACTGGTTAAAAGATAGAAAGCAGAAGGTAGGGCTAAATGGCCAATATTCCCAATGGAAAAAGGTGAATAGTGGAGTACCCCAGGGATCTGTACTGGGCCCGCTACTTTTTGACATATTCATAAATGACCTGGAAAAGGGAATAACGAGTGAGGTTATCAAATTTGCAGATGATACAAAACTGTTTAAAGTTGTTAAAACCCAAGAGGATTGTGGAAAACTGCAGGAGGATCTGGATAAATTGGAAGACTGGGCATCCAAATGGCAGATGAAATTTAATGTGGGCAAGTGCAAAGTTATGCACCTAGGAAAGAACAACCCACACTATAGTTACACAATGCAAGGTTCCACATTGGGAACCACCACCCAGGAAAAAGATTTAGCAGTCACTTGTGGATAACATGTTAAAACCCTCTGCCCAGTGTGCAGCGGCGGCCAAGAAAGCAAATAGAATGCTAGGTATCATAAAGAAAGGGATGGAAAATAAAACAAAGGATATTATAATGCCTCTGTATCGTTCCATGGTACGACCGCACCTTGAATATTGTGTGCAGTTCTGGTCACCGTATCTTAAAAAGGACATAGCATTATTAGAAAAAGTACAGAGAAGAGCCACCAAAATGGTGAAGGGGGTGGAAGGCTACTCCTATGAAGAGAGGCTACAACTGTTGGGGCTCTTCAACCTGGAAAAGAGACAGCTGAAGGGAGATATGATAGAGGTCTCTAAATTAATGAATGGAGTGGAGCAGGTAAACGTGGATCAATTGTTTACGCTATCAGAATAGAGAAAGACTAGGGGACATGCAATGAAGCTACAGGGTAAACTATTTAAGACAAATAAGAGAAAATATTTTTTCACTCAACGTGTAATCAAACTTTGGAATTTGTTGCCGCAGGATGTGGTAAGGGCTGTTAGTGTAGCTGGGTTTAAAAAAGGTTTGGACAAGTTCCTGGAGGAAAGGTCCATAAACCACTATTAAAAAGGGACCCAGGATAATCAATGCTTGACCCAGTACAAGCATTGTGGAACCTGTGTCTTTTGGGGATACTGCTAGGTACGTATGACCTAGATTGGCCACTGTTGGAAACAGGATACTGGGCTTGATGGACCTCGGTCTGACCCAGTATGGCATATCTTATGTTCTTATGTTCTTATGTTCTTATGTAGGTTGTGTTGGAAGAAAGCGAGAAGTCTCTACAAAAGGTGAAAAAGCAAAAACGGCCAAAATGGATGGCAGAAGAAACTCTGAAAATTGCCCAGAAACGCAGAGAAGCTAAAGCCAGAGGCGAAAGAAAGACAATCACAGAACTCAACAGAGATTTCCAACGTGCAGCAAGAAAGGACAAGTAAAAATACTACAACGACGCATGCAAGGAAATAGAAGCAGAAACTATTAGAGGAAGAACAAGATCAGTTTTCCTAAAGCTACGAGAGTTAAAGAAAAAGTTCCAGCCTCAAATTGGAATGTTACAAGATGCTCAAGGTTCTATGTTGAATGATGCTGAGAAGATCAAGAAAAGGTGGAAGGTATATACAGAGTTTTTATATGATAAAGATCAAGTGGACCAACAGCCGTTTCAACCTGTACCTTATGATCGGGAACCATTGGTGATGAAAGAAGAAGTTGAAGCAGCATTGAAAGCCTTATCAAAGAACAAAGCACCAGGCATTGATGGCATTCCTATAGAAGTATTGCAGCAATCTGATGCAGCTGTTACCATACTTACAAGGCTCTGCCAAGAAATATGGAATACAACAACATGGCCAACTGACTGGAAAAGATCTGTGTTTATACCAATACTAAAGAAAGGTGATCCAACTGACTGTGGAAATTATCGAACAATCGCTCTGATCCCACATGCCAGCAAGATTCTACTGAAGATTATTCAAAAGAGACTACAACCATACCTGGAACATGAACTACCTGAAGTGCAAGCAGGGTTCAGGAAAGGGCGAGGAATGAGAGACATCATTACGGATGTGAGATGGATCCTTGAAAAGACTAAAGAATACCAAAAGAATATCTATTTGTGCTTTATCGACTATAGCAAGGCTTTTGACTCTGTAAACCATGAGAAACTCTGGGCCACATTAAGAAACATGGGTATACCAGAACACCTGATCGTTCTCTTGCGCAATCTGTACATTGATCAAGAAGCAACAGTTCGAACGGAACAAGGAGAAACAGAATTGTTTAAAATAAGCAAAGGTGTAAGACAAGGCTGCATATTTTCCCCCTACCTGTTTAATTTATATGCAGAACAAATCATCAGAGAAGCAGGATTGTATGAAGACAACAGAGGTGTAAAGATTGGTGGAAGACTCATCAACAACCTTCGCTATGCTGATGATACTACATTACTGGCTGAAAGTGAAGATGATCTGAAACATTTGCTTCTCACAGTCAAAGAACATAGGGGTATGTTTACTAAACCACGCAATTGTGCGGGGCGCACTTGAGCGTGCACTAAGGTACCTTAGCACACGCTAATAGTGCATTTTTGGGCCCCGCACATGTGCGCACTGCATTAACGGGCCCGCACAAGTGCACGGCGCGCTGATGTGCGATAGAGGCGTGGAAAGGCATTCCGAGGGCGGAGGAAGGCTCCCGAGGGGCGGAGGGACGGGGTCAATGGGTGGAGAGTGGGAGGGGAGAGGCTCCTCGCACAGGAGTGGGGCTGAAAACCAAGCTAAAAAATACCGCGAGTGAAAACCTCGCGTTAGAGCCGATTTAAAGGGAAGAGAAACCATTTACGTCAGCAATGTACAGCAAAACCGGGAAAATCTACAAAACGTGAGCAGTGTGATACATGTGCACAGAACAAAATTGCAAATAAAAATTAAAAATGACCCCAACAAAATTCTAAAAAATTATAATCCAGCTGGGCAACAGTGATATCAATGGGCAACAATAAAAAACACTCCCTGGAAAGCTCCAAAAAAAAGAAATGATTTTTGGAAGGGTCTACGCTAATCAGGTTTTTGGAAGGGTCTACGCTAATCAGGTCATATGCTTTTTCCAAGATAAGGACATGTCAGCATGTTGGCGGAAGGGTTCAGGTGGTGGAGGGGGCAGTGGCTGCTAGCCACAGCAGACAGTGGCCTAGCCCTGTGCAGGCTGGCACCGTCCACTGCAACAGACAGGCTCTGTCGGATGTACAGTCATGGACTCCCCAGGGAATGCAACATATCTGTGGCAACACAGTGGTGCAGTGCACACAGACAGTGTGCGCAAGAACAGAAGGTCACAGGTTCAAAGCCCAGCTGGGGCTACTGCCAATCCAGTCCACATATTTTTCCCACAACTAAACCGTGATAGTAAGGACAAACCTTTATTGCTGAGAACATATGCATGGTTAATACGCCTATATTTTACCCCACCGAGCACATACACCATAAACAGGCGCATTACCTAGAGCAGAGTCTCCCAAATGGAGTCCTGGAGGGCCACACACCATTCAGGTTCCATGCTGCCTCTAATAAAGATGCCTGTGCTGCATATCTATGCACCACCCCCATGGTATGCAGATGTAGCTCATGCATATTCTTGAGGGACAGCATGAAAACCCGAACAGTGTTTGGCACACCAGGACTGGAGTTGGGAACCTCTGCCGTAAAGCAGCAGCCAACAGGGGCAGACACACCCACACCCACACCCACAGGCCCCATTGGCCAATGCCTCCTGGAAAGGCAGGACATTGGGCCCTGCGTGCATCTCCCAATACTAGTACTTGCATACCTTAGCAATGCAACCCTACACCTGGGTATATGGTACACAGCTCTCAAACGTTTGCTATGAGTATTGGCAGATAGAAATGCCTACGTTAAGCACAGTTTGCTGATTGAGCTCCATCATAACAATCATTCTGATGTCTGCGGTGTGTGCTTCAGGTCTGGTCTCTGACAGTGTTTACCACCCTGCGTAGCATATCCATGCCTGTACTATGCCCAGGACTGATGTGGTGGGCAGGGCTGCTAAACTCCTCTATAGTAGCACAATGCTGGCATATGTGTGGGAGTGTGTGTCTGTCTATACAGTGTGTGGTGGCTGCAAACACCTTCCACAGCCCACACTGCCAGCACTGTTGCCAATATTGGCCTGCCAATGTGCATAATGAGGAGCAAGGTACCATGGGTATAGCCCGGACAGGGTGACCTGGCCAGGATGCATCTGCACAGGGCATAGGGCACTGGCTGGGACATTGTAGTGGCTGGCCACCACCTACACAGACAGGGTGACCTCAGTATGTCCTGCTGGGGGATCACTCTCACCCTGACTGTGCAGTGATGACAGCATGACTAGGCACCCCCATAGTGCTATATAGTATTTCTCCCATGTGATATTTATGGGTTTCTTTTTGGGACCCAGTCACTGATTTATCTGCTTGTTGTTTATGCTGACATTCCAGTTCTGGGTGCATGCATTTCCACTGGGAACATGCACTATGGATTAGCTAGCAGACTGTTTGCAGCTGGTATGTGTCTTGATGGAGTGACTTGCAGGGTGTAGTGGCTGAAGGCTTGCTGCAGGAGAATATCAGATAGTGGTGGGGTGCAGCTTAGCATATCCAGGCCTAAAGTCTGTCTGCTATTGTGTTATGGATGTGTACAGAGCTGCATTGACTGCCCTGTAGGGTGTCTGTTCCCCAGCAGGACAGGGGTTGATGGTCCCCTCTGCTGCCACCATTGCAGGGAGGCCCTGTTTGCCACCCTTGGCCTGGAGGGGGTCCATGGGGGCTACACCTGGCTGAGACAGACAGAGGTATCCAAGGTGTGGTCTGCAGAAACTACCTATCTCACAGATTAACACTGCTTTGGACCTATGGCATGGCCTCTTTCAGCCATGGAAGGTGCTGTGGACCTGGTGCTGGGCGCCTCACCGCACCCTCAGGGTGAGCACAGTACCCGCACAATGTGACGGTGTGTAGCTACTCTGTGCCAGTAAAACACACGGTCTGTACCCCCTACCAGGCTGAGGTGCTGTAGGGGTGCATTCCCCATCTTGTGTTTATCTGTGGACAGCTGATTTGCATGTGCAGTGCATCATGGGTATGGGTGGGCTAACCCTATCCTGGTGACCACAGCAGACTGTCTGTGTGGTGACCTGCACTCCCTCTGCAGCCAGCTAGGTGCTTGCTAGCAGCTTAAGGGCTGTAGCACAAAGGTTACTTCACTGCCTGTGAAGCCATGGGTTCAAACCCACAGTGGGGTTATTTGATGGGGCTTTATTGCTGCCAGCAAAAACACCCTCATCGTACTGTACCCATTAGGTGCCTCAGAGGGTGCTTTATAGGGTGCCCTATAGGTTACCTTATGGTTACAGTCCATATAAGGTGCACTATACGTTATCCTGTGGAGCAACTTATAGGGTGCCCTATAGGGGACATTTTAGGGTGCCGTGGCAGACAGTGCACTTTATAATGTGCCCTATGGAGTGCCTTATAGGGTGCCTTATGTGGCACCTTCAATTACGGCACGTGAGGGCATGTTTGCTGGCAGCAATTAATAAAATAAAAATAAAGTGCTGCAGGAAACAAAACATACATTGCAAAGCTGATGCCTCAGCCAGCCTTACATATTAGGCACACTGGGGAGAAAACTCATGACCCCTGTATCAGCAGTCAGTGCCTTAACCATTGTGCTCCACTGCTGCTCCTCCTTGCATGTCAGTGCACCTACTTATGCTTTTCATTCCTTAAACTGCACAGTGCTGCCATCAAAAACAGTACTCTGACCTTGCGGTACCTCATACGGCACCCTATAAAGCGCCCTATAAGCAACATTCTAGGGTGCCTTGGCGGACAGTGCACTTTAAAATGTGCCTTATGGGGCGCCTTATGTTAACACGCTTTGAGAGTGCATTTGCTAGTAGTGATAATTAAAATAAAAATAAAATGCCTCCTAAAGCAATCTTCCCCATAATGGCTCAGCCAGCCTTGTTCTTTGGGCATTGTGGGGGATTGAACCCCTGATCCCTGCACCATTGGTCAGTGCCTTAACCATTGTGTTGTGGTTCTGTTCCCGTACTTGCCCATCAGCACGCCGCCTTATGACACCCAATATTTAACTGGCTCCTAAAGTAATGCCTCAGCCAGCTGTCTTCATTGGGCACTGTGGGGGATTGAACCCCTAGATCCCTGCACCATTGATCAGTGTCTTAACCATTGTGCTGTGGCTCTGTTTTTCTGCTTGCACATCAGCGTGCCACTTATGCCTACCGCGCAGCTTTCTCATGCGCTAATGTGCGGGGCGCACATGGGCGCCGCGCACCTTAGCGCATATTTAAATCACGATTTTTCTTTTTCAGAAAGAAACGCCCACTCCTTATATGGCACCCACACACTAGCGCGGCCCGCACATTAGCGGGGTTTTAGTAAACATACCCCATAGTCTCAAAATGGGCCTGCACCTTAATGTAAAGAAGACAAAGATAATGACAACTGGCATAATCAACAGGTTCATTGTTGAAGGAGAAGAAATTGAAATTGTGAACAACTTTAACCTACTTGGATCAATTATCAATAAAGAAGCAACAAGCAGTCAAGAAATCAAACGACGCATTGCTCTTGGCAGAATGGCTATGAAAGACCTAGTTAAGATTCTCAAGAGCAGAGATGTCTCTCTTCATGCAAAGATTCAACTTGTTCAAGCCATGGTATTTTCAATAACATCATATGGATGTGAAAGCTGGACAGTGAAAAAGACAGACAGGAAGAAAATTGATGCCTTTGAATTATGGTGCTGGCGATGAATACTGTGTATACCATGGACTGCCCAAAGAACAAACCAGTTGGTACTAGAGGAGATCAAACCTAAGCTTTCTTTAGAAGCTCAGATGACAAGACTTCAACTTTCATACTTTGGACACATCATGCGAAGAGAGAGATCATTAGAGAAAGACATCATGCTTGGCAAGATAGAAGGTCAACGCAAAAGAGGAAGGCCAGCAATGAGATGGATCGATACAATAACAGCAGCTATGGGTACCAGTCAGTCAACAATGAGCCGCCTGACTGAAGACCGAACACAATTTAGGATAGCTATCCAGAGGGTCGCCATGAGTCGACTCCGACTCGACAGCACTTAACAACAACATATCATTGCTACAGAAGGAATATGTAGCCTTGGAGGCTCCTTTGGAAGAGACGGCTTTGGCGGAGCAATGGACAAGGGATCTGCAAGTACAGATTACCAGTGAACACATAGCGGAGGCGTTAGCGCAGATACCGCAAATGAGTGGCTATAGCAAATGGAGGGATATGCAGTATCAGATTATAAGAAGAAGTCACTTTGCCCCCAGTAGAGCTTACAGAGTAGGGGCAGCCGCCTCGGCGGGATGTCCTAGATGTGCGGAGGGAGCGGCCACTTTTGGACATATGTAGTGGGGATGCCCTCGAATATCTCAATTTTGGATGGAAGTGTATGGATTTCTAGGGGGGCTGTTTGCAGTGGATATGGGAGTGGAGCCTCAGTCGACAGTGTTGGGGTTGAAGGATACTGAAGGGAAGTTACTAAAGAAATATACCCAGTGGATGTAACGGGTGATGTTGGTTGTGCGGCATCTTATTCTTAAGGGATGGTTATCGAGGAGTGGACCCTAGTTGGCCGATTGGAGACAGGAAATATATGATTTAATGTTGGTAGAGAGGGTTGGAATACGAGGAAATGACAAATTGTGGGAGAGATTCCTGATTGAATGGGGACCCTTTGTACAGACCAGGGCCGGCCCGTCCATTGAGCAAGAATGTTTTTTGCACAGGGCCCCGCGTTTCAGGGGGCCCCGCGCAAAGAACATTCTGCTTTTTTTTTTATTACATTTAAAAACAAAAACCTGGCTCTAGCTGCTGCCGCTGCCGCGTCCGTCGCAGCAGCGGCAGAATGGCGTGTCCCGCGGGGCCCCTTCTCCTCTTCGAGCCCTCTGCAAGGGCTTTCAGATTCGCGAAGGGAGAGTTGTGCTCCCTCGCGTCTCTGTAAAGCCCGCAGGGGCTAATGGGAAATTTCCCATCAGCCCCTTTAGACGCGAGGGGCTGATGGGAAATTTCCCATTAGCCCCTGCGGGCTTTACAGAGACGCGAGGGAGCACTCTCCCTTCGCGAATCTGAAAGCCCTTGCAGAGGGCTCGACGTGGAGAGGGGGCCCCGCGGGACACGCCATTCTGCCGCTGCTGCGACGGACGCGGCAAGCAGCTAGAGCCAGGTTTTTGTTTTTAAATTTGCCGGAAGGGAAGGGAAGGGAAGGGGGGGGGGGCTGATGGGAGGCTGTCTGGAAATGGGATGATGGGGGGATAGGACTGGAAATTTGCAAGGGGGGGGGGTTAGGACTGGAAATGTGCAAGGGGGGGTTAGGACTGGAAATGGGCTGGGACTGATGGAGGCTGACTTGAAATGGGCTGGCGGGGGGGTTAGGACTGGAAATGGGCTGGGACTGATGGAGGCTGACTTGAAATGGGCTGGGGGGGGTTAGGAATGGAAATTGGCTGGAGGGGGGGTTAGGACTGGAAATGGGCTGGGGCTGATGGAGGCTGACTGGAAATTGGCTGGTGAGGGTTAAGGACTGGAAATGTGCGGGGGGGGAAAAAAGTGTGCTCCAGTCCACGGAATGATGGAGGCTGACTGGAAATGGGCTGGGGGGTTAAGACTGGTAATGGGCTGGGGTTGATGGAGGCTGACTGGAAATGGGGTGATGGGGGGTTAGGACTGGAAATGGGCTGGGGGGGGTTAAGACTGGTAATGGGCTGTGGGCTGATGGGGGCTGTCTGGAAATAGGGTGATGGGGGTTAGGATTGCTAATGGGCTATGGGGGGGGGTTAGGACTGCTAATGGGCTATGGGGGCGCTAGGACAGGAAAAGGGCTGATGGGGAGGGGTTAGGACTTGAGGTGGGCTGATGTGGTTAGGACTAGTAATGGGCTGTGGGCTGATGGGGGGGGGTTAGGACTTGCAAATGGCGAAGGGGGGCATAAAGGAAAATGGCAGATGGGGTTAATACTTGAAGTGGGCTGATGGGGGGTTAGGACTGGTAATGGGTTATGGGGGGGGCTTAAACTGAAAATGGGTTGATGGGGGGCTAGGACTGGTAATGGGTTGGGGGATTGCTATGACTGGAAATGGACTGAGTGGACGGGGAGGCTTGAACTGCAAATAGCTGATGGGGAGGGAGCTTGGAATGGAAATGGGCTGTGAGGGAAGGGAGCTAGAACTGAAAATGGGCTGATGGAGCAGCTAGGATAGGACTGGAAATGGGCTGTTGGGGGGAGCTAAGATTGGAAATGGGCTGTGGTGGGGGCTTGAATTGAAATGGACTCATGGAGGGGCTAGAACTGGAAGTAGGCTCATGGGGGGGCTTGGACTGGAATTGGGCTGAGTGGAGGGGAGCTAGGATTTGACATGGGCTGATGGTGGGGCTAGGAAATGACTAGAAATGGGCTGATGGGGGGCTAGGATTGGAAATGAGCTGATGAAGGGACTCAGACTGAAAATGGATGGGGGAGCTAGGACTGGAAATGGGTTGATGGGGGGCTAGGACTGGAAATGGGCTGATGCAGGGACTAGAAGGGAATGGATGCTGGGTGAGACTGGAACTAGAAGGGAGCTGATGTTGGGGGAGGATTAGAATGGGATGGGGCTGGGAGAGTAAAATGGAGAGGGGAAAAATATTTTGTGTGGGAGGGATGAAAAATCTACAATTGGCCGGGTATTGGGAGAGTAAGTGGGGATTGAGGATGGAGGGGTAAAATTTGTGTGGATGAAATAAGAATGAGGAAAGAGCAAAAGGATAAAGATTAGTATGTTAAAGCAGATGTAGAGAGAGAGGATGGAAAGAAAACTAGAAGAGAGAAGAAAGGACAAATGGACAGCAGACGATGGAGAGTTAGCAGAAAACATGAAGAAACCAGAAGAAAGTGGCTGGAGCAATTGCAACTGAAAAAAAATGCACAAAAGGTAGAAATATATCTCTTTATTTTGAATTTATTAACTGGAATATGAAAGTTCTGGGAAATGTGCATCATTAACGTCTGCGCTTTGTTTGGTACAAGAGGAAATTGATTTATAGTTTTATTTCTACAGTGTTGTTGTACATTCCAAGTTTGGCTTTTGGGGTTCCCAGTTTAAATTATTGCCTTCCTGTTTCTAAATTGCGATTCCTTGTTTGGTGATGGTCTATGTTCTGCATGTGTAACTGAGCTGAGGTATTCTGTTTATGTAATTCCTATTTGACATTGCCACTTGTTCTCTTTCCCCAGTATTCTCTGAAATGTACTGGTTTAATATTTGCAGTGTTTCCTTTTGATAGGTAGGGACTGGTGCTTTGTGAGTCCTGGTAATGCTGTCAGGATACAGCGGGTTTGCTATGGGTTCTAAATGGGCAGCGTTTGTAGTAGTTCCTAATGTGCCTGGCGGTTGGCACTGGATTATAGTAATGTAGAAATCTTTTAGTCTTTCTTTATCCATACACTCATTAAGAGACATGTTTACTAAAAGTTAGTGTATGGTAACATTATGCAAATATTTATGCAAATAAGGCCACTTATGCAAATGAGGCCCCGCACCGAGTCTCCGCACATGGCCCCGCACCCCCCTTGGGCCGCCCCTGGTACAGACCCTCTCTGCGTGGGAGAGGAGCAGGATACTCAATACATTGAGGTAGAGATCTGATTATACATGATATCGGGAGTACATGGACCACTAGCAATGGGGATGTAGAAGAGGGGTGGGGGGTTGGATGGGAGGGGTGGAAGGAAGGCATAGAGTGGGGCAGTAGGGAGGTTTGGGGGAAAGGGAAAGATGGAGCGACGAGTTGGACTGTGGGATGGTAGCTGAGGTATAGCTGAATAGAAGAAGTGAATGGACCCCTGTGTGGAGTGTAAGAATCCACACACGCCTGGGGAGTGGGTAGGGGGTAGGAGAAGAGGGTAGAGGCACATTGTAGGGTAGGTAAGGGGGGCATGGGGGAAGGGTGGAGGGAGGGGAGGAGGGGGAAATATTGAAAGGGGAAGGGGGGATAAAATAAATATAGGCAAAAGGCATGACTATGTATTTATTACTGATGAATAGTTTACTATGTATATTATGTATGATACAGTGACAATGTTATTGGATAAGGAGTATGCCTAATAAAAGAAAATTGACATAAAATGAATACTCACTCAGAGCCTAGTATCAGCAAAGTACTTTTAGTTTAAATTTAAAACACAGAAGAGAGCTTTCTGGTTAAATTTAGAATCCAGCAGAGAGCTTGTAGTTTAAGGGGTATGTTTACTAAACTGCGCTAATGTGCGCTAATGTGCGCATACGGGGCACAAATATGCATGCTCATGTGCGCGGCGCTCATGTGCACGGCGTGCTAATGTGCGATGAAGGCGGGGAAAGACTCCCGGAGGGCGGAAGAAGGCTCCCCAGGGGTGGAGAGAAGGGGTCAATGGGTGGAGAGTGGGAGGGGAGAGGCTCCCCGCACATTAGCGAGGCTGAAATCCGAGGCAAAAAATACCGCGAGTGAAAACCTCGCGTTAGAGCCGATTTAAAGGGAAGAGAAACCATTTCCGTCGGCAATGTACAGCAAACCCAGGGAAACCAACAAAAAATGATAAGTGTGATACATGTGCACAGAACAAAAGGGCAAATAAACACTGAAAATGACCCCAACAAAATATAGAAAAAACATAACCAAGCTGGGCAACAGTGGTTTTAATGGGAAACATCAAAAAACACTCCCGAGAAAGCACCCAAAAAAAGATATGAATTATGGAAAGGTTTACGCTCCGTCCCCATACAAGGTGTATGATCCCACAGAAATAGCACTGATCAGGGTTCCCTCTGCATCGGACAGGTGTCCTAAGCCGTGCACATGTCCCGCAACAGCAGGGCGGGCATGTCGGAATGGGCAAATGGTCATATGCCTGAAAAGGGGCCACAGAGGGCTGCAGGCGGCACATGCTGTGGTGCAGCCGGGGCACAGTGTGGACCAGGCAGATGCCTAGGTGCACATAGGAATGCTGAAACTGTACAGCAGCCAGCCAGCAACTGATGAGGGCCCAACATGGGCACGATTGTGCGTCCCACAGTGTCACAGGGGATAGTACCCAGCAGGTACCCCCAAGGGCACAGAACAGCGGCAGGCGGTGCTTGGGGGGAAGCGTGGACGTCTATGCAGGCACCCCTACCCCAGAACCCGCACCATAGGCAGCCGCCTACCCGCACACAGGATGGCCTGAGACTGCGTACCACCAGCACCACCAGCAGAAGGGCATGTCAGCAAAGCGGCAGAGGGGCACTGGAGTTGGAGGGGGCAGTGGCAGCTGCCCACAGCAGTCCAGGCCCAGTCCTGTGTAGGTGGGTGCCGTCCACTGCAACAGACAGGCTCTGTCGGATGTACAGTCATGGACTCCCCAGGGAATGCAGCATATCTATGGCAACACGGTGGTGCAGTGCACACAGACAGTGTGTCCAATAGCAGAAGGGCACAGGTTCAAGTCCCAGCTGTGGCTCCTGCCAACCCAGTCCCCATATTTTACCCATGAAGAAAACATGGTAGGAAAGACTGAACCTTTATTGCTGAGAACATAAGCATGGGTCAAACACCTATATTTTACCCCACACAGCAAAAACACCATAAAAATGCACATGACCTACAGCAGAATCCCCCAAATGCAGTCCAGGAGGGCCACAAATCCGTCAGGGTCTATGCTGTCTCCAATCTAAGGATGGAGCGGTACTGGCGGCGGAGGTGGCAGCGGCTGGTGCCCACAGCAGACCATGGCCTAGCCCTGTCCAGGTGGGTGCCATGCACTGCAACAAACAGGCCCTGTCGGATATACAGTCATGGACTCCCCAGGGAATACAGCATATCTGTGGCAACACAGTGGTGCAGTGCACACAGACAGTGTGTCTAAGAGCAGAAGGTCACAGGTTCAAATCCTAGCTGTGGCTCTTGCCAATATATTCCCCATATTTTTCCCACTAAAAACACGTGTAGTAAAGACTGAACCTTTGCTGCCCAGAACCAAAGTGTGGGTGAAATGCTCATATTTTACCTTAAACAGCACACACCACATAAACATGTGCATTACCTACAGCAGAGTCCCCCAAATGCAGTCCTGGAGGGTGACAAATCATTCACGTGTCATACTGTCTCCAATATAAGGACATGTCAGCATGGTGGCGGAGGGTTACTGGTGTTGGAGGGGGCAGTGGCTGCTGCCCACAGCACACCATGGCCTAGCCCTCTTCACGTGGGTGCCGTGCACTGCAACAGACAGGGCCTGTCGGACAAACAGCCATGGACTCCCCTGGGAATGCACTGCTTCTGTGCCAAGACGGTGGTGCAGCGCACACTGCCAGTGCCTTCAGGAGCAGAAGGTCACAAGTTCAAATCCCAGCTGCCAGCCCTGCCAACCCAGTCCTCACATTTTACCCACCACACAAATGTGGTAATACAGACAGAACCTTTAGTGCAGATAACGTAAACATGCCCAATACATCTATATTTTACCCTACAGAGCACAGACACCAGAAACATGCGCATTACCTAGAGCACAGTCCCCCAAATGCAGTCCTGGAGGGCCACAAATCATTCACATTATATGCTGTTTCTAATAAAGATGCGTGTGGTTCATTTCCATGCGCCGCCCCCATGGTATGCAGATGTATCTCATGCATATTCATTAGGGACAGCAGGAAAACATGAAGAGTGTATGGCCCACCAGGACTGGAGTTGGGGACTTCTGCCCTAGAGCAGCGGCCAACAGGAGCAGAAAGAACCACACCCACAGGCTCCATTATCCAAAGCCTCATGGACAGGCAGGATATCGGGCCTTGCGTACATCTCACAATACTAGTACGTGCAGACCTAAGCAATGCCACCCTAAACCAGGGAATACAGTACACATATATCACAATGTTGCTATGATTACTGGCAGATAGCAATTCCTAAGTTAAGCACAATCTGCTCATTGAGCTGTATCATACCAATATCTCTGATGTCTGTGGAGTGTGTTTCAGGTCTTGTGTCTGACAGTGTTCACCACCCTGGGGAGTGACCCCAACAGTATTGCATACCATAGCCATGCCTGCGCTGTGTCCAGGACTGTTGAGTTGGCCTGGACTGCAAAAACTATCTATAGTAGCACTATGCTGGCATAGGTGTGGGAGTGTGTGTCTTTCCATCCAGTGTGTGCTGGTTGCAACACCTTACTCAGCCCACACTGTTTTCAATGTGTCCAGTGTTAGCTTGCCAATGTGCATAATGAGGAGCAAGGTACTGTGGGTATAGCTCGGATAGGGTGGCCTGGGCAGGATGCATGAGCACAGGGCATAGGGCAATGGCTGGGACATTGTAGTGGTCGGCCATCAGCTGCATGGACAAGGTGGCCCCTGCATGTACTCCTGGGAGGTCACTCTCACCCTGACTGAGCAGTCACCATGGCATGGCTAGGTCTCCCATAGTGCTAGCAGCATCTCTCTTAAGTGATATCTATGGGTTGCCTTTTGGGGTCCAATCACTAATCTATCTGCTTGGTGGGTGTGTTGACATCCCAGTTTTGGGTGCACACATTTTCTCCAGTAATATGCACTATGCACTATGGACTAGCTAGCAGACTGGTTGCAGTTAGTATGTGTAAGGCTGGAACACCTTGCAGGGTGCAGCGGCTGCAGATTCAGTGTGCTCGCTACTGGAGATTGTCAGATAGTGGTGGTGGGCAGCTGAGCATTTTCAGGCCTCCTGTCTGTCTGCTATCACCATATGGATGTGTACAGAAATGCATGGACTGCCCTGTATGCTGTCTGGCCCCCAGCTTGACCTAGGTTGATAATCCCCTCCACCAGCACCATTGCAATGATGTGGAATGTGGCTCTGTTGGTGGGAGATCCTGAGCTCTAGAGGGCAGTTTGGGTGGTACTACATAATTCGCCTATGGGTCCAAACAGCCTGCCCCCTGCCCGGTCACATAACTCATGTGGCCATGGCATCCATACAGGATATGCCCAATCTGGGTGCATCAAAGTACCCAAGGGCTAAACTTGACTGAGAAATAAAAGATGGACACAGGTGTATTTGACAGTGCATCTGCAAATTCTACCCATCACACACTGGCACTGATGGGGACTCACACCATAGTCTATCACAGCTAAGCCAGGTGCTGTGGACATGGTGCTGGGTGGCCCATTTCACCCTCAGGGTGAGCACAGGACCCGCACAATGTGACGGTCAGCACCTACTCTGTGCCAGTAACACACACGCTCAGTACTCCCTACCAGGCTGAGGTGGTGTGGGGGTGCATACCCCATCCTGTTGTTATTTGTAGACTGCTGATTTGCATGTGCAGTGCATCATGGGTATGTGTGGTTTAACCCTATCCTGGTAACCACAGCAGACAGTTCGTGTGGTGGGCTGCAGTCCTACTGTAGCCAGTCAGGAGTTTGTTAGCAGCTATGGAGATGTAGCCCACTGGTGACTTATTTATTTATTTAGTATACATTTTGTATACTGCTACTTCCAGCAATCAGCAGCGGTTTGATTACAGATTGGAAATTGTCAAATCATGACAGGAAATTTTTGAGGTATAAACACATTGATTAGACAGGAAAGCACAGCACACAGAGAACTATTTTACAGGGAACATGAGCTATGGAGGGTTAAGTGGCTTGCCCAAGACCACAAGGAGCACCTGTGGGACTAGAAACCCCAGTCCTTCCGGCCCAAGGTTGCTGTCCTCTAGTGGGATTTGAACCCCCTACCTTCCGGCACGAAGTACCTTGCCCCAACCACTAGGTACTTTAGACTTCACTACCTGTGGAGCCAGAGGTCATGGGCTTGATCCCACAGTGAGGTTATTTGATAGGGCTGTCTGAGGCTTTTTCTTTTGTAATGTAATTTGGTGCTGCCAGCAACAACACCCTCAGTGCTGTAGCCTGAAGGTGCCTCAAAAGCGCCCTATAAGGAGCCCTAAATGGAACATTATAAGGTGCTGTGGCGGACAGTGCACCTCATAATGTTTCCTCTGGAGTGCCTCATAGGGTGCATGATGTGGCACCCTAGGTTATGGCATTGTGAGAGTGTGTTTGCTCTCAGAACAAATCAAATAAAAAAAGCCGCACAAACCACTGCTGATATCAAAAAGTAATGTCCCAGGCAGTCATATTGAATAGCCACACTGGGTGAATGAACCCACGACTCCTGTACCATAAGGCGGGCTTGCAAACAATGTGCTACACCTCTGCCACTATGTCTGTATGTCAGCACACCTACTTAAGATTTCCATGCGTTACAATGCACAGTGCTGCCATCAAAAACAGTGCTCTGACCTTGCCCTGCCTCATAGGGCACCCTATATGGTGCCCTATCGGCCACCCTTTAAGCAACATTGTAGGGTGCCGTGGTGGACAGTGCACTTTAAAATGTGCCCTCTGGGGTACCTTATGGAGCACCTTATGTTTCAGTGCTTTGAGAGTGTGTTTGCTAGCAGCAGTAATTAAAATGCCTCATAATGCTATATTACACATAACAGGTAGTGCCTCAGCCAGCCTTATTCATTAGGCACAGTGGGGGATTGAACCCATGACCCCTACACCATCAGTCAGTGCCTTAACCATTGTGCTACACTGCTGTTGCTGCTTGTATGTCAGCACACCTACTTCAGCTTACCACATGTTAACATGTGCAGTGCTGCCATCAGAGTAACCTTGCCATGCCTCATTGGGCACCCTATATGGCGCCCTATGGGCCACCCTTTAAGCAACATTGTAGGGTGCCGTGGCAGACACTGCACTTTAAAATGTGCCCTCTGGGGTACCTTATGGGGCGCCTTATGTTACAGTGCCTTGAGAGTGCATTTGCTAGTAGCAGTAATTAAAATAAAATTAAAATGCCTCAGAATGCAATATTATACATAACAGGTAATGCTTCAGCCAGCCTTATTCATTGGGCACAGTGGGGGATTGAACACATGACCCCTGCACCATCAGTCAGTGTCTTAACCATTGTGCTACACTGCTGTTTCTCCTTGCATGTCAGCACACCTACTTAGGATTTTCATGCGTTAAAATGCACAGTGCTGCCATCAAAAACAGTGCTCTGACCTTGCCCTGCCTCATAGGGCACCCTATATGGCACCCTATCTGCCACCCTTTAAGCAACATTGTAGGGTGCCGTGGCGGACAGTGCACTTTAAAATGTGCCCTCTGGGGTACCTTATGGGGTGCCTTATGCAGCACCTTATGTTACAGTGCTTTGAGAGTGCGTTTGCTAGTAGCAGTAATTAAAATAAAATTAATATGCCTCAGAATGCAATATTACACATAACAGGTAGTGCCTCACCCAGCCTTATTCATTGGGCACAGTGGGGGATTGAACCCATGATCCCTACATCATGGGTCAGTGTCTTAACCATTGTATTGTGGCTCTGTTCCTGTGTTTGCACATCAGCGCGCCTACTTATGCTTCCCGCGTGCATTTCTCATGCGCTAATGTGCGCGGCGCACATGAGCGCACGGCGCACATTAGCGCATGATTAATCCCGGTTTGCTTTTTTCAGACTGAAACGCCCACTCTTTTTATGGCATCCCGCACACTAACGCGGCGTGCACCTAACGGGGTTTTAGTAAACATACCCCTAAATTTAATACTCACTCAGGGCTTAGTACCAGCAAAGTACTTTTAGTTTAAATTTAAAACACAGAAGAGACTGCTACTTCTGGAGAGAGATCTGCAATTGTGAGTATATACTTCTGGGAATTTTTCTGAAGGGACTTCTTTGGATGAAAGCTGATTAATCTGTGAACCCAGTGTATTTGTTAAATCTGTCAGGGCCTAGTAGCAGCAGTTTACATTTAAATTTAAAACACAGAAGAGAGATTTCTGGTTAGATTTCATACCCAGCAGAGAGCTTGTAGTTTAAATTTAATACTCACTCAGGGCCTAGTATCAGCAAAGTACTTTTAGTTTAAATTTAAAACACAGAAGAGAGCTTTCTGGTTAAATTTAGAACTCAGCAGAGAGCTTGTAGTTTAAATGTAATAGTCACTCAGGGCTTAGTATCAGCAAAGTACTTTTAGTTTAAATTTAAAACACAAGAGATAGCTTTCTGGTTAAATTTAGAACCCAGAAGAGCACTTCTAGTTTAAATTTCATAATAAGTCAGAGCCTATCAGCAGCAAAGAGCTTTAATTTAAATCAAATCAGAATATAACTTAGCATAAAAGGCAAAACTGGGTCAGTATTCTTTGAGCAACAAATACAGTCTTTTAGAGACCTTTACAAAGAGGCCTTCTACCTTGGGGGCAAGAGACCTGTGAAACCTTTTCAATAAGTGTTAACGCCAGGTGGCAGGTCAAAAGGCCATTTTGAAAGACTCCTTCTATCCAAGCAAGGACTGTTAATCACCCAAGAAGTTGGTCACAGCTTACCTCAGCAGCACAGGCATAAGAACATAAAAACATAAGATATGCCATACTGGGTCAGACCAATGTCCATCAAGCCCAGTATCCTGTTTCCAACAGTGGCCAATCTAGGTCATACGCACCTAGCAGTTTCCCCAAAAGACACAGGTCCCACAATGCTTGTACTGGGTCAAACATTGATATCCTGGGTCCCTTCTTAATAATGGTTTAAAAACTGCACATGGGGGGAAGAGTGCAGTTTCACCCCACATGTTCAGGGGATCAGCTTTTCAAAATTGCTGTTCCTGATATCCATGCCCATCCCAATCCCCTAGAGAGCAGCACAAGTCCCCCTACCCATGATCACCCACCCCTTGACCGATCTCTTCTGATCACTCCCTGACATCTATCCTCAGCTGACATTTGATCCCTCTTGACATCATCCCTGGCATCTGATCCCCAATCCTGATTACCCCCACCCCTAAATCCTATCCTATTATTACTAGGGTCACTGGTGTCTAGTAGGAGCAGGAGTAATCCTTTTCGTTCATGGTAGCCCCATGTTCCAAAAAGTATCCATGAACTCTAGCGGTAATCTCGCCATACTACTGCTAGGGGTCAAACTGCTAAATAAGCGAAAAACACCTGCACTATTTCATATATATTTATTTTATTTATTTATTTATTTAACATTTCTTATATACCACGCTCTTTGTCATCAGTGCGGCTTACATTGAAACAGTATAACACTTGGTCAGTTAACTTTGGCCATCGTTTACAAAGAACAGGGCATTTAACATGGGGTTAAACTTGGAGGAAACTATATACATTTCTAGTAAGTTACGTTGTTGCTAAGTTCACTGTAGGATTTAGTAATCATATAGCAGAGGTGTGAGATTGTGAGGGGGGGAGGGTGAGGGGGGATATCTAGATGTGTAAAATGCATGAGTAAAAGATGGTGTTTGAGGGCTTTTCTGAACAGCCTAAGGTCCCTGATTGCTCTAATGCTGGGTGGGAGTTTGTTCCGACACCTAGGAGCATAGTTCACAAATGCCCTGTTGATGGTGGACTGGTTGAGCTTTGTAGATCCTCCTGGTGTGAGTAGCATGTCTGAAGCCAGTGATCTCCTAGACCTGTTGTTCACGGTGTTTGTGATAAGGTCCAAGACTGATACAGGTGCAATTTTGTTGAAGGCCTTGAAGGTAATGAGAAGAGCCTTATATAGGATTCTACAGCTTATTGGAAGCAAGTGGGGGAGATGTGATCATTCCTTGAGGCTCCATAAAGTACGCGGGCTGCTGCATTCATGGCTAACTGTAGAGGGTTGAGGGGATCTTTGGGAGGCCATGCAGTATTATATTAGCATAATCGAAGTGCGGTGTGACTAGCGCTTGGAAGATGATGCGGAAGTCACTGGGTTCATAATCTTGAAATAGATAGCTTTTACAGTGCGTTTTATGTGTTCCTTAAAGTCCAACTGTTGATCCAGTATGACCCCAAGATAGCATATGTTGGATTTGACTGGAAGTTCTGCATCTCTGACTTTCAGTGTTGGTGGAGGAGAGAAGAATTTATTTCTTGTGATTATTAGGACTTCTGTTTTTTTGAAATTTATGCGGAGGCTCTGAGTGAGTAGCCAATCCGTTATTGCATTGAAGCAATTGATTAGCACTGTATAGTCTGGACAGGTGACAGTTATAGGTGTAAATAGCAGCACATCGTCTGCATACATGAGGCAAGATATGCCAAAAGAGCGGGTAATGTCACAAATTGGCTGCATATAGATATTAAAGAGCAGAGCAGATAGTGAGGAACCTTGGGGTACACTCTGATTCTGCTGGAAGGGTTCGGATGTGGTGTTACCAAAATGGACTTGTTGCCATCTGCCTTCAAGGTAGGATTTGCACCAGTTCAATGCTTGGTATTGGATTCCCTTCTCATGAAGCCGCCTCAGGAGCTGCAGGTGGTCTACGGAGTCGAACGCTGCCGCTATATCAAGGAAGATTAGCGCAAAGCCCTTCTTGACGCAGTCTATTCCATTGATAAGTGTACTGGTTAATGTCGTTAGTAGAGTTTCTACACCATGTGCTTCTCTGAAACCATGTTGACATGGGTCTAATGGGGAGGATGAATCTATATGCTGTTGAATCTGTCTCTGGGTCAACTTCTCAAGAATTTTGGCTAGTAATGGGATGCTAGAGATTGGACGGTAAGAATCCTCTTTCTTTGGATCAAGCTGGTTGTTTTTTTAGTAGTGGACGTATGGATGTATGTTTGAGAGCATCTGGGAAAACTCCAGTTGCAAAGGACAACTTGGCAATGTTGGCTATGAATGGGCTGAGTTCTGAGCTCATAGTCCTGATCCAGTGGGCTGAGCATGGGTCAGTTGGTGCAGTTGTAGTGTTGATTGAGGCGATAATTTCTTCAATAGTCTTTGCTGAGGGAGGAGAAAGTTTGGTGAATGGCAACTGCACATGAGGAGTCTTGGGGGGTTCTTGTGGTATTGCTGTAGTTGTCTTTATTGCTTTGGATTGAATGTAGTTTGCGTATGCCTGAGGCTGAATACTTTCTTGTTGAGGTGGAGATGGTTGGTTGGTAAAGGATTTTACTAGGTTGAATAGGTCTCTTGGCTTATTTAGTGAGCGGTTTAGGATTTCAGCATGAAATTCCCTCCTCTTGGCCCAAGTTGATTCGCGATGGCTTTTCAGATATTCTTTTTTTTTTTTAAACTTTTATTTTCATTTTGCAACAAACAAAAGAAACAACACACCAAAGGAGACAAAACAAGTATACAAAAAAAGAAAAGTAAACCCAATTACCCCCCACCCCCACGCTTCTTCTCTAGCTGATTATGTCAGCATGTGAACGCTTCCAAACAACAGTGATTATACATCAAAACAATCAAAAGAGTATCTGCGATACAGAATAATCATAGGCCAAAGATATATACAAATTTAGACAGTCAGATGAGAGCATTGAGCAGAGTGTACATAGTCATTGAGCATCTTCCATTTAGACCGATGATGAGGAGTCTGAATGGGGGAAGCAAACATACGAGGTATTTGTTCATATTTACTGTAGAGACAGACATGATTCCACCATTCATTGGGGCTCAGATGAGAGCTATTTTTCCAGTATTTCGTGATTAGGGAAATAGCAATGCCAAGCATAAAGTCCAAAAGGAAGTAAGACGTTTTTGGAAGAGAGGGGATCCCCGCAGCTGAGCGAAGTCCCACTATCCTCCAAGAAAGGGGCTCTTGAAAGTGCAATATAGACTGGATACGACCCCAGACCCGACGCCAATAATACTGTAGTGCGGGACATTCATACATAACATGAGGTAGTGAACCAATGGCCGCATGACATGTCCAACAGCTATTGCCCTGAGTAGTGTTCCATTTGGCTAATCTATCAGGAGTGTAAAAACACCGGTGGGCGAGAAAGAAGAGTGTCTGAGTGAGTGAGGCGGATCGGGAGACCCGTGTCACTCTACTCCAGACAAGGCTCCATTGCTACGGGGTCAAAGTCACATGCAGTTCTCTCTCCCATGCTTTCTGCGCTATAGGGGTATCTCTAGTTATAGCATTACATAAGGTTTTGTAAAAATTGGATGCTACGCCCGGTGAATTACCGATAGATCGGATAGTCTCCAACCAACCTTGTGTAGGGGAAGCCGAGGGCGGGAGCACCTTAGCACTCCGAAGGCAATGCTGAAGTTGCACCAACTGAAAGTAGTGTTTCGCTGGAAGACCAAACTCAATTTGCAATTCACTAAAAGTTTTCCAGCGACCTTCATGAAACAACTGACTAGGAGTCCAAATGCCCCTAGTGTACCAGGGGCTCCACGCCATCGGCTTATGTTGTATTCGAAATCGAGTATTGTACCAAAGTGGGAGCTGGTCTAACGGACAGAGTCGGGAGTCTAAAGATTGCATAAGAGTATTAAAGGCACCTAAGGTGTCTAAGAGCATTGGTGGAAAGTGGGAGTCTGATGGGAGAGTCATACCAGGAAGAAAAGTAAGAGGAATCGGTTTGCAAAGGTCCTCTTCTATGTCTAGCCACACAGGTCTACCCGGTACTGGATCTTCCAGCCAACGAGCGCCTTGTTTGAGAAGAAAAGATTGATGATACTTCAGGAAATCAGGGAATCTGACACCCCCATTTTCCTTATCTGCTTGCAGCTTATGTTTCGCTATCCTAGGTGTCTTGTTTTGCCACAAGTATCTAGTCAGAAGGCCCTCTATATCTTTTTATATACGTCGAGGTAAGAGACAGGGCAACATTTCTAAGATATAATTCACTTTCGGAACAATCATCATTTTTATGGTGTCTAATCGACCCCACCAGGTAAGTGTTAAAGGAGTCCAGCGGTGAGTAAGCGCCCGGACTTTAGAGGTTAAGTCTTTGGCATTGAAGGAGATAGTGTCTTCCAAAGGAGAACAATAGTGAACCCCAAGGTATTTGACCATGCGAGGTTGCCATAGAAAGGGGAAGGGTTGCATATCTGCCTGATGAAGCAAAGGATTTAAGGGAAAGGCTACCGACTTGGTCCAATTTATCTTATAACCGGACAGTTGTGAGTATTTACCAATTTGCTCTAGGACAGCCGGTACTGAGTCTATAGAGACAAAAAGCATAAGGTCATCAGCATACGCTGAAATTTTGATTTCCCTATGGGTGAAGGGGACTCCATGAATCTCCTCCGATTGCCGGATTAGTAAAGCCAAGGGTTCGAGTGCGAGATCAAAGAGAAGTGGAGACAGTGGGCATCCCTGGCGAGTGCCGCGTTGAAGGGGAAAAGGCTGAGACTTTAAAGCGTTGGCACATATACTGGCTGTAGGCTGTGCGTACATGGTGCGAAGACAACGGAGAAAACCTTCCCCGAATCCGTACCAGCGGAGGACTGCAAACAGGAAGGGCCACTCTAAGCGATCAAAAGCCTTCTCAGCATCAAGTGAGAGACCAACAAATGGGCGATCAAGATTAACTGCGGTAGTCAGTACATGGCATAGGGTCCGAGCATTGTCAGCAGTTGATCTACCCGGAATGAAACCGCATTGATCTGGGTGTATTAAGGTAGGCATCCTATCAGAGAGCCGGGTAGAGAGAATGGTGGCAAATATTTTATAGTCCGCGTTTAGGAGGGAAATTGGACGATAATTAGCTGTGAGTTGCGGGTCTCTCCCCTCTTTCTCAAAAACTACTACGTTGGCCATTGAAAAGGACCCAGAAGGAGAACCCTCCTCGGCCAGAGCAGAAAAATAAAGTTTCAAAACTGGAGCTAAGTCAGCGTGAAAGGTTTTGTAGAATTCAGCAGGGAGACCGTCTGGGCCTGCGGCTCGACCTGAGGCACATTTCTTGATAGCAGAGTGAATTTCTGAGACAGTAAAGGGTGTGTCCAAGGCCACTCTATCTTCGTCAGATAGGGTCGGTCTTTGTACCCCTGAAAGTAAGCGTTCAAATACATCTGGCTCAAAATCACATTCAGATTGATAAAGCCGAGTATAAAAATCACGAAAGAGTTCTAAGATTTCGGTATCTTTAGTGACCACCCCCCCCCCCCCCCCCCCGACGGATTGCGGAGGGCGGTAACACGCTTGGCTTCTTTTTGACCTTTTAGGGCATTTGCTAATAATTTGCCAGCACGATTATTTTCCCGATAATATAGCCCTTGTTGTGATTCAATATTTTTAACAGCAGCAGTGTACAAAAGCTGATTGTATTGAAAACGCAAGCGTTGTAAACGGAGTAAAATACATGGGTCAGTACGGGACGTGAGAAGACGCTCCCCAGCTTGTATCTGCTGCTCTAGAATCAGTAATTGCTGCTTTCTTTGTTTCCCCTGCCGAATTTGATAGCTAGTTATAGTTGCGCGGATAGATGCTTTAAAGCCCTCCCACCAAGCCCAGCTCGCTGTGTCATGGGGTGAGTTAAAATGAAAATAATCTTGGATAGCGGCCTTTATATCAACCTGAAAATCCTTTTGACCCAGTAAGGATCTATCAAAAAACCAAGCTCGGGGAGAATCGTCCCGCGCAGTGACATGTAATGATAAAGATATGGCAGCATGATCTGAGATATGGAGAGGATGAGTCCTAGTCGTGTCTACTTGAGAAATCAGTGCTTTGGAAATGAGAAAGAAATCTATTCTAGATTGGGAGTGATGGGGGGCAGAAAAGAAAGTGAACTCTAAGTCGGAGGGGTGAAGCAGCCTCCATATATCTACCAGCGCAAGATCTTGCATCAGAGCTGTAAGGGTAGCAAGACTCTTGGGTGGACTACTCGTTCTAGGCGGCTGTCTATCTATCAGAGGGTCTAACACTTGATTAAAATCACCACCAAGTATTAATGGAGTATTGGCAGAGGCCTGTGCCAACTGCGCAATACTAGCATAGTAAGCAGGGTTGTCCACATTCGGGGCATAAATGCAAATACATGTAAATTCACTATCTCCAACCTTAAGATGTACTCGGGCCCATCTACCCTCCTTGTCAGCGCTAGTATCAATGACAGTAGCTTGCAAAGATTTCTTAACCAGAATGGCTACCCCGCACCGTTTGGAAACGGCGGGAGAATAGGCAGCCACCGTGTAAGGCTTAACATTGAGTTTCAGTGTTTCAGCAGAGTTTAAGTGCGTTTCCTGAAGAAACGCTAAATCAGCATGCTCATGGCTAAGATAGCTAAGGATTTTCTTTCTTTTGATTGGACTATTAATGCCCTTTACGTTGAGTGATAAGATTTTACATAAGGCCATGTATACAAGTGAAAAATTCTGAGCATAATAGCGCACATAATTTCACAATGTCCCTCATATTGACTGTATCTGGCTGTACATATGGCATAAAAGAAAATAAGCTTAGATAATACAATGAAGCGCCCCACATTAAAAAAGAAAAACCGCAGCGCGGTAGAGAAGAAGCAAAACCCCAAAAATTACTGGCGACCATGTGTCTGCGGGGAGAAGCCCCAGAGAAGGCCGATATGGAGAGAAAAAAAAAAAAACACATAACCTGTAGGACTGTGCGTGCTCCGAATCCGACCGAGGCACACATCATGGAGGGATAGGAGACCAAAGGCAAAAAAGTCATAGAAAGAAAGAAAGAAAGTCCAGGTAGTCTCTGTGCTAGACTATGACCGCCGCATCGGGCCCTTCAAAATGGCGGACAGAGCCGGTAAATAAAAAGTCCAAGTCGTTGGATTAGCGCATCTGCTCTGCTTCTTTGGAGTCTAAAAATGTTGATAGTAGATCAGGATCTTCGAATGTCCTGGTTTGATTGTGGAGAGTCACTCGGAGCTTCGCGGGATACAACAGGCCAAAGCGAGCCTGTAGCTGTTGAAGTCGAGGGCGAAAAGCAAGGAGTTTCTTCCGTCGGTCAACGGTAGGCTTTGCCAAATCAGGGAAGAAGGAGACTTTGTGACCTTCAAATTCCAAATGATGGTTCGCCCGAGCAGCATTTAAAATTTGTTCCACTTGTTGATATCGTAGCAAGCGAAAGATAATAGGCCGGGGGGTCGTTCGGTTGAGCGCCATGTGGGTAGGAACACGGTGTGCACGATCGATTTCCAGTTCTTTATGAAAGGTGATCTTCAGCAGGGAGGGAAGAGTTTTGAGCAGGAATTCTCTCATATCTCCCGCTTCCACCCCCTCCGGTATTCCAATGAGCCTCACATTGTTGCGACGGGCTCGATTATTGCTATCTTCTAACTCCTTTTGAAGATTTTGTATCTGGCGCTCAGCCTTGTCCAGTGTGCCCAAGCGCACCGCGTGCGAGTCAAGGACCCCCGCCATATTGTCCTGCCGTAATGAGAGACTGTCTAGTCGGTCCTGGAGCACTCCAAAGTCTTCTCGCAGGGCTCTAAGCGCTTCTCCATTGGACTGCACCAGTTCCTTCACGCCGCGTATTTCCTCTAAAATCTCCAGGTGCATTTCGGGGTTTTCCCGAAATGGAACCATCTTCTGCGGGGAGGACACCTCTGTTTTGGAGCGTTTTCCGTGAGAAGAAGAAGGAGACCCGAAGTCCAAGCGCGCTGGTTTATGGGCCGCCATCCCCCCCCAAGGTACCCCGGTCAGCCCGGAGCGAAATAGTAATTTTGTATAGGTATTAAGTCAGGATTCTAAGTAGGCCTCTCGGGAGCTTCAGCGCGAAGCGTCTTACCCGCTGGACATCAGGCTCCGCCCCCCCTTTTCAGATATTCTAAGTAGATGACTTGGTCCATGGTACTATGGGTAATTCTCCATTTTCTCTCAAGTTTTCTGAGGTGGAGCAGGGAAGCTCGTAGCTCTGGGGAGAACCATAGAGCAGACTGTTTTTTAACAGCTCTGTTGTCAGGTGTAGTCTTTTTGATGATGGCCGGCTGTTGAGCATATAAGGAGAGGGTATCATTCCAGTTGGTCACCATTTCGTTAAGGTTGGCTGTTGGTCGAGCAAGTTTTGGGAGCGCGTACTTCATGATCATCTCTCTGTCTAGTTGCTTGAAGCGGGCGGCTCTTGATATCTCCGTTGAGTTTGAGCAGTGACCTGTGGTTTGTTGCGTTGGTATCTGAAATGTTATCAGGTTATGGTCTGACCAGGGAACAGGAGCGATGGAGGTCTCAATCTGTCTTATCATGCTCGTAACTGGATGGGGACGAAGATTAGGTCAAGGAGGTTCCCTCATTGATGGATGGGATCAACCACGACTTGCTTGTAATTAAGGTTGGACTTTGCTTCTAGGAAGGTTTTGGCTAGGGCGGGTTGGGTAGAGGCAAGATTAAAGTCTCCCAACAGCCAGTTAGGTTTGGATGGGTCTTCAGGGTTACAGGCTAGGTCAATGATGTCTGAGAGTTCCTCAGACTCAGCATCTGGTGTTCTATAAATGAGGTTAATTGTATTGAATTTATTGGTAATAGTTAGCGTGTTCAGGTGCTGTGTGCTCTTGGTTGAGTTAGCCCGATATTGTAGCGCTGTTTTTGCAAGTACTAGTACACCTCCACCTCTTCTGTTTTCCCTGTTACAGGTGTAGATCGAGAAATTAGGTGGTGTAAGGTGGTTTAGTATGATGTTGTCGGTGTCGGAGAGCCATGTTTCCGTGACCATTAGTATGTCTAGATTGTGGTTGGCTATTAGGTCTGTGATTACAGGCCATTTATTATGGGCCGAGCGTGCATTAATGAGTGCACACTTAAGGTCTCGTTGAGGCTTTGCATCATTGTCTTTTGTGTGGGTTGTGACTTCTAGAGATACATAAAGTAAGTGTGAATGTCTTCTATGAAGAGGGTTTGGAGGTAGTTGGTGCTGGTTATTGTAGTGTTTCCTGCTTGTATTGTGGATTAGTTGGATAGGGTTGCAGCAATTTGAAAGTGCAATGGAGTCATGGAATGTGCAGGCTAGCGTGTAGATTAGGGCAAGAGTAATTAACGAGGAGGCCATTTATATTGGTGCCAAGGGTTAGCTCTAAGACAATGAGTGTTGTGTTGGGGTGATAGTTGTGTTTTCTGGTGGGGAGAGGGGTAAGAGCAGGATAGTCAGATGAGCAGATCGGCATACAGGTAGAGACTGACTCATGTGTTTGAAACAATTTCCCGGGGAATCTAATATGGTACACAACTCGAGGGGATGATCTTGGAGGTTATGCTTAATATAGTTATACTTAGTACGATAAATCAGATACTTAGCATCAGATACTTGTAACAGATAGTTTGTAACAGATCTTTGTAACAGATACTTTGTACAGAAGTCTGAATTACATAAGGCAAGTACAGGGGAATAAGAAGACTTATGATATTGGCAGATAGGGTTTGCTCTATGAAATATTTGCAGTGTAATACAATTATTACTGGTTAGAGCTCAAGTACACTTACAGAGTTTGTTATGATGCTTGGGAGGCGTCATGGGCAAGTCTGCTTGATTTTTCATTTGGTTCATACACTCTGCTGATGTAGAGGTGGTACATCCGGTTTATCTAGGATCACGCCGTGCCGGAGGTGAGTTGGAGCGAATCTGGGTTGGTCGTGTGCTGAGAATCTAGAAAGCCTCCGAGTAGGTGTGTTGAGAGTTCGGGACAGACCGGTCTTTGTTTGCTCAAGCTGTGAATGCTCAGATGAGTAGGTGGGAGCTTGCAAGCCTGTTGCTGGGTTGAGTGCAGAGCCGCTGGGTAGGGCCGCAGCCTAAGGGCTGTGCCAAAGGGCCCTCTGGCGAGGCCCTCAGGCGCGGGACCGCAATGCGCGGGTGCGCCTGTGGCGCTGCTTTCTAAAGAGCATTAGGCTGCCCCGATTGGGCAGCACGATGCGATGATGCTGCTGCTGGGTCGGCTGGATGCAGGCAGCTCTTCTCCCTCCTGGGAGTGCTTCAGGCGGTGAGAGGCTTCGGTCCGGGTCGCGCTGATTTTTAAAGAGCAGTAGGCTGCTCCGATTGGGCAGCACGATGCAATGATGCTGCTGCTGGGTTGGCTGGGTGCAGGCAGCTCTTCTCCCTCCTCATTCCACTCAATCTGCCAAACCACCATCACTCTTCTATTTGACTACTGTAACACTATTTACCAAGGTCTACCTACCTATGTACTCCTCCCATTACAGCTCGCCCAGAATACTATAGCTCAAACCATCTTCCAAGCCTCAAAGCAAACCCACATTACACCTATCCTCAAACTTCTCCACTGGCTCCCCATCAGCTCAAGGATATAATACAAAGTCCTAACCATCATCCACAAGATCTTAGAAATCTTCAGAGCTCCTTCAAACATTAATTCACACATCGAACCCTGGCAGACCAAGATGAAAGAGCACTCAAAACCTCCTCAATCTTCCACTGCAGACTTGCAAAAGCAAACAAACCACATGACTAAGAGCATTCACACTATACGCCCCCACTCTCTGGAATTCTCTACCCCCTTCAATATGAAGCATCACATCAATCACAGACTTTTGTAAATGTTGAAGACTCATCTCTTCCAGGAACACTTTGGCAACAGATAACAACCAATCACAGAACAATATGATCCCACGCAAACAAACCTAATATCCCCCACACCACCCCCATAAAAACTCCGACAACCCTACACTCCTTACACTCCCCACCCCCTTACTCCATACTGTATATAGTTTTTCCAAATATCTAATCTCTAACTTCTTGAGCTCTCTAAAAGATGTTCACTGTTCTTTGTTCTTTCCAAAATGTTAAAATGTTCACTGTAAAATGTTCATAATGTTATATATAAATTGTTCATTGTATGCACTCAGTTCCATGTAAACTGTTTTGACTTGTAGCAAACTTGTATATCAAAATTTGTTAAATAAATATATTCATCGGTGATCTGGAAAAAAGGAGTGACAAATGAGGTCATCAAATTTTCAGATGAATCAAAATTATTTGAAGTCATTAAAACTGCCGAATATCTCCCTAGCTTGTCCTGAGGTAACTAAACCATTCAATACTGAGATAATTTAAATCACCTATTATTATTATGTTGTACATTTTGTTAGCTTCAATAATTTCTGTTGGCATTTCATCATCCATCGGTTAATTTTGGCTAGGGGGATGGTAGTATATCACCCACTGCCATTCCCTTCCCCTTTTTACATGGAATTTCTATCCATAAAGATTCTACAATGTATTTTGTTTCCTGCAAAACCTTTTTACTGTTTGACTCAAAGCCCTCTACCAATTTAAACTACCCTATTATAATTTGTACCCAGGTATCACAGTGTCCCACTGGCTATCCTCCTTCCACCAGGTCTCTGAGCTGCCAATTATATCTAACCTTTCATTCAGTACTTTATATTCTAACTCTCCCAGGAGTGGAGTGGAGGAATAGCTCCATGGTTAGATCACTGGCTTGGGAACCAAGCAACCAGGGTTTGATTTGCATTAGCACTTCTTGTGGTCTTGGGCAAGTTATTTAACCCTCCATTACCTCAGAAGAATCCAAGTTATTAATGTACATTACCAGGTTTAAGTTACAATGTAAACTGCTTTGACTAAAATGATAAAGTGGTATAAAAAACCTGTAAACTAAAATGTATTTTTAGAATGCTAGCATTTGCATACAGGCATTTCAAAGTTTATTGTTTATTCATATTAACAAGCTGGGATAATTTTGAATCTTTCAACTCTCTCTGCTTTTTACTTAAAGGCACCTGGATTACGTTTGCCTTTATTGGAACCATTCTATTGGGATTCCCTAAGATCCCCTAGTATCCTTCAAAGATATATCATTCTGAACCATGTGCTCTTGGGCAACTGTCAACTTTCCTCCATTATCTAGTTTTAAAGCTAGCAGCCTGGTTCCACCCTAGTTAGGGCGGATCCCATCTTTGCCCAGTTCCTAACAAATCTAACACCATCTTTCCTGCACCATTGTCTCATCCACACATTGAGACTCCAAAGCTCTGCCTGCCGTTTAGGTCCTGTGCATGGAAAGGGAAGGATTTCCAAAAATGATACCCTGGATTTCAGCTTTCTACCTAAATTTGGCTTCCAGAACCTCCCTCCCACACATTCCTATGTCATTGGTACCAACATGTACAAAGACAACATGCTCCTCCCCAGCAGTGTCTAAAGCCTTCTCTAAGTGGCATGTGAGGTCCATCACTTTCACACCAGGCAGACAATTTATTAGGTGATCCTCACATCCACCAGCCATCCAGCTATCTGCATGACCATTGGTTGAATTGCCAACTATAACCAGTGTCCTAACCCTTCACTCACTGATATGTGCCCCTGAAGACACATTCTTGGGGTGAGAAAATATTACATCACCTGGAGAACAGGTCCTAGCTACAGAATCACTTCCTGTCACACCAAGGTGAAGCTCTCCATTCAGGTGACCCCTCTCCTCTATGGCAGCAGAGAGGCTGCCAGACTGGAGGTAGGACTTTTCTACTATGTCCCTGAAGGTATATACAGTATCTCTCTGTCTGCCTCAACTCCTTCAAGTCTGCTATTCTACTACTACTACTACTATTAATCATTTACATAGCACTGCAAGACATATGCAGCACTGAACAGACATATATAAAAGATAGTCCCTGCTCAGAGCTTACAATCTAATCAAGGCAGACAGTACAATAGATGAGAACAAGGGTACAGTAGGGAACGGTAATGAAACCTAAGGAGAACAAAGGATTAAGATCCAAAAGCGGCCTGAAAGGATTAGTCTTTAGCATAGATTTAAAAAGGGGGAGAGATGAAACCCAACTTAAAGATAGAGGTAGTTTTTTTCAGTCATAAGGAGCAGCAAGGTGAAAGGATCGATGTCTAGAAATAGCTGTTGAAGAGAAGGGCATAGAAAGAAGCAAGCCAGAGGAAGAGCATAGTTCTCAAGGAGGGGTGTAGGGAGAGAGGGGAGAGGAAAGGTAGTGAGGAGCAGTAGAATGAATGCATTTATAGGACAGAAGAAGAAGTTTGTATTGGATATGGAAACAGAAGGGGAGCCAATGAAGTGATTTGAGAAAAGGGGTTATATGAGTATATTGGGGCTAGTGGAAGATTAGCCACGCAGCAGAGTTTTGAACAGATTGAAGGGGAGAAAGATGACTCAGAGGGAGACTAGCAAGGAGGAGGTTGCAATAGTTGAGGCAAGAGGTGACTAAAGAGTGGATACGTGTTTTATTAGTGTGTCCAGAAAGGAAGGGGTAAATTTTGTTAATGTTGTAGATAAAGAAATGACAGGTTTTTGCTATCTGTTGGATATGTGTGGAGAAGGAGAGGGGAGTCAAAGATGACTCCAAGGTTGCGGGCTGAGGAACCAGGAAGCAGAAGAGTGTTATCAACAGAGATAGAGAAGGGAGGAAGGGGGGAGGGGTAGTGGGTTTAGTGGGAAATATAAGAATTTTGGTTTTGGTCATGTTCAATTTCAAATGGCAGTGAGACATCCAGGCAGCGATGTCAGATAGGCAGGCAGATATATGGGTTTGGAGTATAAGAGAAATATCAGGTATAGATAGATAGATTTGAGAGTCATCAGCATAAAAATGATATTGAAAGCCATGGGAGGAGATGAGAGCACCAAGGAACTGGGTATATAGAAAGAAAAGTAGAGGGCCTAGAATAGACCTTTGGAGTACACCAACTGAGAGAGAGGAGGAACCGCCAGAAGAGACACTGCACATCGTGTATGTTTTAGAAAAGGCTCCACATTTGACCAAGCCTTTTTTATAATACTGCCAGAACTGTGTACATCCCAAACTTAATGTCTCAATTCCATCTCACATACTATCAAAAATTTTGCCTTCATGCGTTGTAATTTTCAAAAGGCAAGTATTTGCATACTTTTCCTTAGGAAACTGGTTCAACTTATGCACATACATGCTGCACAAGTAGGTGGCCTATTATAAAATTTATTTTTTTATTTATTTAGTGTACACTTATATCCCGCTACTTCCAGCGATCAGCAGCGGTATTCCAACAGAGAAATAGAGTGGCTGTACTGGCCAGAATTTACAATACACAGGATGATTAGTGGAAGAGGTACAGTTCACAGCACACAGGGTTAAGGTTTAGACAAATTGAGAAGGGAGTATTTACAATTAGTATTTACAAAAGCAGTTACATATTTACACAAGCAGGTACATATTATACCCAGGTAAAAAATACCCTTCCCCCCTTTCTAAGTCATGTGGGAGGTAATTTTGTAAACTATCATGCAGTTAACTGCGTTGCCATGCATGTATTTGGGTCCTATTTTATAACATGGAATACATGCATACTATACTTTATAATATAGGGACGTAAAGATGTGCCTGAATCTAGTTACGGCAGTCACATCAGTAAATGCTCACCCCTAGATTTGTCAGAAACATATGTAAATTATAATATTTTATAACTTATGTAGGTAAATTTAGGCCACACCTATGCTCCCCCCAAGCTCCAACCTTGTGCACACCCAAGCTGAAACAATGGGACTTACATGCATGCTTACAGACTAGTGGACACCTAAAGAATACACATAAGCCCCTATTAATGTACATACGTCCTTTAAAAAAGGGGCTTATGCACATAACTTTCTGCGCTTTCCTTATAAAATCAGCCCCTAAAGGCCCAGTCAAGAGTGCTGAACACTGGATATTCTTTTGCCATACATGTTGGTAGTGGTGGTAGGTGCCTTATCTGTCACCACGGCAAGATGTAGAGGTGGTTCACATTTGCCATCTGTGGCCCATGGTGCCCTATCTTCCCCGGTGGCCTTCCATCCACATGATGGCCAGGCGTAACTTTGAGAGCTGACAAATTTCGGAGTCTTGCTCAGGTCCATACTGTATATACAATAGTAAAAAAAGTTTTAGTTGCAATTAATTCTAAAAATATGATAAAACCTTTTTTAAAATGTGCATCACGATGAGTTATTGCTGCACTGAAAGAAGATACGATGTAATAAATACAAATGATGTTATACGGCAAATTTGAAAACTGTGTAGGATTTTCCCAAACGTTTTACACAAAAATGATGTGATCTATCAGGGTGTTTAATTATAGTTTTGTTACTCTGAACAAAGATTCATGATAATTCTGAGAAAGGTAAAATGTAGCATTTTCCTTAGGGATTTGATGTACATCAATTTTTGCTGCCTTTTTATAGAACATGAAATGTAGCAATCAGTCTCCAGTGTCAAAAACTGTTCTGGTTGCAAGACAGATGGGACTTTCAAAATGAAATGTACCTATGACTGTTTGCTACTATATATAAAACGTCTCATTTAGTCTCATCTGTGATTTTCCAAGAGGAAAATGTTATCAGAAGTAATTTATCTCAGTCTTACAAGTTTGCATCATTGTACGAACATCTTGAAACAATTCTGAGAAGATATTTTTCTTTGCAATAAAATTGCACTGTTATATTTGAAACTCTGTGAGGGTTTTAAGCATGTTCATAGGCTGTCTCATGGGGTCTATAAAAGTACATTATTAGTGGCTGTAAGAAAACGAATTTAAATAACATATACCTCCTTGAATATATTGCTACAACTTTAAGCACTTCAGAAAGTCAAAAAGAGGAGAGAAATGACACAATTGTAGCTCAGCTCACTACGCCACAAGAGGGAGGGCTGTACTTTGCAAGAAATTTTATAAGGATTTTTTGTGGGTAAAGACTGTTTTACATGTGTGAAAGGCCTCTGACAAAATTACTCCATGGATTATGTGCAGTATAGATGTGTTTGAAGACATAGGGGCACTTTTATGCACCTAATGCGGCAAAAGCACTGAAATGATGGCACGTTAGGTGCAACATTGCCGTGTTAACTGTCAGGGGCTTGAAAAGCACTTCCTTGTCAGTTAACGTGAAGCCCTGTCCCATAGTGCACACGGTGATAGTGTCAGTGCACCTACCGCTACCTATTGAAGTGGTGTTAGGTGATTCCACAGTAATGCAGGTAGCATGCAATGTGACTCCCATGCTAAATGCACAGAGAGCACCATGTCCAGTCTCCGCCCCAACCCTGCCCACTCACACCCTTAACGCGTGTTGGATAGTTAGCGCGGAAATTGTCATTCACTAACTGCCATGTCCCTGTGCGCATTCAGTCCCATAATTTGGGTGGTGCAGAAAAGGAGTCACCAAGTACTCACAAAGTTGTCAGTGGTGTACCGACCCTATTTAGCACCTGGAGCACACCATTTCAATGCTCCCTGCCCCCATGATGCCTGCCCCACTGCATGCGCTCAGCAAACTTACTATAACTCCTTTGCAGGCTTGCCTCACTGTCTTCATTCCAGGCCCGGCAGCTGTTTGCTCCAGGGCCGAAGTCTTGCAATAACTTTGGAAGCAGTTTGGCAAGCTGGCAAACAAGTTAAAGCAAGTTTGCCTCACGCGTCACCGATGTGTGGGCCCAGAATTTGGCAACTGCACTCCCTTCTGTCTGGCATCTGGGGCAGACAGCATCCACTGCCCTGCCCTTGGTGTGCTGCTGATGTGTGCACGTCACTTACATGCAGTCCTACCTGCTCTCTCGAGATCATCTCCCGAGTAGATGGAAAGGTACACGGGTGCATTTTAAATACAATTGTGCAGGTTTTGTGAGACTATTTTAAAAAGACACATAGGTTCTCATGTGTCTTCCTAAAATAGTCTCAAAATAGGTATCAACTTGGACTTACAACCTAAGTGATCTGTTATAAAATTACCCTCATAAAGGCTAAAGATTAAAAGATTGTGGACATGGAGCCATTTTGCTTCGATTAAATGTTTATTGCTATTCACTTTCTTCTATTTAGAAACCAATAGATTATAAACTGGGGATGGTTTAGTTGTCCCATTAATGGCTAATGTTTTAACTATGGAAGAGCATATTTCATTCTCATTATTGCTAAATTTAGGAAGCAGTATGATTGCCAATGTTAGTCCACCTTGAAACGGAAGATTAAAAGTCAGCAATCAAGTTCTAGGTAGTGGCACCTTTTTATTGGACTAATGTAATACATTTGTATCTAGCTTTTGTTAAAGCATCTTCATCAGGTCATTGCAGAATGTCCATTTCACCAGGTTAATGGCATTATTATTTTGTATTGACCAAAGGAAAGGGGCATAACTCACAAATGCAACCTTGGGCCGGAAGGACTGGGGTTTCTAGTCCCACAGGTGCTCCTTGTGGTCTTGGGCAAGCCACTTAACCCTCCATTGCCCATGTTCCCTATAGGTATTAGTGTATGTGTCTCATATCCCCGCGTGTTAAATGTATCCCCCAATTGTGTTGTGACCACTTTTATTAAAGGATAAGGTGGTATACAAAACTGTCTAAAAAATAAATAAATGCTATTCCAACAGAAAGATGTTTATTTCTACATAGTTCAGGAAGTAGTTTAACCTACTTCTAATTGCAAATATTTTTTTTTAACTTCTATATTGCTCCAATTGCCTTTTTTTTTTTTTAGAGAAGAACTTGAAATGACAGGATATAGGCATCCCTCATCTTCTCCCAAAGGGGATACAAAGATCCTAATGATCTTTCCTTAATAAAAATTGTATTTCCTGCTATCCTTTTGGAAAGGGTAATCATGGAGCCCACATATTTATATTCAAATGATAACTGTATCACAGAGATCTCTGGAATCAAAGCACTCAACTGTCCGGAATTCCAATGAATACCTAAATCCTTCCACTTCTAGTATAGATAGTATCGATATTTATCCAACCTCAAGGAACTATTGGACGTTTTCTTGGATGGCAATAACTATCTACCTCTATACTGTTGGACTAAGATCCTCTGATTATATCCCACAGAGAATGGACAAGGGGGTTTCTTAATTCCATCCTCTTTCCCTCCATTCTACAGATAACTGATACATAAGTTGTTTATTCAACCCATCTTTACTATTAACCTTTTGGCAACAGATTCTACAGCTGAATTGTATGTTGACTTAAAAAATACTTTCTTAAGTTTGTTTTAAATCTACTAGCTCATTCCATGAACTGTCCCCTACTTTTAGTATAGGCTTTCCCAAACCTGTCCTAGAGAGACCACAGCCAATTGTGTTTCAGGATATCCATAGTGAATATCCAATGTATTCAGATTTACCCCAAGCCTATTCATTGTGGATATCATGAAATCAGACTGGCTCTGGAGTCTAACTGGTTCTACGAAAGGCTTGGGAAAAGGGCTGTACCAAAGGCTGAGTGGCAGTGTGGCTACAAAGGCCGCAAGTACAGAAAGGACACCAATATCATTACTGGGTTTCCAAGAAGCTCAAAAAAAGTCATTTACTGCACATGGCTGAGACAGAGGGGGACGGGGGCACCAGATTCATTAGTCACACAGGGTGCATTTCTAGCTTGCTATGATCCTACTTGGGAAGCCTTATCCTAGAAATTTTTGAAGGAGTAAAAAAACATTTTCTATTAACTTGTTCCACACCATGCATGATTTAATAATGAAGCCATTTTAGAATGGGTGTGTGGCATCTATATATGTAAATAGTAGCAGATACATGTATAAATGGAATCACATGTAAATACTGCTTTTACAGTGCTGCTGTTTACAAATGTAGATACCACAGGATACGTAGATTGTAAGGAGGCTCGTTCTGGGTAGCCCAAAACTATGAGCCAAATATGTGGAACCCTTAGTTAGATGACCAGTGAGAGACTATGAGGCACATTCCAAGTTGGCAGCCCAGGCCCCTGTGCACCAGATCAGAAGCGGGACGCACAGAGGCAGACCCAATTCTGATCGCACAAGGGGCTAGACGTGCCCCGTGGGATCGGAATCGGGTCTGGGCCTGCACATACAGTCCCCAGCTGAGCTAACTCAATCAGGCTCCTGAATGGAGCCGCAGTGCCATGGCGTCCCATTGCCATGGCACCGCAGCTCCATTCAGGAGCCGCGCTCCATCTATGTTCCTTTCCCTGCACTTGTTCCTTTCCCTGCAGTCTAACCCCTGATCTGGCCTCCCATGGCCAGGGTCGGGCTGTGGAGAACCCCCTGCACCCCCTCGTCCCACTTCCGCTGCCTGGGCCTGCAGTCCCCTGTTGTCCAGGGGGACTTATTCTACCTCTGAGGTGGAATAAGTCCCCCATCCAGTCTGACGGCCCTGGACATACAGGACTGACTTCAGAATCGGCCCTGTACATCCGGGGTCACAGATCACCCACTGTCTGCCCTCACCCCACCTCCTCAATGCCCCCTCCTGCTCCCAGCTAAGCCTCCCCATGCAAACTCCTTGTTCGTATGGGGAGGCTTTCATCAAGGATGGCAAGGGAGCAAATAAAGACATCCATTCCCGCTATTCACTTGTTGGAATAGTCCCCTATCTGGATAAGGGCCCTGACTGTGATATTCAGCAGCACTAGCCAGATAGTGGAGGGAGGAGTGGCTTAGTGGTTGGGGCAAGTTACTCAGAAGGTTAGGGGTTCAAATCCTACTAGAGGACAGCAACCTTAGGCCAGAAGGACTGGGGTTTCTAGTCCCACAGGTGCTCCTTGTGGTCTTGGGCAAGCCACTTAACCCTCCATTGCCCATGTTCCCTTTAAGTATTAGTGTATGTATCTCACATCCCTCATGTTAAATGTATCCCCCAATTGTGTTATGACCACTTTGATTGAAGGATAAGGTAGTATACAAAACTGTCTAAATAAAAATAAATTTAAAAAAATTGTGCCATTACACCTGCACTATCCAGTTGCTATAAAAACAACAAGTCTCAAGTAGCAGGAAATGCTTGTACTAACTTTAGAATCACCAAAGTCCGGTAGCTCTTAAGGCAGTATAGCCGTGGGAGCAAAGAAGAATATCCCCCTGCCTGTAAAAGTGGGAAGTGAGTGGTGACTGGGGCTGGAGAGAGACAGATTGGGTCTGCGGAGAATGGGGGTGGGGGTAGGGGTAGAGGTGGGGTGGGGTGGGGTGGGGGAAATGGAAGAGACTGAAAGATGGGACTGGAAATGGGGCTAGACTGTGGGAGAAGGGAACTATGATTGTAAGGAAGCTGATACAGGATGGTATTGGGACTGGAAGGGGGCTATATACAGTAGTGTGGGGGGGGGATTGAGACAGAAGGGAGCTGACACTGGTGTGGTACTAGGACTGGAGCAGGGCTAGCCAGTGGAGGGGGGGGACTAGGTTGTAAGAGAGCTGATAATGGGGATGGTATTGGGAACAGAAGGGGGCTAGAAAGGGTGGGCACTATAAGGGAGCTGACACTGGGGATGGTACTGGGACTGGAAGGGGGCTAGACAGTAGGGGAAGACTGGGACTAGAAGGGAGCTGAACCTGGATGGCTGGGAACACAAGTGACTGGCACTTGCGATGGGACTGGAAGGGGACTAGACAGTGTGAGGGGTGGGACTGGGGCCAGAAGGGGGTTGTCACTGAGTATAGAAATGGGACTGGAAGGAGCTAGATAGTGGGGGAGGAGAGCTGGGACTGGAAGGGAGTTGACACTGTGGGTGGTACTGTGATTGGAAGGGTGCTGAGGGATAATCATAGAGATTTGAGGTGGCAAAATCAGGGACTTGGGAAGTGGGTGCAGAGGTTAAATGAGAGGATGAAATAATGAGGGACATCACTGTAGGACTCTGGCAGTAAGCAATGTGGGGGAAAACAAGGAAAGAATGAAGATTAGGGACTTGGGGGAGGGGGAATGCAAATGAGTAAGAGTCAAAGTCAGGAACCAGAGATGGGAGGCTGAAGAGACTGAGTAGGAATTTGGGGACAACTGCACCTAGTAATTGTTAGATATGAGGGAGATTGTGGTGTGGAGGTAAAATAATAGGAAAGAAAGGTTAGGGGAGGTTGAGACCTGTGTGAATGATCTAGAGGACTTGAGAGAGGGTGAGAGATGTGAAAGGGGATGAATCTCTGAAGAAGGAGAGAGAGGGTAGAAATGTGGCTGGGGAGATGGTGAAAGAATAGGAGGGGATGAGAGACTAAAGAACAGGCCAGGGGTTAAGGAGGGACGAATGACAGGGAAGGGCTAGGGTTGGTAATGGGATCAAAGGCCAAGGATGACAGATGAAGGTTGAGGGAGTGAGAATAAAGGATAGAAATAGGGAGCTAGGGAATGAGTAATGGTAAAGAGGATAAAGAAAGCAGGGTAATGAGAGAGACAGTGACGGCAATAGAAGCACCAGAGAAGGGGTAAGAATGGGAGATGGAAAGCTAGTAGATAGGTGAGAGGTAAAAAGCATGAGTGGAGTGTAAGGAGTAAAATCTGGATATGAGTGGATAGGGAGGCAGAGAAGAGAGAAAAGGAAAAAAAATAATGAAAAGAAAAGATCAACATCAAAGACATGTAGAGAAGGAAGAAAAGAAGATGGGAGGAGAGAGAAGAAATGGGCATAAGGAATGTGGAAAAGAGAGTGGAACCAGTTCAGTTGAAAAATAAAATGGTCAGACAAATAAGGCAGAAAAAATAATGTTATTTTCAATTTAGTGTTTGGCACATGTCAGTTTTTTAATTAACATTCTGTCTTTATATGCATCTCTTTCTGTTTCTCTGGTATTACGCTGCATGCAGAGCCTGACTTCTCAGGGGTTCAGTGGAATTTTTGTCTACATATTTCTCTTTTTGGTGAGAGTATGTTCTAAATGTGAGACTAAGCAATGAGTATGCATATAAGGCTCTGTAGTAATCTGGCTTGTTCAGTTGTCCTGGAAGATGCAGGATTTTCTAGTGCTCACAGCAATATTTGTGGTGCTACCCTTTTCTAAGTAGGCTCTTTGTTGTGGGAATTTTGGAAGTTAGTGCTTTTATGGAATGGTAGATTTGGGACAATTTCTCCAAATGGGTTAGTTTAGTACATACCATGACAGTTATGAACCTCAGGCAGCATTTTCAAAGGCATTTACACAGATAACTGCCCTAGTTACCCATGCAAATGCCTTATCCGGGATTTTCAAAAGTCACCTACATGGGTAGTGCCTTTCGAAAATCCCGGATAATTCCCTATGCACCCAGATGCTATGCGGTTAACATCCGGACATGTTGGGACATTCTGGGGCAGAACAGGGGTGGAGGAAAGGGCTAAGTGGGTAGTAGTGATTTTCGATGCTACCCGCTTAGCCCTCTGTGCCTTAAAGTTAGGCGAGGTTTTTCCTCGGCTATCTTTAAGGTGCAGAGGCTAAGCGGATAACATCGAAAATCGCTGCTACCTGCTTAGCCTAAGCAGCTGCTGGCGCATCCAGCATTACCCGGATTTTCACTTCCGTTGCCTGCCTAAATCAAAATCAGGCCCCTCATTTCTAAGCCAGGGGATCAGGAGTATGATCTCAATCTCATATTTAGTGCTAATGCTCGGCATCACACTTGCATTGTGTTAAAGAGAGCCTCTCTCTGGAATTCGTAAAAATGTTATTTGTATGGGTAATTTATCAGGGTGTACTTCGAAATTCTTCTTAATTAAGCCTATGGCACACAACAGGATAGGAAGTAACTCGGTATCTTTCTGCTACATTTTCTTGGTCTCTGATATTCTCCCTCTCAATGCAATTCATGGAATAGTCGCTTGGAACTGATGCTCCATAATCAATGCCATTCTGGGATTGAGTCCTGTCTTGTAGTGCCCTGCTCCAGTCCCAGTACCACTGTAGCTTCCATTCTGCTTACACCCAGGGATAGCAGTGACTTTCCCCAAATCTCTCGTAATAATAATCTACTGACTTTTTCTCCAGGAACTTGCCCAAACCTTTTTTAAAACCAGTTACACTAACTGCTTTTATCACCTCCTCCTTTTTTGTCGGATTTATAAAAGAGCTATGCAACCGTACATGTGGAGAGAGAGCGGTGGTAGTATCTGTAGCAACAATAACAGGCAAGATAAGAAGCATGACAAGCTAAATGGTTGTAAACTTTGTAGACCTTTTTTTGGTTAAATAAATAAATACATTGATTTTGTTTGCTTCGATCACATTAACCCTTTGACTATCACAGCCTCCTCATATGATCTTAAATATTTACTCCTCAGTACTTGTTTTTATTCCAACTAGGCATTTTCCCCTTCCATGCAATTTTCTTCTTTCAGTATTTGTTTTGAAAGAGAAATACTAGCATCATGTGAACAGAGTTCATGAAGGCCTTTTGGTAAAGGGGTGGTGCAGCATACCATTAATAGTAATGAGGGAGGACACCGATCCGTAGGTTGCAGGGGAGGCATTAGAGATCCTAGCACCGGCCCTGATGTCGCTACACCACTAAACATGCCATGCAAGTCTTAGGGAATTCTACCACAAAAAGGACATAAGTAGCCTAGCAGCAGGCTCTCCACACTGCCAAAGATACTAAACAGAAAGCCCTGAGTCATATGTCACCTGGCTGTAGAACAGGCATGTCATACCATGGAAGATGCCAAACCATGAGTACAAACATAATAATTTATGTATTCATTGTGCATGCCTTGAGTTCAGATTTACAAAAGGTTCCATGGGCCCCTCCTTGCAAATAAATATGTAAGGAGCAAGCACAAAACACTGTGCGCATGCAGCCGAAGGAAGACTTTTTCCCTTTCTCTGCCTGAGTTGCAGGGCCGGCAGAAGCATCTTGAAAGCAACTAACAAGCCCTTTAAATGTGAGCCCAGTTGCCCAGACTCCTATAAGACCTTACTGCATTTTATGATAACTGTTAGACAATTAAAGACTTGCAGGGAAGGCTTTGTGGCTTTGCCGGTTGTCCCTCCATCAGGCAGCAAGGGGGCAGGATGAGGGAGTCCCATGCTAGAGGCACTGGAAAGTATGGATGTAGTTGGCCCATGATAGAGTATGTACAGCCAGTGTGCTGCAATATAGGGCTCCCCTCTCATCCATCCTGACCCAAAGAGTCAGGACTTCAACTCTCACCGTCGATGCCAGTGCTGCAAAGGATCATTGGAGCAGGTGCTGTAGTGAGTGTGGAGCAGTGGCTAAGGGCACAGGGGGTGGAAACCAGCTGGTTGATTATAAAACACCAGGCCACTTAGGCAATGGTGCACTTTAGCAAGGGGTCAAGGGGAAGGCTGTAAAGCACAGCAAGCAGGGGATTGTCTGTACTGAAGATAGCCAGATAGGCAGCAAGAACCCCACAGTTTGAAAAAAGAAAGGCCTTCCAATTCTTCAACAAACCTAGTTGTGGCCTGGCTGAGGTGAGAAGGGTTAGAAGAGTTTATTACTCCATGTCTGCTGGCCTGCATTGTCTTGCGAGGAGAGGAAGAGAAAGAGACTAGAGCAGAGGGGTCGGGGCAGGGTGTGTTGAGTAGCATAGGGCTAAAGGTTTGCTGAGAGTTCCCAGCAGGGCCATACCAAGCTATAATCACGCCCTGTGCGACTTGCACATCAGACATGCGCTCCCACCTCCTCCCCATACCTCCGTCAAGCCATTGCCTGCTCTTGCCCTGCTGCTTCTGCCCTCTGTTTCTCCACGGCAGTGCCGGCAGCAGGGAAAGAATGCAAACAAACCCAGTCCAGTGAACGAAAAAGCACAGCTACCCACTAAAAGTCCACCAGAAATATATTAAACCTGCTCCTAATCTGTTTTATTTTTTTTTTGTCGAAGCGAGCCGGAGGAAGGTCGATATAGAAAAACGACCCTCTCCAGACGGCTAGCTACTTTTTAATCAATTAGGTTCTCCACCCAAAATTGTGAATATTAAACACACTTAGCTGACCATTGAAGACCACATTCAAAAAGTCCACTCTCACTCGCTGCTATGTTGGCATGACGTGCACGTTTCGGGCATTTGCCCTGTATCAAGTGCTTGACTCAAATCTCCACAGATGGCAACGATGCTGTCGAACGCCGTCAGCGCGGCTCAGGTTGAAACAGTAACAATGACTGAATGGGTGCATTTTAAAGGGAGAAACAACCAATCAGAGCAGGAGGATCCCCACCAAACAGGGAAAACCCTGCCCTAATTGGATAACTAGACAAAGCAACGTCACAGGACACTCAACCAATCGATCTCACGATTGAGGCCACTCGGTTCTACCATATCCATTGAAAAAATCCATTTTTGTTCATGCCGCTGAAGTCTATTTTCTCTGTCGCCACCACGCGGATTCAAGGGGACATGATCAAAGATTGTCCAACGAAGATCCTCAAAAACATGATGGAAAGCAAGACAATGGGACACAATTGGTGCAGATACAATGCGCTGCCACAAACGCGAAGCATGCTCCCCCAAGTGTTTTTTCATTTGCCGAATAGTCCTACCTATATAAACCAAGCCGCATGGGTATTGTATAAAGTAAACAACATAGGATGAAGAGCATGAAGTATCCCACCGATGTTTGTAAAGTTTCAAGGTCTTCAGATGGCACCATGTAACCCCTGAAAGGGTTAAAGCACAAAAACCGCAGGCATTACAAGGGGTATGACCCGTCAGCATCTCTGGCAATGGCGCTCGATCCTGAAACAATGATGTCCGAGCCAAACGATCATTAAGATTGGAACCTCTGGAAAAAGCAATGCGTAGGGGTACTTTAAAACAATCATGTAACTGTAGAACTGACCAGTGTGTATGCAAGATCCGTAACACTGCCGAACTACGGTCAGTGTAAGGTAAAACCCCCGTAATCAATGTCTCCCCCCTAGACACTTCATTATGGTACTGGGGATCCAAGAGCCAGTCCCTATGCACATGAAGAGCTCTCCGATAAGCTTTAGAAATCACTGACAATGGATAACCCCTATCACGAAGACGCTCCCAGAGGTCAAAGGCTTGTGTTTTAAAATCCTGTAAGGTATGGCAAATTCTTCTCAACCATAAAAATTGTCCAAAGGGTAAGCCCCTTCGTAAAGGGCTAGGATGAAAACTCCGAAAATGCAACAGACTGTTGCGTTGAATAGGCTGACGGTAAAGAGTGGTAGATAAGTGATCCACGTCGATGGAAATCTGCATATCCAAAAACTCAATACTGGTCGGGCTAATATGTGCAGTAAACTGAATATTACTCCTTAAGGAATTAAGCCAGGCAATAAAGGAATGGAGTGAAGGGAGATCAGACGTCCAGATGAAAAAAATATCATCAAGAAAACGCTTCCACAGCAAAACTTTCACAAAATCTGTGGAGCATTCAATCATATGAACCTCCATATCTGCCATATAAAGAGTAGCAAGAGAGGGCGCTACAGTTGCGCCCATCGCAATGCCCATAATTTGCTGATAAAAATGCCCTCAGATAAAAAATAGTTTCTAGTTAGCACAAATTCCATCAATTGGATTAAAAAAGACCGAGGCAAGCGAGCTGGAGCAAAAACAAAAAGGTTTTTCAACAGGTTCAACGCTTCCACCTGATTAATATTGGTGTATAATGCCACAACATCCAAAGTGACCAGGAATGCACCAGCTGGAACAGTGACAGTAGACAAAATCTGAACAAGTGCTTAGAATCCTTTAGAAACGAAGAAACCCGACAAGCTTCTTGTTTTAAGAAGACATCGCAAAAGATGGAAAGGGGTTCCAACAACGAATGTCTACATGATACAATAGGCCGCCCAGGGGGTGAGGTAACTGACTTATGAATCTTCGGTACCATGTACATAATGGGAACCACTGGATGAGAGGTCAACAGAAAGGAATGTTCTTTCTGGGTAATCCAGCCATTCTGCAAAGCCTAACTGATTAAAAAGTAGCTAGCCATCTGGAGAGGGTCATTTTTCCATATCGATCTTCCTCCGGCTCGCTTCGACAAAAAAAATAAAACAGATTAGGAGCAGGTTTAATATATTTCTGGTGGACTTTTAGTGGGTAGCTGTGGCAGCAGGGAAAGAGCAGAAAGCAGCTGGCTAGAGGTGGAGGAGAGTGAGCATGCCCGATGTGTAAATCGCTGTCATTTTAAGCAGATATGTCCCTCCCTGCTCTGACATCATGTCACAGGAGGGAGGGACCGACCTGCTTAAAGTGCTGCGAAAAGGCTTAGGGGGCACATTTCAGCTGTCTGCTGTTGCCCTGCTGCTGCTGAGAGAAGAAAAGGTGGCAGCGGCAGGGCAACAGCAGGCAGCTGAAATGACCCCCCAAGCCTTTGCGCCCTGTGCGGTTGCACCGCTTGCACAGGGCTAAGTATGGTCCTGATTCCCAGTACCCTTTCAATGTCCCTGCTGAGTAATTCTGCCTAAGCTGCTCCTTTACCCTCTCAAAAGTTCCTTGGTTAGGTAGAGACATATAGCCTAACTGTGGCCTGGAGACACTGAGCAAATCCAGAGCAAATCTTGGAGATTTAGATGCTTGAGTACTTAACTGGCAAAGGAGCAATAATTGGCTCAGAGTACATCCGGGGCTGGATCTGCGCTGTGCAGAGTTGGAAAGATAGGCCTAGTGAATACAGCTTTACTTCAGAGTAAATAAAATATAAGTTTAAATATAAATAAAATATTTTTAAAGAGGATGTGTGTCTGCTGGGATCCAGCATGCTGTGTGTGTTGCTATCATAAGAACATAAGAAATGCCATACTGGGTCAGACCAAGGTCCATCAAGACCAGTATCCTGTTTCCAACAATGGCCAATCCAAGTCGCAATTCCTGGCAGGTTCCCAAAAAGGCACAGAGGTTCCACAATGCTCATCCTAGGATAAGCAGTGGATTTCCAGGGTCCTCTTTAATAATGGTTTATGGATCTTTCCTCCAGGAACTTGTCCAAACTTTTTTAAACCCAGCTACACTAACAGCTTTTACCACATCCTCTGGTAATGAATTCTAGAGTTTGATCACGCATTGAGTAAAAAAATATTTTTTCTTATTAGTCTTAAATGGGTTATATTATAGCTTCATTGCATGTCCTCTAGTCTTTCTACTTTTTGATGGTGTAAACAATCAATCTACGTTTACTTGTTCCACTCCATTCATTAATTTATAGACCTCTATTATATCCCTCCTCAGCCATCTGTTTTTGAAGTTGAAGAGCCCCAACATTTTAAGTCTCTTCTCATAGGGGTATCCTTCCATCTCCTTTACCATTTTTGTCGTTCTTTTCTGTACCTTTTCTAGTTCTGCTATATCCTTTTTAAGATACGGCGACCAGAACTGTACACAATATTCAAGGTACTGTCGCACCATGGAACGATACAGAGGCATTATAATATCCTTGGTTTTATTCTCTATTCCTTTCCTCATAATTCCTAGCATTCTATTTGCTTTCTTGGCTGCTGCTGCATACTGAGTGGAGGGCTTCAACATATTATCCACAATGATGCCTAAATCTTTTTCCTCGGTGGTGCTTTCTAAGGTAGTACCTTGCATCTTGCAACCATAGTTTGGGTTGTTCTTTCCTAGGTGCATAACTTTGCACTTGTCCATATTAAATTTCATCTGCCATTTCATTGTAGTCTTCCAATTAATCAAGGCCCTCTTGCATTTTTTCACAATCCTCTTATGTTTTAAAAACGTTGAATAATTTTGTGTCATCTGCAAATTTGATCACTTCACTCATTATTCCTATTTCCAAGTCATTTATGAATATGTTAAAAAGCAACGGGCCCAGCACAGATCCCTGGGTACTCCGCTATTCACATTTCTCCATTTTCTGCATTTCCTGTATACTGTTATGGAAATTAGTAGCCTGTGTCCATTGCAGTGAAACACAGTTTGGGTGTGTGCGGTCGTGATTACAGCAGTCTGTATGTGCTGCTGTGAGGCCAGCAGTCTAGGTAAGTACTGTCATGAAATGAGAAGTCTGTGAGTGTGCTGCTGTGAAATGAGCATTTTAGTATGAGGACTGCTATAAAGCTGGCAGTGTGTGCTGACTGCTATAAAGCCAGAGGCCTAGCTATACTGCTGTGAAACTTACAATGCTCCTAGAAAGCTAACAGTTTGTCTATGTTGCTAGGAAGCTAGAAGTCTATAGGGATGTGCATTCCTTGAAACATGGCAAATATCAATGAAACTTCCTAGTTCATTCATATCATTTTTAATCCCAAAAGGGCACAAAAATCCACAATTCATTTTCCCCTCCAGTTTTATCACAGGCTAGCCTTAAACCAGTAACCTTGGAGTTGGAATGCAAGCATTTTGCAGAAAAGCTACCACATCTGCATGGGGATGGGTTCTAGCCAGCCTGCTCTTAACTCTGCTGATGATCTCCCTTACCGTTTCCTGATTGGCCCAAAGTTTGTCTGATATGGAGAACTATGGAAAATGCTAACCAGATTTTTTTCCTTGTGAATCTATTGACTTCTGCTATAGATATTTATTCCAAACATTTTTTCTTTTGCCATATTCTGTGCCAAAAATTTTATGAAACCATATCTAATTAACAAATCTCAATTAACTAAAGTATAGCAAATTACCTGGACCAGATTGTATACATCCCAGTGTGCTGAAAGAACTCAAAAATTAAACTGCAGATCTACAATTAGTAATTTGTAAACTATTATTAAAATCATCTACAGTACCTGAAAACTGGGGAGTGACCAACATTATGCAAATTTTTAAAAAGGGTTTCAGGGATGATGAAGAAAACTACAGAGCAGTGACCCTGATATCATAAAGCATTATAAAGGACAAAAATACTGGTGTAATGGGACAAAGCCATTAAGCATGGATTTAGCCAAGGAAGTCTTATCTCACTAATCTGTGACTTTTTTTGAAGTTGCAAATAAACAGGTGAGTCAGTTGATGTGGAGCCCGATTCTGGAAGCAGGATGTCTGGGCCGTCTGGACGTCCTCGCTGAAGACAGGAACCAAATTTGGGCCCAAGGACAGACCAGCATACCCATCCTGCCTGCGGGGACATACTCCCCACAGATGCCCCAGACTGCCGTGGCTCCGGACCTCAAGATCCCCACTACCTGACCCATGGCTGGCCCAGTAGGTCCAGCAGCACGTACAGGGCTGTGACCTGAGTCGGCCCTGTACATGCTGCCGGGCGGCCCTCCCCCGCTCTGCCTATGATCCTGCCCCCTCCCGCCCCCACTGGCTCTCCCTGTGCCAGAGCACAGGACGTATAGGGACAGCCAGTGGGGGAATAGGGTTTAGGCAGATTGCAGGGCTGTACATCCCGCCAGGACGTGCAGTCCCGCAACCCACATTATAGAATGAGAGCCATAGTGTATCTGGATTTTCAGAAAGCCTTTGGCAAGGACAATCATGAGAGACTCTTGAGGAAATTAAAAAGTCATGGAATAGGAGGCAGTGAACTCTTGTGAATTAGGAATTGGTTAAAAAAAAACAACAACAGAGAGTAGGAATAAATGGCTAATTTTCTCAGTGGAAAAAGGTGAATAGTGGAGTACTCCAGGGATGTGTACTTTTTTACATATTTATAAATGACCTGGACATGGGAGCAATGAGTAAGGTGATCAAATTTGCAGATGACACAAAATTATTCAAAGTTATTAAATCACAAGAAAATTGTGAACAATTGCAAGAGAATCTTGTGAAAATTGCGAGGATGGGTGTCCAAATGGCAGATGAAATTTAATGTGGCCAAGTAGAAACTTATGCACTTAGAGAAGAACAACCTAAACTATGGTTACACAATGCAAGGTTCCACATTAGGAATAGTCACCCAGGAAAATGGTCCAGGTATCATCGTGGATATTAAGTTGAAATCCTCTGCTCAGTGTGCAGTGGCAGCCAAGAGAGCAAATAGAATGCTAGGAATCATAAGAAAAAAAATGGAGAATAAAATTGAGGATATTATAATGCCTCTGTAAGACTCTATGGTGCAAAGACAACTCAAATATTATGTGCAGTTCTGATCACCATATCTATAAAAGAATGTAGCAGACTTAGAAATGGTACAGAGAGGAGCGACCAAAATTATAATGGGGATGGAAGGATAACCCTACGAGGAAAGGCTTAAAAGGCTAGGGCTCCTCAGCTTGGAAAAGATACAACTGAGGGGAGATATGGTAGAATTCTATAAAATAATAAGTGGGGTGGAATAGGTAAATGTAGATCGGTTGTTTACTCCTTCAAAGTGTAGAAAGACTAGAGAACATACAATGAAGCTACAATGTAGCATATTTAATATTAATCAGAGAAAATATTTGTACATCCAATGCATATTCAAGCTCTGGAATTCATTGCTGAAAGATACAGTAAAAGCTGTTAGTGTAGTTTGGTTTAAAAGAGGTTTGGACAAGTTCCAGAAGGAAAAGTCTATAAACCATTATTAAAGACTCTGTGTATTGCAGGAATATGCAGACACTTGAAATGACATAGCTATTGCTTTGTAGTGCACACTATTGAGCGAATCTGCTCACTATTTACAGCATTATTGAATAGTAGTGCTATAAATGACATATCTCCCGAAATGAAATTAAAAAAACATGATGAAAATACTGCAAATGACAATCCTAGTGTATTGCACCGGACCTGACACTTTTGGTGCATCCTGTGTATTGGTCCACAGTTGGAACTCTGTGCATTGTTCTGGAGTTTGCATTTTTTAAAAGTAATTTTTTTAACAGAGCATCTTGTTAAAGCATTGTTTAATGTGCCTATATTAGACCTATTTTATAAAGACAAGTAGACACCTACTTTTCTTTATAAAATGTATTAATTTATTTAGTTATTTCCTTTAGCTTGTTTATAGCCTGCTTTATCTACAAGTCAAAGCAAGTTACAGTAAACATTTATAGAATATTGCATTTTATGTCAGACAGTACCATGATTATGAATTACATGATATAGCATTTGTGTTAGGCTGCAATTTTAATAGACAATGGTTATTGTGAATCACATTTTATAGTAAGTGGTGAAATTTACAGTAGTTTGCTTGGTGTATTGGATGGTGAGGAGGTATTCTTAAGCCAAGGAGAGGATATAGGGAAATTGGGAGATTGACATTAACGTAAGTGGCAGAAAATACATCTTAAATTAAGGCATGATCAGTTACTATAGTAGACCCAGTTTTCAAACGTCATGGAAGTCAGCCACGGTTCTTAAATATCAGCGTGATATTCAGCGACCGTATCCTTATAGGAGCTGCAAATGAATATCTGGGCTGAGCTATGATAATTGGCTAGGTGCTGACACCCAGTTAGCACAATTGTCAGCTGGTGCTTGCCGAATTAACCAAGTACATGCCGGCACTTACCCGTTCAGCGCCAGTGCCATTCCCACTGCACCCACGGATCACTGCTGAACTGGATAATGTCAGGGTGATCTGTGGAGATATTCAGCAGCACTGTCTGGATAATGCTGCAGAATATCACAGTCTACCACTTCATAATCTGGCCAGAATCGGGAGCAGCGGCCATCATGAAGGGAGTGAGCGGGAGGTCCTCCTCCTCTCCCCTGCCTGCCTCACCAATGGCATGAAATCTGCCACTTCGGAGCGCGCCCTCCAGAATCGGGAGCAGCGGCCATCATGAAGGGAGTGAGCGGGAGCTCCTCCTCCTCTCCCCTGCCTGCCTCACCAACGGCATGAAATCTGCCGCTTCGGAGCGCGCCCGCGCTTTGCGGGCCCGCGCCTTGCGGGCCCGCGCCTGAGGGCCTCGCCAGAGGGCCCTTTGGCGTGGCCCTTAGGCGTTGGTCCGTGGCGTCCGTTGCTGTGGGTGGCATTGATGACATAATGTGGACTAGAGTGATGTGCTGCTAGTTTGTGGTAACTTGCTGTTCCATGTTCCTCTTCCTCTCCTATCTGTTTGACTGTCTCTGTCCTATTATATAAATGGCGTTCTTTTCCGTTTTCCTCAAATGATATAGTATTGTAAACCGCTCTAATGCCTCTGGCCTGAGCGGTATATCAAATTGAATAAACATAAACATAAAGGCTCTGAATATAGGGCTGGGTGTAAATAAACGTGCACATGTTTCAGAAGTACATGCATAAATTATCACATTTTGTAATCAATGCGAGTTCTTGTTTATTCTGCCCAAACTCTGCCCATGTGCTTGCTCATAGTAAATATACTCACCATACAAACATGTGTACTTTACACTGGTATTTTATAAGAGAATATTTGTGCACATAAATGAAAAAGAAATACCGACATTTACATCCATTGTTAGCACCTAAAAATAGGCATCTCCTTATAAAATGATCCCCTTTATGCATTCCAGTATTGTGCTGTGTATTGTGTATCTCCCTGGGATTTGCACTCTCTGGGATGCCATGTTTGAATCTTGAGTTTATATTCTCTGTTAGCCCATGCACAGCCTTGGAACTTGCTTTCTTCATGCACTCTGTGCACCATTTTGGAGTTTGCACTCATCATAGCCTCCATGGACTGTTTTGGAGTTTGCACTTTCTGTGCACCCTGGGTGTGATTCCGACATCGATGGCCCAGCCCTCTGTGCTTCTGGTCGGAACTGGACGCACAGATGTAGCTGGGATTCTGATCCCACGGGGCACGTCTAGCCCCATGGGATCAAAATTGCAACCAGGCCTGTATGTGTAGGCCGGGATCCCGATTCAATCTGGCCTGCACGTACAAGTCTTGCCTAGCTAGCTCAGTCAGGGCTTTTCAATGGAGCCATGTCTCCATGGCATCCGGCTGCCATGGCACCGTGGCTCCATTGAAAAGCTGTGATCCCCAGCTGCCAGCCCCAAAAGTGCATTCCCCGCAGCCTGACCCCCGATCTGGCCTCCCAAGGCTAGGGTCGGGCCACAGGAAATGTCCTCTGTCCCCTCCTGCTGCTTCTGTGCCCCGGGCCCACCATCCCCCGCCAGCCAGGGGAACTTATTCCACCTCTGAGGTGCAATAAGTTCCCCGTTCAGGCCGCTAACCCCGGACGTACAGGGCTGTATGTCTGGGGCCGAAGACTGCCCACCCTAATGCCTGCCCCTTTCCCGCCCCCTTCTAACCTCCCCATTGGGATGTCCATCCCTGCCATTCGTGCCTCCTTTCTGTGCATCGTTCTGAGGTTATACTCCTTTGGAATATGCATTCTCCACATAATCTAGGCATTGCTCTAGATTTGGTGCTTTCAATTTTGTTCTGGAATTGGCACTCATTATGCATTTGCTGTGAGATTTTGGAGTGTGCATTCTATGTTATTCTGGAATTTGCACCCTTGGTACACTCCCTGTGTTGTTCTGGAGGTGGCGCACTGTGCACTCTCTGGCTGTGGCTCTGGAGATTACTCCCTGCAGTGGGGTTAGTGCTTGGTGTACACTCTATGTGTATTCCAGTGTTAGGGTGCGCTTCTGTAGAGCCAGCCTTCGGTGGACATCCTGTGTATTTTGCACTCTGGGGGCTGCAGTGGAGGTGGCACTCCTACACTCACCCTTATAATTATGCTACAATGAGACTATAACTCATCCTTGAAGAACCAGCACCTTTCGCTTGGGCAGCATTAGGATAGGCTAGTCTGTATTAGTAAGATTTACACCAATTGTAAGCTAGTTTTCATTGTAGTGGTTGATTACAGTAGAAAACCCAGTGATTTTATTAGTAGGTGATATGGTCAGGCTAAGATTAAGGCTTGTGCTCCCTCTCTGTTGTCCATATGAGACGAAGTCATCTACTCTTTACTTTTAGCAGCACTAAATCCACCATGTTCTCAATAGCGGTACTGGAGTAGGTTCAGTGCTCATCACCCTTAGCAGGGTCAGGAATGGATCAGAACACTTTGTCTTGGATCCTAGGTATATATGATGTCCTTCACCTTTGGCATTATTTACTAAGCGCAGGCTGCAAGCACAGCAATGAAGGAAAGCCAGGGCTGGTTCAAATGGAATTTTGGCAATGTTGAAGTTGCAGGGAAAAGTCAACAGTTCTACAGGCTGATCCCTAGAGAAGTAGCTAAATGCCTATTGAGGTAGATGGTACTTGGTACATCAACACTCTTTATTATCCTTGACATATGCCAGGCTTATCTGGCTGGTGTAGCATCCATTCACCAATGTTGAGGTTTATGATTGGACTACTCTAATGCATTGTATATGGGGCTGTTTTCTTATCTTTTGAGGAAGTTGCAGATGGTGCAGAATTCAGCCACTCAGGTCATCTGGGGTCTACAGAAGCAAGATCTGGTGGTGGGAGATCTGCATCAGCTGCATTGGCTTCCAATGAAACAATGATGTGTTTTTAAATTATTGGTCTTGGCATTCAAAGTTTTGCAGGGAATTGGACCCTGGTATTTGAAGGAGCTGTTACATTGGTATGTACCGAGTTGGACCTTGCATTCCATGGAAGAATATTGTTTGATGCTGCCAAATTGCTTTGAGGTACATCTACGCAATGGCGAGCAGAGATTTTTTTAGTAGTGGTTCCTATATGGTGGAATTCTCTGTCAGTGGCACTTCGGAAGGAAACAAATTTTTTATAGTTTAAGAAGACCTTAAAGACTTTTCTTTCTCCATAATGTAGGTCAAAGAGCTTCTCTCTGGTGGGCTCCTTATTGATTGGGACAGCAGACAACATTTTTAGGGGCAGGGAGTTTTGTCTTATCTTGTTTATTTTATTTTATTTGGGGTTAGGGATTCAATGTCTAGTAATGTAGTTGATTTTATGTTTTGTACACCACCATGAATGCTTTAGTAATTGGCAGTATGTAAGTTTTTTAAAATAAATAAATGATAGTAATACTTTATTGACACTCACATCCTGACCAGTGTTTAACACCTAGCATATACTGAGGGACTAGCTACACATCGAGGCTGTCTGATGGTTCAGCAGGTGCGGCTTGGAAATGTTATTTTCCTTTCTGAAAGAGAAAAATTATCACTTCCCCCCTAAGCAAAAGTAGACAGTTCCGATTTTCCAGTTCAGATTCTCCAAGACTACTAGGACTGTGTTCTGGACCACATTATGAATGTCACCAAGCTCAAAGAGACTGTTAGATTAGTACAATGATGGCTCAGATATCAGGTTTATTAATCTCCAGCTTCATTTTTGGAAACCTTGCAAATCATATTGATCCCTGATCATTCTTTAAAGGCAAGGATGCTATTTTCTGAAAATGAGTTACAGAAAGAGGCGGTAAGCTGAAGAGAAGAATAAATCCTGTAGCAGTCTACTGGTGTAAAGACTCGCTTCCTGTGAAATAAGTAGCTGCTATTGGTAACGAGCATAATATCTGACTGCTCCCTAACAACTCAATCACTCCATAGTCTCACCAAATGGCCTGGGTGTTATAGTGCCGTACACTGAGGGCTTGTCGTAAATATATCAATGCCAATATCGATATCTATATTAATATCTGTATTGTCTCTAATCAGTATAAGTGTTTTGGAGGGAGATAATGGTTTTAATCGCAAACTATCCTAGAAGAATGAACTTCAGCCTGCCATATCGTCTTTGTACTGTATTTCTTCTTTTGCATCTCTTGATTATGCCAGCAATAAGAGGAAGCGTTGTCTCAGACTGATAATATTAATCACATCTCCAATAATTATCATCGGCTGTCAAAAGCGTAATGCAGGGTGATTGCTTGTCATTGCAGGAGACAGCACAGTGCCGGCTGTCCCGGCTGCTGAGGCAGGAAACTGCCTTCATTTCTGTATTATGCCTCCGAGGCGGCTGGTTGGGGAGCATCTCTGCTGGGAACCAGGACCTCAAGACTAGGGCGCTTAACTCCCCTGCTGCTTAGTGCTTTATATTCATTTTTATGACTGATGTACCTGCAGTCTGAGTATGACTCCTGTCCCTCTGTGGATAATTATCACATTCCCATAGTCTCACATTACGCCGTTATAGCTAAGGCTGCATTCTGCTTGGCTGGGCTGGTGTTTCGTGCATGCAATGCATTTTTACTTTGCTCCCCAAAGTTCAGAATAATTGTTTCCAGTGCCATAATGGTTGATGCGTTTATGAAGGTAGCTTCGGAAGACAATAAAGATGAAGTAGCAAACACTGATTCATGCATCAGTGTTTTATGGCAAAATTTGGTGTAATGAGTTTGATTCCAAAAAAGGGGGAAAATATGAGCATATTTCTTCAGTCAAGCAGGAATATGTCGATGAATGGTTAGTTATTCATGCCACAAAAAATGACAGGTGGGGCTCCTACACTGAGAAGACACGTGGGCACATATTTTGCAGCTGTTTCCATGAAAGATCAGTGGCAGGAGTAACTTTGCACATGTATGTGCCAGTATGAATCAGCACTAATGCATGTACGGTATGCCCACACTTCATCCATTCTCTGCATCTGGGACTTCCTATATATATATTAGGGATGTGCAATCATTTAAAATGAAATGGGAAATGGCAACAAAATTTCCTATGTTGTTTCACATCATTTTCAAATGAAAATATGAAGAAAAAAAATGGTAGTATTTCATCACGTCCTATCAGTCATGTGTTGCACTGCTGCTGCTTCCCACTCAGGCCAGCCGCCATAGGTGGCCACTTAGCTCACCTAGTGGACAGGTTGGCCCTGCACAGGGCCACAATAATTAGCGCAGGATGATTCCTGTGCAAACTGCACAACTTACGTTAAGGTTGCAACCTCCTCCTTGCTGGTCTCCCTCTGTAGCAACTCTCTCCCCTCATCTGTTCAAAACTCGGCTGTGCGGCTAAGCTTCTGGAACCCTCAATATGTTCATATAACCCCTCTTCTCAAGTTGCTTCATTGGCTCCCTATCCATTTCTGTATCCAGCTCAAACTTCTCCTACTGACCTACGAGTGCACTCATTCTGCTGCTCCTCAATGCCTTTCCTCTCTAATCTCTGCCTACACCTCTCTTCGGGGACTCTGTTCTTCTGACAGATCGCTTCTGTCTGCACCCTTCTCTTCCACTGCCAACTCAAGACTTTCATCCTTCCACCTTGCTGCTCCTTATGCCGGGATCAAACTACCTGAGTCCGTACGTCAGGCTTCATCTCTGGCCCTTTTCAAATCTAGGCTGAAACCTCGCCTCTTCAAGGCTGCTTTTGGATCCTGATCCACTTAGTCTCCTATGTGTTTCCTTACCGTACCCCTAGATGTATTCTTGATCTCAGCTGTTGTTTTGTCTGTCTTAACTAGATTGTAAGCTCTGATGAGCAGGGACCATCTTTTACATGTGCCCGTGCAGCGCTGCGTACGCCTTGTAGCACTATACAAATGATCAGAAGTAGTAGTAGTAGAGTAGACGGGGTAGGGGTGGAGAGCGGGCATAGTGAGCTCAGCGCAGTTAGTACTGCATTCACACCATGCGCTAACTGCATTCGTGCAGGTTCATCTAATGCCACTTCAGTTCATCTAATGTCCTCCGATGACATCAGCTCCCATCCTGCACAGATTCAAATGCACTAGTGGCAGCATGCCTTTGTGGCACATGCTAAAGGAGCACCCCCCTGTGTAGCAAACATAACAGAACAAACTAGCAATAGTTAAACAGCAATAATGCACAATCAGGGAGGGGAAAATGTGAGATTTTATTTTTTTTTTTTACTGTATATTCTGCTTACATTTGTATTTTCTTTTTTGGGGTTTGAGTCCTCTCTGGGAGCAGTTTCAGCTGGTTTTCATTCCAGCCTAGAGTAAGGATCGTTGGGTCATTCCAATGTGTAACTGGAAGCGAGGAGTTTGGTATGATGCAGCTAATTATCTCCGAGACTACTCTGTACACTTTGCTCTCTTAGCACGGTTCGGTTCTATTACGAGCGTATACGGAAATTTCACTAATAAAGCTCAATATCATTCTGTTATTTATTAAGTACAACTTGAGTTTGAATAAATTCTGGGGAACGTCTATTCTTCTGACCCCCGTCTTCTTTCTCCATTCTCCTCCCTTCTTCATTCTGCCTGGGTCAGAGGTTCTTTAGTTTTTCCTGATGTTTAACCAGGTAAGATGTGCTAATTGACTTTCCTGTTCGTTGATCATAAGGAACACTAGGAATAGAGTTTTCTTCCTTCATCCTGCCTAAGCCTGTTTGTGTCTGGTTTTGGGTTGAAGAGCCCAATAATATAGTGGCTTTACTTGTAAGAGAAGTACATTATGGTATGGTTTTCTTCTTTTTTACTATTATTCTATGTGTTAAGAAAAAAAACACTATACAATAACCTGATGTGTTTTCTGAAAGGGAATTCAATATTATGTACTAATAGGGCTTCCCTTCTAACTAGAACTAGCTAATAAAATCCTGCTGATGTAACTAACTGAACCTGGCTTGGCGTCTGAGTATGTGTGGAGAATAACTGGAAGAGCTGCAGGGGAGAGTGCGCTACACTTGTTCCTTCAGGTGTCTTTTGATTACTTCTTTACCATCCACTTCCTGTGACAAGGACTGTCATGAAGAACTACTTAGTCTCATTTCTGATGTATAATCCCGTTTCCCTAATCTTATAAGTCTGGGTGACTTCAGTGCTCATGTTGATGCTCCTCATGATTTTCGTGAAAGAGAGTTTACACAATTTATGACTGATTTGGGATTTTAGCAACATGTTGCCAAACCTTGTTCACCACCACCGTTGGACATGTCCTGATACAGCCCATCTGAAAGTGGGCAAAACTCAAGTCGACTGTGTTCTCATGGTTCGGTTGGGGTCTCTGGAGCTTGGAGAGTGAATGGGTTGATAAGCCAAGTGCCGACTAAGTATTTTTCAGTTGATTTAAATGCATTTAAAAATTGTAAAAGCAAACACGCTATTCTAGAAGCCTATGAATGACAACTGGGGGTGACTTAATGAGCTGTATTGAGCAGTTGACAGCTGCGGTGTCACAGCCATTTAGCCCTAATTCTGAGGCTTCTTTCCCCGTTCACTCCTATAAGGGTTAGTACTTATTCTCTTCATGCTCTATACAGTAGGACTTGTTGGTTATGAATGTTTGAGCCTGTCAGTGGTTTAAGTTGTATATGTATTGCTGCCTCCCTCGGTATCAGTAGATGTAATCTAGTTAAGGGGGTTGGGAGTTGTTGTAAGTGTTGGTAAACCCACACATAGAGCAGGTCAAACCTTTGACTTAATTTTTACTTCTCACTCTTCCCCTGGTCCATCGGACATCAGAATTTCTGGTCTCATGGTCTCAACACTATTGAATGACTTTTTCAACAGCTCTTTCACCAGTGCTCCGTTCACATTCCAGAATTCTTAAATGCTCCATGGATTTTAGGAATGTTTTCCCAGAGGATCTTATTAATTTACCTGAACTGTTTCCTTCTGATTTTTCAGATCTACCTCTCAATGAACAGGCTATAACCTGGAACTCAGTTCTGTGTCAAGTGACAAATGATATTGCTGCCCTCAAGGGAATTCACTAATTCCATTGGTTCTTCTCGCCCGAGTACCATCCTGGGTTATGTTTATTAAGGCAGCAGGCCTGATGGGTTGAAAGACAAATGGTGGGTTTCTAGGACAGCTGAAGCCGCCCTGGTCTGCAAGGGACACAACAAAGATTATTGCAATTCTCTTAAATTATTCAAAAAGCCTACAGCTCAAAACTAATTCAAACTAGTTCTAATTCAGCTAGACAATTTTTTTGTTTTGTTTCCAATCTGTCTGATCCCTCTTCTCAGCAGATGGATTATGTATCACTTACTCTTGATGATTTTGCCAATTTTTATTTGGCTAAAGTAATTAAACTCAGGAATGATCTGTTATCACTTAGTGTAACTACCCAGGCTCCTCTAGGTTCCATGACTCTACCCCTATCCGATTCTTTGTCTGATCTGCAGTTTTAGGTTCTCCATTACGCACTTGGCAGGTTCGATTTTTTGAGAAGTGCAGAGTGATGCATTGGGATTCATAAATCCAAAAGAGAAGTATAGAATAGGGCAAGAGGCTGGTGTGCATTCTTGTTTGTTTGATGTCAACTTAGTTCAGTATTATTTGCTTCCTAAAAGCTTGCCTGAGGAAAAATAGCTTTTAGTAGCTATATGATGGATTGCACTGCATGCAAGAAATACTGAAATTTAAAATAAACAAAGTAATCTCTGGAATATGGAGATTTCAAAAACTCTGAAAGAATCTAAAGTTTAGCTTTTTTTCAAAATTGCTTCTTTACAGCATATTACAGTTTGCATGTTGATATATTCAGACTGCGTTATTTAGCTGTTAGGATGTGCATAGGAGTGGAGAATGGGCAGAGCAAAGGTGGAGCCTAATCTATGTGTGTAAATTATAGAATGCTTTGACCTACGCACGTCACTGTGCTGATCCAGGCATGGGCAATTACACCTGTGCGACTAGACTCCGGAGCATCCAAATGTCCCTGTTCTATGAAGTAAAGCCTGTTCGTGCTTTACTTTATAGAATAGGTCCCAAATATACACGTAGCAACATACATTGCTGCATGTGAACTTATAGAATTACCTCATATTATCAGTGTTTTTAGTTTGGCAAAATCATACCCGGCTATACTTTATTCAGGAAGGACAGGATAGGAAGAAGGGGAGGAAGAGTGGCACTATATGTAAAAAATCATATTAAAGCTACAGAATTACAGGGCCTACAAGGGGAGAAGGAGGCACTGTGGGTTAAACTAGAAAGAGGGAATTGTGAATCCTTTTGTATTGGTGTAATATACAGATCTCCTTCACAGGCAGAAGAAGTGGACAGAGATTTAATTGAAGACCTTCGCAGTATTGCCATGAAAGGAGATAGGTGATTTTAATATACCAGATGTTGATTGGTGCATCTCTGCCACAGTGTCATTTAGAAGTAAGGAGATCCTGGATTCTCTTTCTGGGAGAATTATTCCAGCAACTGATAACAGAACCTACCTATGAAGGAGCCATACTGGATCTGATGCTTACCAATGGGGAAAGTGTTTCTGATGTTACAGTGGGAGATCATCTCTCATCCAGTGATCACCAGATGATGTGGTTCAGTATTAGGACTAGGGCTGATAAAGTAAAGGTCCTAGATTTAAGGAAAACTAACTTTGCCAAGATGGAACAATATCTCAAGGCGTCATTAATGGGATGGGAACAACTGGGGGATGTAGAAAAGCAGTAGGTGAAACTGAAAGAGGATATTTTAAAGGCAACAAACCTTTTTGTTAGAAAAGTAAATAAATGCAACAGGAAAAGGAGGCTGCTATGGTTCTTGAAAAAAGTAGCTGAAAAGATGAAGAAAAAAAGGGTGGCCTTCATGAAATACAAGAGATCACAGAAAGAGGAAGACAAGCATCACTATTTGGAATAACTTAGAGAAGCTAGGGAAGTAGTCAGGAAAGCAAAGATACAAATAGAAGAAAAAATAGCCAATGCAGTAAAATGGGGGGACAAGAAATTGTTCAGATATGTTAGTGAGAGGAGGAAGTGCAAAAGTAGTATTGTCAGACTCAAAGGTGAAGGGGAGGAATATATAGAAACTGATGAGGATAAAGCAGAATTGCTTAACAAATATTATTTTTCTGTGTTCACAGATGAAGGGCCAGGAGCAGGACCTTAGAAAACATCCACAAATAGGAAAGGTAGTGAAGGGGATCTTAAACGATTTTCAGAAGACTATATTCATAAGGAACTAGTTAAGCTAAAAGTAGACAAAGCGATGGGGCTGGATGGGATACATCCAAAAGTATTGAAGGAACTTGGGGAAGTTCTAGCGGCTCCTCTGTCTGACCTTTTCAATGCTTCTTTAGTGTTGGGAATGGTCCCATAGCACTGGAGAAAGGCGTATGTGGTCCCTTTACACAAAAGCAGATGAGGTTGAGAACTAGAGGCCGTTTAGTCTGACCTCTGTGATGAGTAAATGAATGGAAACACTGCTAAAATAGAGGATAGTGAGATTTCTGGAGTCCAATGGCTTACAGGATCTGAGGCAGCATGATTTTACTAGGGGCAGGTCTTGTCAGACAAATCTAATTCATTTTTTGACTTGGCAACCAGAGTTGCACCGAGGGAGAACCCTAGATTTCAGTAAAGCCTTTGACACTGTTCCACCCAGACAACTTATAAATAAATCAAGTATCATTGAAATAGACCCTAAAGTGACTAACTGGGTTAGACATTGGTTGAGTGGAAGATGACAAAGGGTACAGGTAAATGGAGCTCACTCTGAGGAGAAGGATGTTACCAGTGGTATGCTGGAGGGATCTGTCCTTGTTCCAATTCTTTTAAAAAATGTTGTTAGTGATATTGCAGAAGAGTTGTTGGGTAAGGTTTGCCTCTTTACAGATGATACCAAAATCTGCAATAGAGCAGACACACAGGAGGGAGTACATAACATGAGACGGGATCTTGCTAAACTTGAAGAAAGGTCAAGAATTTGGCAGTTGAGATTTAACGCTAAAAATGCAGGATCATGAATTTGGTCTGCAAAAATCCAAGGGAACAGTAGTTTAGGGGGTGAAGTACTTCTGTCCACAAAAGAAGAGCGGGACCTAGGGATGATTGTTGCTAATGATCTTAAGGAGGCTAACTAGGTAGAAAAGGTGACTGCAAAAGTCAGAAGGATGCTTGAGTGTATAGGGAGAGGAATGGCCAGCAGGAAAAAAGAGGTGATAGTACCTCTGTATAAGTCTTTGGTGAGACCTCTTTTGTGTGCAATTCTGGAGACCACACCTTTGAAAGCATACACAGTAAACAGGATGGAGTTTGTGCAGAGGGTATCTACCAAAATTGTCAGTGGACTTCATCATAAGGCATATGGGAACAGACTTAAAGATCTCAATATGCATACTTTGGAGGTAAGGCAGGAGAGAGGAGATATGATAGAGACATTTAAATACCTCCATGACATAAATGCACAGGAGGAGAGCCTCCATCAATTGAAAGAAAGCTCTGCAATGAGGGGACATAGGATGAAGGTGAAAGAGGATAGACTCAGGAGTAATATGCAGAAATATTTCTATATGGAAAGAGTGGTAGATGTGTGGAATAGTCTCCCAGTGGAGGTAGTAGAGACCAGGACAGAATCTGAATTCAAGAAAGCAAGGGACAACACAGAAGATCTCTAATGAAAAAAAGTGACTATAGAAGTTGGTATGGAAGGGCAGACTGGATAGACCATATGATCTTTTTCTGCCATCATGTTTCTATGTTTCTATGGATATCGTCATCAAGGCTGGTTTTAATATTTGGTAACATATAGATAAATCTGTGCCATTTTAGCCCTTTTGATTTGTTTTAATTTCAGCTTTTTTGGACTGCCCTTGCAATTTAATGGTGGATATATGGGCTCAAATTGTTTCTTTCTCCCTATTTATTGAGCTTAAAGGATATTTGTTTTACTTATTTATCTGAAGGTTTGGTGGTTTTTTGCTGCCATAAGGATAGTTAAACATGAAGGAATGTATTGCAGTACAGCTAGAATTAGCTATGCAGCTTAGAATGTGGGTTGTTATTAGGTTTTGTGAATAATCTTTATCTTTATCTTTATTAAACATTTGATATTCTGCCCTAGTGGACAATGAGTTATTTTGCATGCATTTGTAACGCATGTTGTCTTAAAGTAATATGTATTATGGTAAACTAGCATACGATATTGCCGCATAACATGTATTAAGGGGCAAATATTGTGTCTTATTCCCTTAACACACATTAGTAAGCCCCCTACTGTCAGCTACAATGTATTACAAAAAAACATCAATCATTTCAATTTATTAAATATCACCTATAATATGCAAGTTTATGCTTAAATGGTGAGTCCGCTATTCAGAAGCTGTATTACAGTCTGCACAAATATGCTTTAGTCAAAATGAAACCTTGAAAACCAAGCTTCACAACAGGCAGTTTTCACTGATAGGCTAGCATACCACTCTAAGACCCGATTCTGAGACGCAATTTGTGGGGCTGCACATCCCCCCTATTCCCACTCTGACTATCCCCGCATGGCTAGAGCAGCAGGATGGGGAGAACTGGTGGGGGGCAGGAGGGGGCAGGAGTCTAGACAGAGCGGGGGTGGGCCGAGGTGGCAGGTTGTACAGGGATGATTCAGGTCACGGCCCTGTACGTCCTGCAGGGTCAAGGGGAACGTACTGATTATTCCAGCTTGAAGGTCTTGCTCCCATGGTACAGAATCGGGTCCTAATGGGCCCATCCTGCTCGGGGCTGTCTGGACGACACAGACATGCCCCTGATAGAATCGGGCTCCACGTCTCTGATATACAGAGAACATGGCACCATGAAGTCTCCGCTTTCACCCTTTAAAGGGGACCTTCCATAGAGTCTTTTAAAGATATCACTTGAAATGAACATTGTAATCATTTAACATAAGAGGCTGATTAGGGAAAGAACACCAGTCCTTTTTATCATACTGTTCTCTGCTGCTGCAATTACTAATGAAAAAATGGAGAGCGTAAAAAAGTTATACAAAAGCTTCTATATTCATGGACGATTTTCCTAGCACCTCTCATTTTAAATTCTGCTTTCTCCCTTAATGCCCTGTAATCTTCGCTCTGAGTCTCTATCTGCAGCTAGGCATTCCTCCTCTTTGCAGGGGTTGAGTGTGGGTTGTTGTTTTTTTAATTCTTTATTTCAGCTTTTTAAAATCATACAAAAAATCAAACATCAGCCACATCAACAAAACTCCTCAACCAAAATTAACAAAGTACCATAACCCCCCCTCCCTTCCTCCCTCCCCCCCCCCCCCCCGCTCTCTGGGAGTAAGCATATAGCCACGCCAACCTTCTGTAAACACACCACACAGCAAGAGACAGTTTGAAAGAATAAGTTGCTCACCAGGGACAGTCGCCACTAAGAAACTTGGGCACGGGAAATATATTGATCCAATAGAGCCCACCTCTTAAAATTTAACTCAGTTTTATCAGGATAGTGCAATTTACTATAAATTTTCTCGAGCTTTGAATGGTGACAAACCAGGTTCCACCATCCATCCAAGCTCAGATTCTGGAGGTTTTTCCAATTCCACAAGATCATCTTGAGAGCAATAGCCATCATAAAGTTTAGGAGGAAGCCTTTTTTGCACCCCCCACCAGGAAATATCTCCAGAGAACGCAGGAGGATCATACTCCCTGTCAGTTCTACGGAGAAGTGCAGGATAGCTTGCACCCTTGACCAAATCTGCCCCCAGAATCTCTGCACAAAGGGGCAATCATAAAACATATGTTGAAAGGTACCGGCCTCTTTCTGACAAGACCAGCACTTGCCCGTAGAACTCTTGTCCCATTTGGCCAATTTTATGGGGGTGATAAAAGCCCGATGCATATAAAAATACAGTGATTGTGTGGTCGCTGCCGACCTGGAAGCACGGGAGATATGGCCCCAAAGAGATTTCCAAAAAGCACAAGGAACATGGCAACCAATTTCAGACTCCCAGGCCCTCATCAGTCCCGATAGGCAACTGGATACATAGTCCCTCCACCAAGCATACAGCTTGGAGGTGGTTCCCCTTTGCCCACTGAGTTCCTGGAGCCCTTTAAATATCACCCTCTCTGAAGCTAACACAGGCGACTTTATATGGGATGCTGCTAAACAGTGCATAAGTTGCACCCATTTGAAATAACAGGACCCTGGCAGAGAGAACGCCCTTTGCAGTGAAGCAAAATCTTTCCATCTCTGAGCCCCGACCAATTGCCCTAGAGTCCAAATCCCACACTCTTGCCATTTTCTCCAGGCGAACATGCGCCCACGAATTCTGAATTGAGGGTTCCACCAAAGCGGAGTCTGACCCGATGGTGGGTCATCTTTGGCTGCCACCCGGGCAAAAGTGAGAAAGGCGTCCTGCATTGCCCTGATAACCTGACCGACACCTGTCCACTCTGGGTGCATAGAGCCCAACATATGTACCAACGGATAAGGGGCGGCAGCACAGGCCTCCACCCCCACCCAAATTGGTCGCGACTCCTGACCCCGAGGGACTAGCCACATCATTCCCTGCTTAACTAAAAGGGCTTGATGGTACCAATAGATATCTGGGAAATGTACCCCCCCCCTTTATCTTTAGGCACTTTCAATTTTTTAGTGGCGATCCGTGGTTGTTTGCCATTCCACAAAAAGTCGGTAAGACTCCTCTCTATCTTCCTATACAGTTTAGGCGAGATCGTAAAGGGGAGCATACCCAACACATAATTAATCTTTGGAGCCAGGGACATTTTAATAACTTCCAATCTACCCCACCACGAAAGTTGTAGGGGAGACCAGGCTAAAGTCTTTTGTCGAATCACATACAGGAGCTCCTCAACATTCTTATGAATCATGACATCGACAGAGGCGTTGTACCATGCTCCCAGGTACTACCTGCCTCCCATTTAAAAGGATAAGACGCCATCCCTGCTGCATTGGCGAAGCTGTTAAGTGGGAACACCACAGATTTAGACCAATTAATCTTATACCCACAGATTCTGGAATAAGTCTCTATCAGGGATAGGACGTGCGGGACCTCGGGAGGCTGCGTGAAAAGGAGGAAATCGTCTGCATATGCCGAGAGTTTAACTTGCAAGTTCCCAACGTTAACCCCATTGATGCCCTTATGATGCCTAACCACAATAGCCAAAGGCTCCAAAGCCAAATTAAACAATAAGGGGGAAAGGGGACAACACTGCCTAGTGCCCCTATGCAGGGAAAAGGGCCGAGAGGAGGTATTGTTAGCATAAATACTGGCGGACGCTCTGGCATAAAGCACCGGAACCTTATTTATGAAGCCCTCACCAAGACCGAACCAATGCAATATAAAAAACAGGAACAGCCACTCTAGCCTATCAAAAGCCTTCTCGGCATCGAGGGAGAGGGCGACATAGGGACAAGGATCCACCGACGCCCTCTCTAGCAGATTACAGAGAAGGCGGGCATTGTCCGAGGTCGACCTCCCTGGTACGAACCCACACTGATCCGGATGAACCAGCTCCCCAACTACCAAAGCTAATCTCCCTTCCAGGACGCGCGCATAAATCTTATAATCAGCATTTAGGAGGGAGATAGGTCTGTAGCTAGCGACATTCCTAGGGTCTTTACCTGGCTTCTCCAGAACAATTATGGTGGCATCTGAGAAGCTACCCGTCTGATTCTGAGAATGTTCCAGCTCCCCAAAATACATCAGTAAATAAGGGATCAACTCTTTACTAAATACTTTATAAAATTCAGGCGGGAGGCCGTCCGGACCAGCCGCCTTCCCTGAAGGCATGTCGTTGATTGCCTTGCAAAGTTCCTCTCCTGAAAAGGGTTTACCAATGTCCTGGGCCTGAGATTCCTCTAAAATGGGGTGTACCAGGTTCTCAACAAAGCCGGTAAATGCATTGGTATCCGCCACACTCTCAGAGGTGTATAAGTTAGTATAAAATTTAGAGAATTCGCCCACAATCTGCTCACTGTTGAATATGCTCTCTAGCGTACTAGTCAGGAGAGAGGCAATACGTGATTTAACTTGCTTCCCCCGCACAGTGTTTGCGAGTAATTTACCAGCTTTGTTCCGCTCAACATGAAACCTAGCGGATTGCTTCAGCATTATCTGTTCCACCTCCGAGCTAAGGAATTCATTATATTGAAATCTTAATCTTTGTAGGCGCAGCAGAATGCCCGGCTCGGGGTGTTTGATCCAAAGCCGTTCGCCCGCTCGGATTTGCTGCTCTAAAGCTAGCATTTGCGCCTTCCGCCTTCTGGCCTCCTTAATTTTAAAACTAGTGATCGTTGCGCGCAGCGAGGCCTTGAAGGCCTCCCACCAAGCCCAATTTGCAGTGTCCCCGAATTTGTTATTGTTAAAATAGGAGGCAATAGCAGCTCTCACCTCCTCCTGAAAGGCGGGTTCCGCCAGCCACGTTCTATTAAAAGACCAGGCCTGAAAGGGTTTCTCTACCTCCACCACCTCTATATCGAGTAATATGGCTGCATGATCTGAGATGGTGCTGCCTAAAATCCTCGCTGCTCAATTAACTGTGACCAGGGACTTAGAAATAAAAAAATAATCTATGCAGGACGACAAGTTGTGTGCAGGAGAGAAATAAGTATAGTCTTTTTCACCCGGATGAAGAAGCCTCCAGATGTCCACTAGCCCACAGGAGTCTATAAGCGCTGCAAGCGCTATGTTCGCACGAGAGGGGCGTTCAACACTACCAGGGTTCCTGTCCAGAAGGGGGTCTCTCACAAGATTAAAGTCACCGCCCAGAATTGTTAAAACCCCACTTTCTTCCTGAATGGAGCCATTTAACTTACAGAAAAAATTAGGATCATCTACATTGGGGCCATAAATGTTAACAATTGACAAGAGCTCATTACCCACCTTCACCTGAGATTTGGCCCACCTCCCCATGTCATCATTACTTGAATTTACAACCTGAAGTCCCAAAGAAGCACTCATCAAAGTGGCAACACCATTTTTCTTATGAACCGCAGGAGAGGATCCCACTAAACAATAATTCTGATTCGCCAATTTGTTAGTTTCCATCAAAGAAAGGTGGGTTTCCTGCAAGAGAATGATGTCTGCACACTGCTTTTTACAATATGCCAAAATCTTCTTTCATTTTATCGGGGACTTAAGTCCTTTCACATTCAATGACAACATTTTCAACCCTTTAACCAATTAAGCTTTATGATATATGAGGTCGGCAGAGCAGCATCCCTTCTCAACTTGGTAACCCAGAGAGCCATACCCCAACCCAATTACTAAAGAAAAAAAAAGGGGAAAAGGGTAAGGCAACAGAAACTCAATTAAAGCACGGAGCAGCCCGGACCTCCTGAAAACAGGTACTACTCTCAACCCCCCAACCATCCCAAATTCAGGGCTTACATTATCACACTAAACCAAACACACAAAACAGTGATAAAGACAAAAGCAACTGAGTGCTGAAGACTGCAGTTGCCACGCTCTCTTCCGGAACCAAGTCGGACCAGTACCAGTCTCTGCTCCAGGAGTAGCTCATCCCTGCTGCATCGCAAGCGCCTCTTGGTCCTCTATAAACTGCTCTGGAGCCGCAGGGTCATCAAATGTCTTAGTTGCATTGTTCAAGGTGACTTTGAATCTCACAGGGTTAAACAGGCCATACCTCGCCTGAAGGCGCTGCAGCCTGGGCCTTAGAGCTAGAAACTGCCTTCGTTTCTCCACTGTAGACTTACAAAAATCTGCGTAGAAGGCAATCTTCTGCCCCTCATGTTGGAGTGGGTGCTGCGCCTTGGCTGCCGCAAAAATCTGCATGACCTGTTGATGCCTTAACAGACACATGATTAAGGGCCAGGGGCGCTTGCTGTGCAAATTGGGTGAGGTTGGGATACGATGCGCCCTTTCAATTTCCAGCGGACGGGTAAACTCAAGTTTTAATAACTTCGGCAGAAAGCTTTCCAAAAAGGTAATAGGGTCACCTCCTTCCGCGCCTTCCCCAAGTCCAACGATGCGGATGTTGTTGCGCCTGGCCCTGTTGCCCATATCTTCTAGGTTCCTTTCCAACCAGTCTGTCTTTTGAGCAATCGAAGTAGCTCGCCTGATCTGCTCCTCGTGGTCAGCCACCAGCTTTTCCATCTTGTCGATCCTAGTAGAGAGGGCTTGCATTTTTGAGCTCAAGTCCCTTAAATCCGACTGCACTTCTGCGAGTGTTTCCCCGTTAGAATCCACACGGTTCCGGATGGCTCTCACCTCCTTTAGTAGCTGCTGCATCTCCCCCGATGCATCCTGCGAAGGCGCCATTTTGTGCGGTGAAAGCGGATCCGTCTTGGATCTTTTGGAGCCTGCCGCCGCCGGGGGGACAAATTCTAGGGGCGTTTGCTTGCCCCCAGACATTCTCTTGTTCCGTGCCACCAAATTCGCAGGCCGGAGGGATGGTTGCAGACAGTAGCATTCTGGATTAAATCAATGGGGCCCGGGAGAGAAACTCTTATGCTGCCATGCCGGTTTCGCGCTGGCTCAGCCCCCCTGAGTGTGTTTTAAAAATTAGTGCTCAGGGCCATCGTTACTGGCGGGCAAGATAACCACAGAAGGAGCCTGAGGCAAATAGGCAAGCTGTGCACCACCATGGGGGACGGGTGAGAGTTGCAGCCCACAAACTGAGCTGCGCCCTGCCCTTATACCACGGTCAGGGAGGAATAGGCTGCATGTCCTTTGGGGTGCCGGGGAACGTACACAGGCCATTCCTGAATACGCTAAGTACGTCCTGGCACTTGATCACTCCTTCACTCTGCTCCCGCTCCACCACCTCCCACTCACGTGCAGCGCTCCCCGCACAAACACTGAGAACTTGCAGGGTGCGATGGGTGCGGAATATGCTTGGAGAGCTGATCACTACTTACACGTCAGGTCCACACATACACAGGTGCTATTTGCTGTCAAGAATGACCTCCATAGTGAGCAGCAATAACAAAAAGGATGTGGGAGTATAAGAACATAAATCAACATGTACATCGTACAGTATACAATGCATATTGTGATAATACAGAAATATTGCAATAATATGTCATACAGGATAAGGATAAAAGCTGCACAAAAATAATAAAACAATAATGATAAAAGGCCATGTAAGACTATAGATACCAAATATATAATAAAAGATTGGGTAAAATATAAAATAATAGACAATAAAGAAGACCACATATAAAAGAAAACTGGCATGGTTAATAAAAGTATGGCAATAAATAAAAGGAGGCAAAGTGGACAATTAAACTTTAAAAACTTACTCAATGGTAGCAAACAAGCACCATCAAAGCAGATGCGGAGTGTTTGTACTAGAGGCATAAAAATGAACAACCACTATGGGAAGGATATCAACAGAATTACCATTTACTAAAGCAATATCATACCATGTGTTTAACAAGGATATAAATAAACATTACATAAGGGGACAAATAACATGTTGCAAACACAAGAGTAAAATGTTGTAAAGGTGATACAGTTGTGGTTCATATTATTGGCACCCTTGCAGTTCAACCCCTTAATGGCCAATATCTCCTAAAAAAATAGAGAAATGCCTCTGGACTATACAGTATTGGAGTCATGCAGAGACGCGAATAGTGGGGATGGACATCATACAAGGCCTTTGTATGGGGAGCTCTGGACAGGACCGAGAGGGGGCAGTGTCAGGGTGGGGACTGGGCAGAGCAGGGCCGGGGTACACAATTCAGATATACAGGGCTGATTCAGGTGACGGCCCTGTACGTCCGAGGGCAGAAGGTCAGACATGGGACCTATTTCACCTTGGAGGTGGAATAAGTCCCATCGCCAGAGGGAATCGGCCCGGGCAGACCTGCATCAATGGAGGAGCAGCTGCAGGAAGACCCCCACCACCCGATCCTGGCCGTGCCTGCCCCTCCAGAGGGCCGTGCAGTGGGGAAAGAAAAGCGATACTGGTGGCAGGGCTGTACTGGTAGGTAAGTCGACATCCCATGCTGCGGAATCAGGGCACAGCAGGCCCATCTATGTGCCAGATTCTGCACCCATGGGAACCTCTAGCCCCCACAGGTGCAGAATTGGGTACACATTCGGCAAGACCTTCAAGCTGGAATGGGGGCTCTATATGCACACATATTTGATACAGAAAGAATCAAATAAACAAGACCAATTTAAAAGGAAATAGTATAAAAACTGGGATATTGCCAGGACATGATTATTGGCACCATTATAAACAATTCAAATCAGTTTGAACAGAAGAACCAAATTCCCATTGTAATAAAATTAGACGCACCTATGATCAATTGTCAGTACTCACATGACTTGAATCAACCAATGAATGATAGCTCTATGAGGCCATCATAAGAACATAAGAACATAAGATATGCCATACTGGGTCAGACCAAGGTCCATCAAGCCCAGTATTCTGTTTCCAACAGTGGCCAATCTAGGTCATATGTACCTAGCAGTTTCCCCAAGAGACACAAGTTCCACAATGCTTGTACTGAGTCAAGCATTGATATCTTCGGTCACTTCTTAATAATGGTTTATGGACCTTTCCTCCAGGAATTTGTCCAAACCTTTTTTAAACCCAGCTACACTAACAGCCTTTACTACATCCTCCGGTAACAAATTCCAGAGTTTGATTACACGTTGAGTGAAAAAATATTTTCTTTTATTAGTCTTAAATAGTTTACCCTGTAGCTTCATTGCATGTCCCCTAGTCTTTCTATATTCTGATAACGTAAACAATTGATCTACGTTTACCCGTTCCATTCCGTTCATTAATTTATAGACTTCTATCATATCTCCCCTCAGCCGTCTCTTTTCCAGGTTAAAGAGCCCTAACCTTTTTAGCCTTTCTTCATAGGAGTATCCTTCCATCCCCTTTACCATTTTGGTGGCTCTTCTCTGAACCTTTTCTAAAATCGCTATATCCTTTTTAAGATAAGGCAACCAGAATTGCACACAATATTCAAGGTGCGGTCTAACCATGGAACGATACAGAGGCATTATAATATCTTTTGTTTTATTTTCCATTCCTTTCCTTATCATACCTAGCATTCTATTTGCTCTCTTGGCCGCCGCTGCACACTGGGCCGAGGGTTTTAATATGGTATCTACAATGACGCCTAAATCTTTTTCCTGGGTGGTGGTTCCTAATGTGGAACCTTGCATCATGTAACCATAGTTTGGGTTGTTCTTCCCTAGGTGCATAACCTTGCACTTGTCCACATTAAATTTCATCTGCCATTTTGATGCCCAGTCTTCCAATTTATCAAGATCCTCTTGCAATTTTCCACAATCCTCTTGGGTTTTAACAACTTTAAATAGTTTTGTGTCATCTGCAAATTTGATAACCTCACTCGTTATTCCACTTTCCAGGTCATTTATGAATATGTCAAAAAGCAGCAGACCCAGCACAGATCCCTGGGGTACACCACTATTCACCTTTCTCCATTGGCAAAATTGGCCGTTTAGCCCTACCCTCTGCTTTCTATCTTTTAACCAGTTCCTGATCCACAATAGTACACTGCCTCCTATCCCATGACTCTTTAGTTTTGCCAAAAGTCTCTGATGAGGGACCTTGTCAAAGGCTTTCTGAAAGTACAGATACACAATATCAGCCGACTCACCTTTGTCCACCTGTTTATTCACTCCTTCAAAAAAACATAACAGATTAGTAAGACAAGATCTTCCTTGTCTAAAGCCATGTTGGCTGTCTCCCATTAGGTCGTGACTATCTACATGCTGAGTAATTTTATTCTTTATGATGGTTTCTACCATTTTTCCCGGTACTGACGTCAAGCTCACCGGTCTGTAGTTTCCCGGATCACCCCTGGAACCCTTTTTAAAAATTGGTGTTACATTGGCGATCCTCCAATCTTCAGGTATTAGAGATGATTTTAATGATAGTTCACAGATTACTGATAGCAGGTCTGCAATCTCATATTTCAGTTCTTTCAACTCCCTTGGATGTATACCATCCGGCCCAGGTGATTTGCTACTCTTCAGTTTATCTAATAGTTGTAAGACATCTTCCCGATGTATCAATATTTCCTTCAATTCTTCCGCACCTTTAAATACCACTTCAGTCATGGGTAACATCCCTACATCTTCCTCAGTAAAGACCGAAGCAAAGAATTCATTCAGTCTCTCCGTTATCGCCTTGTCGCCTCTTAGTGCTCCTTTAACCCCTTTATCATCTAATGGACCAACTGACTCTCTCACAGGTTTTTTGCTACGAATGTACTTGAAAAGGTCTTTATTTCGCGTTTTTGCTTCCGCAGCAAGCTTCTTCTCAAATTCTCTCTTTGCCTGCCTTATCAATGCCTTGCATTTGACTTGCCAGTGCTTGTGCTGTTTCCAGGTTTCGTCGTTTGGCTCTTTTTTCCATTTCCTGAAAGATGCTTTTTTGGCAACAACAGTCTCTCTGACCTCACCTTTAAACCATGCTGGCAGTTTTTTGGACTTCCTTCCACTTTTCTTAAAGCGTGGAATACAGCTGTTCTGGGCTTCCAAGATAGTATTTTTCAATAACACCCAAGCTTGATGTACGTCTTTAACCTGTGCAACTGCTCCTTTTAGTTTTTTCTTAACTGTTTTCCTCATTTTATCATAGTCTCCCTTTCGAAAGTTAAAAGGTAGTACCGTGGATTTCCTTACTATCCCTCCTCCACTAATTAAATCAAAGGCGATCATGCTATGATCACTATTGCCAAGTGGCCCCAACACCCTTATCTCTTGCACTAGATCTGGTGTTCCACTAAGGACTAGGTCTAATATGGCTTCCCCTCTGGTTGGTTCATGAACCAGCTGCTCCAAGAAGCAGTCATTTATTTCATCTAGGAACTTTATCTCCCTAGCATGTCCTGACGTGACACTGACCCAGTCGATACCGGGGTAATTGAAATCACCCATATTATTACTGTGCTGTAACTTTTGTTAGCTTCCTTGATTTCTTTGAGCATTTCATCATCCATTTGGTCATTCTGGCCAGGCGCTCGATAGTACACCCCCACTGCCATTGCCTTCCCCCTTTTATATGGAATTTCAATCCATATAGATTCTACGGCAGATTTTGTTTCCTGCAAAACTTTAATCCTTTCTGAGTCAATGCCCTCTCTAACATAGAGCGCAACCCCTCCACCAATTTGATCAGCTCTATCATTACGATATAGTTTGTACCCAGGTATCACAGTGTCCCACTGGTTGTCCTCATTCCACCATGTCTCTGATATTCCAATCATATCTAACCTTTCATTTAGTGCTATATATTCTAACTCTCCCATCTTATTCTTTAGACTTCTAGCATTTGCATACAAGCATTTTAGAGAATGTATTTTATTCATGTTAATTTGGCTATTGTTAAACATGGGTAAATTGGGATCTTTAAGCTCTGTCTGCTCCATACTTGAGGGCATTTGGGCTACTTTACTCTTTTGTGGAACCTCTCTGCTTTTGGTAGTATCCTTCAAGGATACATTCTTCCGAACCATCCGCTCTTGGGCGACTGTCGGCTTTCCCCTAATATCTAGTTTAAAAGCTGCTCTATCTCCTTTTTAAAGGTTAATGCCAGCAGCCTGGTTCCATCCCGGTTAAGGTGAAGCCCATCCCTTCAGAAGAGCCCCTCCTTTCCCCAGAATGTTCCCCAGTTCCTAACAAATCCAAAACCCTCATCTCTGCACCATTGTCTCATCCACGCATTGAGACTCCGGAGCTCTGCCTGCCTTTTGGGTCCTGCGCGTGGAACAGGAAGCATTTCGGAGAATGCTACCCTGGAAGTTCTGGATTTCAACTTCCTACCTAAAAGCCTAAATTTTGCCTCCAGAACCTCCCTACCACATTTTCCTATGTCATTGGTACCGACATGTACCAAGACAGCAGACTCCTCCCCAGCACTATCTAAGACCTTATCTAGGTGGCGCGTGAGGTCCGCTACCTTCGCACCAGGCAGGCATGTTACCAGGCGATCCTCACGTCCACCAGCCATCCTGAGCCATAAATAGGGGATCATATGTAGGTAATAGGCAGCCATACCAAAGTGAATAAAAATTGATCAACACTCAAAACCGATCAAATAGCCATAACCAAAAAGACATAAAACCCAGATCATAAAAAAAAAAAAAAATTATGATGAAAAAAATTATAGTACTAAAATAGAAATAAAAAATGAGAAATTACAAGGTACGATGAAAAAGTATCGAGACTTGTACAATAACATAAAAAGTATAACACTGACAGCTATTGCATTCAGTCTCCTTCAAAGTAGTCCCCTTCTGATAAAACTCTACTCCCTCCAGCGTTCCTGCCACTGCTGGAAATAATTTTGAAATGTCTCTTTCATTATGCCGTGAAGCTGTTGTGTTGGATTTTGTTTAATGGTCTCCAAGTCATTGAATCTCCTTCCTTTAAGTGGTAATTTCAGTTCTGGAAATAAGAAAAAGTCACAGGTTACAAGGTCAGGTGAGTACGGAGGCTGACAGGCTTGCTCGATGTGGTGTTTGGCTAAGAACTGCTGGACAAGATGTGATGTGTGAGCTGGGGTGTTATCGTGATGAAGCAACCATTCGTTATTCCTGTGCAGCTCTGGCCTTTTACGATGAACTGCATCTCTCAAATGAGTTAGAACTTGGACATAGTACTCCTTATTGATGGTATGGCCTTTTGGAGCATGCTCATGATCAACAATACCATGGTAATCAAAGAAAACTGTGAGCATGACTTTGACATTGCTCCTCACCTGACGTGCTTTCTTGGGTCTGGGAGAGTTTTGAGTCTTCCATTCTGAGGACTGATCCTTAGTTTCTGGGTCATAACCATAAATCCATGATTCATTACCAGTAACAATCTTTTTGATGAAATCTGAGTCATTTTCAAAGTATTATAATAACTCCCTGGCTGCAGACAGTCAATCTTTTTTTTGGTCAGGGGACAGGAGTTTCATCACGAATTTTGCACACGTTTCATCCATACATCAACAGTAATAATGGACTGTACTAACCCAAAACTGATGTCCATGTCCTCAGCAAGCTCCCTGATAGTCAATTGATGATTTGAGCAAATTGCAGCACACACACTGCTTCAACTTTGTCTTCATTCCTGCTCGTGGATGGCCTTCCAGAACATTTGTCACTGTCAACACTTTGGCAGCTCTCTTGGAAACTTTATACCAGTCATAAACTTGAGCACAAGTCATGCGTTTATCGCCATACATTTGATATAACATGTCATAAGTTTCTTTGCATGAATCTCAATTTCTGGCAGAATTTAATAGAAATTTGCTGTTCAATTTTTTCATGCATCGTAAATCTGACAAATTGCTTTTACAAAATACCAAACATCACAAAAGTACAGGTGTGTGGCCATGTTACACTCTGCAATGCAGAGCACATAACTAGGTTATGCATGCTTAATAGTATCGTTATGCAAAGTATTGTTATATAGCTACACAACAAGTCTTGATACTTTTTGATCACACACACATATACACACATCCATCCTGCAATAAACCCTTACAGTCTTCTACATTGTCATCCTCATGTGCCTACCTTCACAGTAAATCTCAGTGTTATGTGGGCATGGACGGCCCAAGGGTGATGTGGAGCCATGTGCAGAGACTTACTGCGGGACATCGTTTGCATAAATATTTGCATATCCACTGAGCCTCATTTGCATAACATTTATTTTACGTCATCTTGGGGGCACGCCCGGGAATGGGAGAGAGGCATCCAGCATCAGAGGGAGTGAACCAGAGCTCCTCCTCACCTCCAGGCAACACCAATCATCAGCCCCAACAATGGCTTCAAACCGCCATCTCGGGGGCGCGCCCGGGAATGGGACAGAGGCAGCCAACATCAGAGGGATTGAACCGGAACTCCTCCTCACCTCCAGGCAACACCAATCAGCAACCCTAACAATGGCTTCAAACCGCCATCTTGGGGGCGCGCCCGGGAACAGGACAGAGGTGGCCAACATCAGAGGGAGTGAACCGGAACTCCTCCTCACCTCCAGGCAACACCAATCAGCAGCCCGAACAACGGCTTCAAACCACCATCTCAAGGGCGCGCCTGGGAAAGGGGCAGAGGCAGACAACATCAGAGGGAGTGAACCGGAGCTCCTCCTCACCTCCAGGCAACACCAATCAGCAGCCCCGACAATGGCTTCAAACCGCCATCTTGGGGGCGCGCCCGAGAACAGGACAGAGGCAGCCAACATCAGAAGGAGTGAACCGTAGCTCCTCCTCACCTCCAGGCAATACCAATAAGCAGCCCCAACAACAGTTTCAAACTGCCATCTCGGGGCGCGCCCGCGCCTTGCGGGCCCACACCTGAAGGCCTCACAAGAGGGCCCTTTGGCATGGCCCTTAGGCGTAGGACTGTGCGGGACCAAGCAAACGGCTGTTCTAGTTTGTTTCTGTGTACCGGTATGTTATTGTAGTTATATGTAATGTAATGTATCTACTGTGTTTCCCTATGTTATGTACTCCAAGTGTTCATCGCTTTGTTTCCCTTATCTTTGTATAACCTTGTGCTGTATTTACTGTTTTGATTGAAGGAAAAGGCGGGATACAAAACTGGTTAAATAAATAAATAAATATGCTGCCCATCCAAAATTTCAGATGGTTTTCAAAAGACCCTTTCAAAAGCCTCTTTTTTGTCCCAGCAATGACTTAAGGGCATGCTTACTAAATATTAATGTGTATTAAGTGTCACTGTACCCATAGAAATTAATGGGTGCTGCTTCACTTAGCGCATGTTAACATTTGTGGATGCGCATTAATTTTTAGTAAGCATGCCTCTAAATACCATTTGAATGTACAGTGAGAATAAAGAAAGGCTACCATATTTCTACATTACTATCCTCTAATGTCAACTGCTAGTTACATTTGGAAGTACTATAAAACCCTGCTCATTTAGAGCTCATAGCAAACCCGCCATATCATAACAGCACTACCAGGACTCGAATGCACCAAACCCTATTTATCAAAAGGTAGCACTGCAAATATTAAAATAATATATCTCCTAGTAGAAAAAGAGAACAAGTAGAACTGCTACATAGAAACTACACAGACAGACTACCGCAGCTCGGTCATACATACAAAACATAGGCAGACCATCACCAAATACAGAATGAGGAATCACAATTTGGAAATATGAAGACAATAATCAAACTGGGAACCCCAAAAGCCAAACTTGGAATGTACAACAACACTGGAGAAATAAAACTATAAATAAATTTACTCTTGTACTGGACAAAACATAAAGACATCAGCAATGCACATTTCCCAGAGTTGACATATTCCATTTAATAAATTCATAATAAAATAGTTGCTTTCTATCTTTTGTTGTTTGGGCATTTTATTTTTCAGCCGCAATTGCCCCAGTCACTTTCTTCTGAGGTCTTTGAGGCCAATTCTAAGTTGTGCATCCCTGTGCCGTCCAGATATCTGGATGGCCCGGGGATGCACCTGATTCTGTTCCCACGGGAGCTAGATGTCCCCACAGGAAGAGAATTGTGGCATAGTGGATGGACATCCAGGACATGCCCCAATTCTGGCAACTCGGACGTCCAGCCAACTACCTGCCTAGCTCAGCCAGGCTCCTGCATGAAGAAGCCATGATCCCCAGCGGTCCTCCAAAACATGCTTTCCCCGCAGCCCGACCTTGGTCCAGGTCCCCCCGATGGCTGCCGCAATCTTCGAGGGAACTTATTCCATCTCTGTGCCCTGGTTTCTCTTTTAGAGAGTCCATAGCTCTGGTGGCTACAACTTAGCTCAGCAGCGGGAATGCGAGAAATCAATCCTGGTGCTGTGAAGAAGCAAACATGTGAATCAGGCTTTGGGTCTGACTGACTCACCTCTTAAGCCAGCGAGGCTGCAGGGCCCCTCAGGGAGCAGAGCCATGTGCGGGCAACATTACCGCACATGCATAGGGAAGGTCCTGTGTGTAGGGTTTGGGTTTTATTTTTTTGCCAAAAAGCAGGGCCTCAATTTCTATATTGCTGACCAGAGGGGCAGAATATTAGAAGTTAAACTTGAATCAAATGAATTTCAACCTGCTTCAAGTTTATGAAGTTTGTCTACCTTAATTCTGGGTTAGCAGTTGCAGAACCAAAGAATCTATATACACCCCACATCTGCAAAGCAACTCTCTCTTATGTAGCATGCTCCACTGTACATTTGTTTGCTGCTACTCTCCTAAAGAACCAATTCATGTATTTATTTATCTATTTGCTTTTATATTCCACACTATTTAGCAATCAGCGCACTTTACATAGAACATGAACAATAGAGCTGTTTTACATAGAACAGGTATTAAACTGAAACAAGTGAATAACATTGACAGGAACATCAACTTGGGTGGGACAGGGGAAACTTGGGTAGAAAAGGGGAAACTAAATTACAAGTTGGTAAGCAGATCTTAACGGTTACATAGGGGAGGTTGAGCTGTGGGTTGACAGGCACTGTACATGTCATATCTATGGTATGTGGTCATACAATAGCTGGAACAAGTGAGTCTTTATGGCTTTTCTAAAGGTTGACTGGTCAGAGATGGCTCGGATTGAAGTAGGGAGGGCGTTCTACAGAGTTGGTGTATCTAAAGAAAAGATGCAGTTCTTGATGGCTTGGGTATTGATGATGGGGTCGTCAATGTGTTTGCCATGCTTGATGGGGTACATTGTATGATTGTGGCAAGGGAATCCACGGACTTGTCATGTAGAATCTTGAATGTCATAAATAGGATTTTGTAAATCAGACAGCTTGCTATTGGGAGCCAGTGTAACTGCATTAAGATGGGTGTGTCATGTTCAAATCTGGATACTCCATGCAGTGTTCGGGCAGCTGTGTTCATGGCCAATTGGAGTGGTTGGAGCGTGTGTTTTGGCAGGCCATGGAGAATAATATTGACATAGTCCAGTTGCAGGAAGATGAGCGCCTGGAATACTGTGCGAAAATCTGAGGGGTCCAAGTGCGGGCATAGATGACGGAGGGACCTTATTTTATGGTAAACCGTCTTGATGACATTTCGTATGTGTGCTTTCATACTCAGTCATTGGTCCAAGGTGATTCCCAAGTAGCACACCTGGTGCTTCTTCATCAGCTCTACCTCATTCACCCACAGGGAAGTTAGTGGGGTAAATGTTTGGCCTCTGGTGGAGTGGAGGAGTGGCCTAGTGGTTGGGGCAAGGTACTTCAGACCAGAAGGTTGGGGGTTCAAATCCCACTAGAGGACAGCAACCTTGGGCCAGAAGGACTGGGGTTTCTAGTCCCACAGGTGCTCCTTGTGGTCTTGGGCAAGCCACTTAACCCTCCATAGCCCATGTTCCCTGTAAAATAGTTATCTCCAAGTTATAATGCCCTGTTCAATGTAATTTCAGTTTGCTCAATGTAAACTGCACTGATGCAGAATAGCATGGTATATAAGAGAATATAAATAAATAAGACTTCCATCTTCTTGCAGTGGACTTTAAGGTTGTGTGTGGAAAGCCAGTCTGAGAAAGCAATGAAAAATTCTGTAATGATAGAGAAGTTAGGAATATCTATGGAGAATGGGGTTTATAGTAAGACATCATTGGTATAGAATGTTGTATGACTGAATTATTGCAGATCAGCTGGATATAGATGATGAAGAGCATGGCCAAAAGAGATGAGCCCTGCAGGACTCCCTGCATTGCTGGAATGTGTCTGATGTCTGCTCTCCTATGTGTACCTGTTGCTGGTGACCAATCAAGTAAGATCTACACCAGTCAAAGGTTGCATTCTGTATCCCAGAGGTTCCCAACGTTGGTGAATATGAATGAGATAGATCTGCATACAATGGAAGCAGTGCATTCAGATCTATCTCATGCATATTCATTGTGGGTACTCTGAAAACCTGACTGGCCTGGGGATCCCCGAGAAGTGGGTTGGGAACCACTGCTGTATTCCTTTTTGTCATAAGAGGAGTGGCCTAGTGGTTGGGGCAAGGTACCTCAGGCTGGAAGGTTGGGGGTTCAAATCCCACTAGAGGACAGCAACCTTGGGCTGGAAGGACTGGGGTTTCTAGTCCCACAGGTGTTCCTTGTGGTCTTGGGCAAGCCACTTAACCCTCCATTGCCCATGTTCCCTGTAAAATAGTTATCACCAAGTTATAATGCCCTGTTCAATGTAAACCACCTTGATACCATGAAAGGTGACATATAATAAATAAGTAGAATATTATGACTGACTGTATCAAAGTCTGAGGGAATATTAGGATGAATCCCTGCTTCTTTTTATCTATTCCTGTGAGAAGTCTGTAAAGGAGGGTAGCCAGAAGACTTTCAGTCACGTGCTGCTGATAGAACCCATACTGCTGTAAGACAAGAGAAGTTTGGGAGTCGATGTGATCCTGGATTTGTTGCTTGACAATCTTTTCTGTTATCTTAGCCAGGAAGGGGAGGCTGGATATAGATCTGTAGGAGCTGATATCCGAAGGATCTAGTTTATTGTGTTTTTAGCAATGGTCTGATGGAGGCAGTTTTCAGGGATGGTGGTAGCACATCCATAGACAGGAAAAGGTGTATGATTCTGGCAATGGTTGTGTTTAGGTCAGTTCGCACTAACTTGATCCAGTATGCAGGGCATGGATCGGTTGGAGAAGTGGTGGCATTAATCCCGCATATGATGTTCTCTATCTGCTCTTTCTTTTCTGGCTGATTGCTCTGCGGTGTTCATGTAAGCTGTTCATATATTCAACATGGTTGTGGGATAATCTGGAGTATCGCCAGCATCGCTCCAGCTTCCTGAGACGTATTAGGGATTCACACTGCTCAGTGGTAAACCATATGGCTGTGTGGTTCTTCCTAGTGGGCTTCGTGGAGTGAAGTAGGAGAGAAGCTTTAATTAAGGTGTTTTTCCATATGTCTATCAGCTCATCCAGCTCAGTAGCATTAGTATTGAGACCCCGAAGAGTATCTTGGAGGAAGGCTTCTTTGTTAAAATATATGAAGCGGCGAGAGGCTGGTGGGATGGTTCCGGAAGGCAACTGATCTTCTGAGTCCTTAGGGATATGGAAAATAATGGCATTGTGGTCTGACCAGGGGACAAGGCAGACCAGTGGTGGGTTCTGGCTACTCGATCTGTGGGGGGGTGAGGGAGCAAAGATGAGGTCCAGGGTATTTCCTCTTGTGTGGGTGGATGTATGTATTCGTTGATTGTAACTCAGTGCAGTCATTGCATCAAGAAAGGCTGTAGGGTGCTTGGTTGGGAGTGCTAGGAGGTTAAAATCGCCTAGCAGCCAGAGTGGTTTTCGTTGGTAATTCCGTTGCATGCTACGTCAAGGATAGTGGACAGGTCATCAGTGCATGCAGACGGTGAACGGTAGAACATACATGCTGCTAGAAACTTGTTTGAGATCATGATGTAATCAAGGTTGGTTGTGCTCTGGGAAGTCCAGCATTGGAAATGGAGATTGCTTCTGGCTATTATGAGGTCATAACCAGGGAGCTTTAGTTGGTTGATAAGTACGGTGTCTGTTCGGTGAACCATGACTCTGTGACGAGGAGCAGGTCTAAATTCCGGTGTTCAAGATAGTCATGAACCACTGCCCAGCCACCCACCCCCAGAAAATGAATTGGCATGACCAAACTACTAATCCTTTCCTTCCCTTTCAAGACAGCCTACCAGCTTCACTGGGCAAGAAAAGGCAGCTAATCAGTTTAAGTGCCTCTTCTGACCCACTTTGCCTCCTCTTTGCTGGAGAGAAGTAGTGCACAGCTAGAAAGCCAGAAGCACAAACACTCTCTTCTGTTAACCCACTCCTCTCACTTTTTAAGCTGATCGATTTTTGGTTTTGAGTCTTTTATTTCTCCTCTACTTTCCTTTCTGTAATTTCTTTGCCTCATTCTCTCTCCATTCTCTCTCCATTTCATCTCTTTTCTCTATTTACATCTCATTATTTAATTTACGAACTTGCTTCACATTTTCATTTTTCTTTTTTATCTTTGGGATTTGGTTACTTTCCAATGCAATGTTTTTTGCAGACTTCATACCCTGTACTGGATCAAGAGACTGGGGTTTTGTTTTTTTTTTGTTTAGTTTTTGCAGACTACATGCTGTGTACAAGTTTCAGGTCATTTAACATGAGTCAACAAAAGAGAGACAATGAACTACTTTGTTTTAAGAGAAGTGATCACTCTATTCATTTCCTAACCATGGCAGTGCTGCAGAAACGTTATGTTATACTTTCAAACTTGCTATTAGGAATTCAATAAAGAGGACGATGAATATCCAGCAAGTCAGTATATCTAAATAAATTAGAATTAAATGTTTCTTGCCATAAACGTGTTATATGAATGCAAAAATTCAACACAAATATAAAAAATGTAAATGAAGAATCTCTGTGGGCAGGTTGGACCCATTAGTTACCTTGATATTGGGGGGGGGGGGGGGATAGTCAAAGGCATTCACAAGGTTTGCAGACCTGCAAGCCATGTAAATGCCACCTTGTTAGTGCCACTGGATATCTGTGTGTGCTGCTGCTACATGCCCCGATGGTATGTGGTTAGCATCAGAGTGTGTCGTGGGTGTTTCAGGGTGGAGAGGAGGCGGCACCCATCGTTAATTGCGCAGCAGCTCAATATCACCACAGCCCGATTAGCGATCCATGGGTAAAGTTAGGTGTGGCAAAGGCTGGCCTAACTTTACCCACGAGAGCTAATCAGTTAGCTTCTGAGTTATGCGGTGACCCAGATTTTTAATGACGGTGGCCGAATATGGCTCTGGCATTGAATAGCCAAGGTTAGTATTCAGTGGCGATGGCTATGCGCTTTACAAGCACTATCCGCCACCGCTGAATATTGGGCCCATTGTTTTTAGATTTTCCAACCCAACAAAAGTTGGAAAGAATTATACAAAAGGATCAATAATGTCTGTCTCTCTGTCTGTCTATCCATCTGTCTGACTGGGGGCAAAATGAGTCTCTGAAAAACTGATGGATGAAATGAAACTGGTAAAAAGGTACATACAGTTCAAAAATGGGCCAAATCGTTGCTGGAGTTCCAGAAAAATAAGCCCCCGAAATAAATGCCCCAGTGCATTTCTATGGGAGAAGGAGTTCCAGCTTTTGTAGCATAGAAACTTACATGCAGTGAAATATAATAGGGACTAGTTCTTCCTTTTCTCTAATCTTCCAACTGTCCAAACTGCCCCTATCCCCAAAAGCTACCCCATCCACTGCCTCACCACCCCAAAACTGCCTCACTCCCAAAAATACTCTCTAAAAAGTACTCTAACACTCTGCCAAATGTCCCACCCCCAAAAATATCCTCACACAAATGCCTCATCACCTGAAAACTGCCCCACCAACTAAACCTACACTCCCACAACTGCCCCACCATCTAGCAAAATACCTTACCCTCACAAAATTCCCCCAGAACTGCCCTACCATCCTGCAAACTTCCTTTACCACAAAACCTAGTCCACTGTAACTGCACCACAACCTGAAAACTGCCCCACCTCCAAAATCTACACCAGAGTTGCACCACTGCCCTGCAAAATGCCTTACCCCCAAAAAACTACCTCAATTAATTGGATCACCATCTCACACACTGCCTCTTCCACCAAAAAATAGTCCCTTACAACCTCCCTACCAATTACATAATCTGCCCCACCCCTTAAAAATACCCTCCCAACTGCCCCAACATCCTTCAAACTTCCCCAGCACCAAAAAATATCCACATTACTATCTTACCACTTTGCCAACTCGCCCCTGCATGTGCCTCACCATCGCACAAACTGCTTCCACCCAAAAGAAACTATCATCCTGCAATTGTCTCACCATCCTGCCAACTACTCCCAACCCCAGAAATCATCTCCACAACCACCTCATCACTGCAAACAATCCCACCCTCAAGCAATATTCCCCTGCAACTGTCCCACCCTGAAAAACACCCCCATAGAACTGCCCCTCCCCAAAACCTCCCCATCACAACTTCCTCACCACCCTGCAAAATGTGCCCACTCTGAAAACTACATATGAGCATGAGAACATAAGATATGCCATAAGGGGTCAGATCATAAGTCCATCAACTCAGTATCCTGTTTCCAACAGTGGCCAATCCAGATCACACTCACCTGTCAAGTTCCGAAAAAAGTAGACAGATTACATGCTGCTTATCATTTCCATAGTCCTCTTTAATAATGGTTTATGGACTTTTCCTCCAGGAACTTGTCCAATCCTCTTTTAAACCCAGCTACAATAATAGCTTTTACTACATCCTCCAGCAACGAATTCCAGAGTTTGATTATGCATGGAGCGAAAACATATTTTCTCCAATTAGTCTTAAATGCGCTACATTGTAGCTTCATTGCATGTCCTCTAGTCTTTCTACTTTTTACGATTATGGTCAACATTATTGGCACCCTTGCTGTTCAATCCCTTAATGTTCAATATCTCCTAAAAAAAAGTTGGCAATGAAATGGCTTTAGACTACATCTGCACACATATTTGACACATAAAAGAATCAAACAAAACAGACCTATTAAAAAAGGAAATAGGAGGAAATAGTATAAAAACTGGGACATTGGTGGGACACGATTTATTTATTTATTTTATTTGTTTTAGTGTTTTTATACCACCTAATCTAAATGTTTAGGTGGTTTACAGTGTGGAGTGGAGGAGTGGCCTAGTGGTTAGGGCAAGGTACTTCAGGCTGGAAGGTTGGGGGTTCAAATCCCACTAGAGGGCAGCAACCTTGGGATAGAAGGGCTGGGGTTTCTAGTCCCACAGGTGCTCCTTGTGGTCTTGGGCAAGCCACTTAACCCTCCATAGCCCATGTTCCCTGTAAAATAGTTATTTCCAAGTTATAATGCCCTGTTCAATGTCATTTCAGTTTGTTCAATGTAAACCACACTGATGCAGAATAGCACAGTATATAAGAGAATGTAAATAAATAAATACAGAGAACTAGCAATTGCAGGGAACTTGTAATGCTCATACATAGAAATGAGTGACATTGAGCTGAACATTCAGTACAAAGAGCATAACATATATGAAGTAAAGAGTAACAAATTACAAAATTACATATATACAGACTTGTGCACAATACTAGTGGGGACTTGGGGTGGATACCAGCAGGGGAGAGTATGGTTAGAGGAAGAGCAAGATGAATAAGACCTGTGTCTCAGGTAGATTGGGAGGGTAAAAGAAAGAAGTGGGTTAGACTTAACTTCCAAGGAATTCATGGAATATAAGAGTTTTTAGTTTCTTCTTGAAATCTGTGAGGTCAGATATGGCACGACTATCTGCTGGTAGTGAATTCCACATGGTTGGGGTGTACATGGAAAAGGCTCTATTGGATGTGGATTTGCTACTTTTTGGGTTTGTGGTGGGTACTATTAGCAAATTTTGGTGTTGTGATTTAAGGTAAGTGGTTGAGAGGCATATTTTGAATGTTGTGAGTATTGCTTTGTATTTTGTTTTTGCTTTTACAGGTAGCCAATGTAGCTGTTGGAGAATAGGAGTAATGTGGCTGGATGGAGTGGCGTTGAGCATGATATGAGCAGCAGTGTTTTGAGCCAGTTGCAGAGGGCCAAGTATGTAGTTTGGTAGGCCCAGCAAGATGATGTTGCAGTAGTCAAAGTGAGGCATAATGAGAGCTTGGAATACTGTGTGATTGTTTTGGTGGTCGCATAGCAGCTTGAGGGATTGGATGGTTTTCAGTTTGTGATATATGACTTTGATGGTGTTGTTAATGTGAGGTTGAAAGTTAAGGTGCTGGTCAAGGGTTATGCTGAGGTATCGCACTTGGGACCGCACATTCATTCGGGTTCCTGCAATTGAGATGGTGGGTTGAGGGATGTAATTAGGGTCTCTCAAGATTATGAGTGCTTCTGTTTTGTTATGGTTTATGAGGAGATTGTGCTCTGAAAGCCATTATGTGACAGCTTTGAAGCATCGTGATAGGGATGTGTAGTTAGGTTTCGTGGTGGAGAATGAATTATAAATAATCACATCATCTGCATAGATATGTTATAAGACATTGAAGGATTGAATTTGTGCACAGATGGGTTGTAGGAATATGTTGAATGTGAGGGATGAGCCTTGTGAACTCCTTATTGCTGGGTGAATGAGGTTGATCATGTATTCCCGAGATGTCTTGCTGCTTGCAGTTGTTGAGGTAGGATGTAAACCATTTCAAGGTTATGCCAGCAAGGCCTAGTGAATGGAGGCATTGTAGTACAATATCGTGAGGTAATCAGTCAAAAGCAGATTTGATGTCCAGGAATAGCAGTAAGAAGGCTTGTTTTAGTGCATAAGTGGCTCTGATGAGATTATTCATTAATGCTCTGAGAAGTGTTTCCATACTGTGATTATGTCTGAATCCATATTGGTGGGGGTCGAGTGGGGCATTTGTATCTATGTGATATTGAAGTTGTAGTAGAATGTTTTTTCTATGATTTTTGTGAGGAATGGTGAACTTGAGACAGGTCTGTATGATTAACACCCTTATAAGCAATTCAAATCATTTTGAACAGAAGAACCACATTCCCATTGCAATAAAATTAGATGCACCTGAGGGGCGGAGCTTGCCACGAAGCGTGATGGCCGCCTAAAGAACTAGCTCCTGCATCGCATAACGGAATCCACCCCTTCTTCCCGATTAACCGGCCGGTAAAAGATCTAATTCTGGTGGCAGTGCATGAGAGGATGGCGTCGTTAAAGCCAGCTAAGTTGGAGTTTCCGCCATCCACGGGCCAAGCTCATAAGCGCCTAAAACATGACGCGGCCTCCCCGCAAAAAGTGAAATCGGAAAAGGAGCCAGAGGATGGCATTCGGGAGATCCTTCATGCGGTTCGTGAGAAACTGAGCGGCATGGATGGTCGATTGGTGAAAGTTGAGGCCTTGGCTCAGAAGCACGAGGGCATGGTCTCGCAGATAGGCCCTCTTGTAAAGAGAGTAAACACGCTAGAAGCGCAACTGGAAGAGCAGAGCAACAGGTCACGGAGAAGTAATGTGCGGGTTATTGGACTCCCGGAGGGAGTTGAAGGAAACGATCCGATTAGCTATATGGAAAAGATCATACCCGAACTCCTCCAAATTAAATTCTTGGCCCCCTTTCAAATTGAGAGGGCGCATCGGGTCCCCATAATGAGTACAGTGCAAGCGAAGCGACCGCGGCCTATGCTGATCAAGATCCTGAGATATCCCCAAGTTTTGCAAATTATGCAAGCGGCAAAACAGAGGAGCTCCATACAGATGAATGGTAATAAGATTGCCTTTTTTCCAGATTTATCTAAAAAGACAGTAGACCGGCGTCGAGAACTACTTGACTGTCGGCCTCTGCTGCAAAAGATTCAAGCGCGCTATGGGCTATTCTACCCAGCTAAAATGCGAGTCACCGTGGACAATGTCACCAGAAACTTTGATAATGCAGCAATGCTACGTTCTTTCCTGCTGGACTACTCCCAGATGGAGGTTAGCCGCTGACTACGTGTGCTCGACGATTTCAACTACAGAGCTCATGAGCCCCGCGCCACAGGAGCCCGGAGGAGTCGGTATGCCCTGTCGGGCTATGTCTGGAGGAGACGGGTGATGCTGGGCCTGCAAAGACTTAGAGGTCCCACAACATTAAACCCTTAGTTGCATTGTTTGATTGTATTTTTAGTTGTGGGAGGCATAGTATTAAATGTGTTTAATTGGATGCCGGCCCATGTTGTGGGACCGGCAATAATACGATCCTATATAACTGAGTACGGGAAGTGCTAAAAGGAAGGAGGGGACGGGAATGGGTTGTGTTGGGGATAATTGCAGGGGGGTGGGACTGGGTGGTCTGACTGCGAAGGGGGGGTACTCCACCACACAAGGGGATCTGTTGTTAATGGTTTTGTATGTTAAATGGCTATGTGTACAATGTATTGACGGCAATGAATGTCTGTTTTGTAAGCACTTGGCGATGTATGTGACCCCAGTTATCTTGGCAAGTTAACGGATGGCAAAGAGTGGACTTAAATTTCTGTCATTAAATGTTCAGGGCATCAACAATCCCATTAAACGCACGTAAATCTTACTGTACTGCCAGAAGCAAGGTGCTGATATTGTATATTTGCAAGAAACACATTTGACCCTAGCTGAGTCCTGTAAGGTGCAGAGTGGTGTTTATCAGAATATATTGGCATCTCCCGCGTTAAAAAAGAAGGGTGGCATTATCATCCTTATTCGTAGAGCTCTGCAGCCCATAGTTCGGGAGACCAGGATAGATCCCGCCGGCAGATGGGCCAGGGCACAAGTGCAGATCGGACCCGAGGAATATTTCTTGATGGCCATATACGGCCCTAATAATGAAGATCTGACATTCTTTCAGCGACTTGCGACTGAAATGAAGATGCCAACTTCGGTACATATGGTGATCGGGGGAGATTTTAACATGATTCAAGACCCCCTGCTAGATCGCACCCCTTACCGTTCTCAAAACAAACCCAGATCGTTTGGAGTATTACAGGGGTTGATGGAGACCTTTGAACTTGTCGACCCATGGCGACTTCTACACTCCAGTGCTCGGGAATATACTTACTACTCCATGCCGCATCAAACACAAACCAGACTTGATTATTTTCTCATACCTAAACTACTGCTACCGCGGCTCACAAGTGCAGAGATTTTGCCTAAAACCATTTCGGATCACGCTGCAGTAATTTTGACGCTGGGGGACCAAGCCAGTGGGAAGTCGAGTGTGAGATTCCGCATGGATACAGCCTGGCTAGTAGATGCGACGTTTGTAAATCATATGCGTACCTGTATAGATACGTATCTGGCTTGTAACAAAGTTGGCGATACGGCCACGTGGGCCTGGTGGGAAGCCCTCAAAGCGAACCTTAGAGGTTATATGACCACCTACGATATCCAACAGAAGAAGTTGAGAAAGAAGAAGTTGATGGACTTGCAGATTTCAATAGGGGCCGGGGAGAGGCTTCTTGCCCGGAATGCTGACCCGCAGATTCTGCTTAGGCTGCAGCGCTTGCGATATCACTATAATGCTATTCTGAGTGAGGAAGCCCAGCTCCAACAGCATGTGCAACGCAGTATTTATCACTATGAGAGTAACCGAGCCAGTCCCCTCTTAGCAAGATCCCTGAGAGCGAGTCGGCCGTCTCGGCGTATCGCGGGCTTACTAGATGCGCAAGATCACTTGTTAGTGAAAGATGATGATATTTTGGAGAAGTGCAGAGAGTTCTACCGAGATCTATATAAGTCTGAAGTAACGTGGAATGAGGATACCTTCCAACGCCTGACAACCAATCTCCAGGGACCCAAACTAACTCAACAGCAGACGGAGATGCTGGAGACCGAGATCACATGTGCTGAAATCGATGCAGCAATGCATCAGCTGGCTAAGGGGAAGGCGTGTGGTCCCGATGGCATTCCTTTGGAATTTTATCTCACCTTTTCTGCTCTTCTAGTCCCCGAGCTGCAAACTTACTACAGTCACTTGTATGAGGAACATCCTGAAACAGGTGCGCTCGCTGAGGCCACTATTGTCATACATCCTAAACCAGGCAGAGACCCTCAACGAGTTGAGAATTATCGACCCATATCTCTTCTCAATTCGGACTATAAAATTTATGCTAAAGTCCTGGCCAATAGACTAAACAAAGTACTGAGCTCTCTCATACATCCGGATCAATCCGGCTTTATGTCCGGACGTTCGACAGTCGATAATGGGCGGCTGCTGGCTCATGTGTTATTGGAGTCCCACAAAGCCACTTCTCCCATTGTTGGGCTGGCCTTAGACGCTGAGAAGGCCTTTGACAGGATAGAATGGGCCTTTCTCTTCCGATCTCTGCGGTGGTTTGGTTTTCAAGATCGCTTCCTGAAACGTGTTCAGTTGTTGTATACCCAGCCCACTGCGCGGATATTCGCAAATGGGGTGCTATCATCTACCTTTCAGCTATACCGGGGCACCAGGCAAGGATGCCCATTGTCACCATTGCTCTTTAACCTTGCCCTTGAGCCGTTAACCATATGCATACGGCAACAGGACCACATCAGGGGAATTGAGATTCATGGACACCAGTACAAGCTGTCGGCGTATGCGGATGACTTACTCATATTTGTCGAACCACAGTCTCTTGACACATTACTACGCACTATAACATCTTACTCGGAAATCTCTGGATACAAACTGAATCTCACTAAAACAGTTGTAATTCCGCTAAATCACCTGGTCACTGAGGATATGATGGACAAGTTCCCGTTTAAAGTGGAAACGAGTCACTTTAAATACCTGGGAGTTGACTACAGTACTACTCTCCCAGAAACTGCACTGCGCAATGAGATGCATTGTGAGAAGCTGGTGCGAGAGTGCATTCACAAATGGAATCCCCTTCATTTGACGTGGTGGGGCAGACTCGAGACTATAAAGATGGTGATTGTTCCTAAAATCAACTATATCTTAAGTATGATACCAATCTTATTCTCATCACGCTTTTACAGGGCAGTGGGTCAGCTCTTACTAACCTTCCTATGGCGCAATAAAACTCCCCGAATAGCGCACTGGAAACTTAAGATGGCTAAGAAATATGGCGGAGTGCAATTCCCAGATTTCTACTGGTATCATGTGGCTGCCCTACTGCGCCATGGTTGCCACTGGAGTGATGAAGAGCCAGGCCCTGAAGGACCACATTGGCTACGAATAGAAGCTGCAGCCTGTAAGCCACTCCCACTGTCTGTCTGTATTGGGTCTGCAAGCCTCAAAGGGTGGAAATCTAATGCAGTTGTCCAAGCAACGCAACAGGCATATCAGCTACTCCAGACTTCAGTCGCGGATTGGAAAAGACACACAGCTGAAACTCCTATCTGGTTAAATCCTGGATTTAAGATAGCCGGGGAATGTTTTATATGGCCTCTCTGGCTCCAACATGGGATTTACACCCTTGGGCACTTGATCAAAGGGGGTCGCTTTAAGACTTATTCAGAGTTGCAACAAGAGTTTGGCCTTCCCAATTGTGGACTGTTCCAATGGTGTCAGCTGCGCCATTGTTTGGGAAAAGCCGAAGTGACGCCTGTAGGACTGCCTGCTTCTAGCTCGTGGAAGATGAAAATCGCAGATTTGCGGGAAGGACCACGGATTGTCTCAAAAATAGTCTCCATTCTACGAGAGGGACAGGCCAGGAAATGTACGAGTGTGCAGTCCATCTGGGAAGAGGAAGCGGGTTGCATGGAGGGTTTGGACGATTGGAACCATTTTTGGCAGTCTCAGATTAGGATATCGTGCTCTGCCTCTTTAACGCAAACGCTCTTTTTTCTGGCACATCGGGCCTATATGACCCCGGTGAGGGTCGCGAAATGGCAGAGCCCTCCCAATAACCTGTGTTGGTCGTGCAAAGCAGAACCTGGCACACTAGAACACATGCTATACGCCTGTCCAAAGTTGAAAAGATACTGGCGACAAGTCTGGGAGAAAATTGCCCTTTTGCTGGGACTGCATGTTCCTCTAACATTCCGAATAATTATCTTCCGCTCAAGAGCAGGAATACCGGGTCTGTCGAAAGACGACCATCCCACATTAGACTTGCTCCTGGGACTCGCCTTGAAAACCCTGATGAGTCACTGGAAAAACTTTGCTGCTCTAACTTTTGAACAATGGTGGAACTTGTTATGCGCCCACCGCCTGTATGATCACCTTTATGTTAAACAGCATCCTTATCTCTCTGCTCGACTGCTAAAATGGCATGCCCTGGATTCCAAGATTATACCTAACTAACGGGGCTAGACTCTGGGAGTCAGCATGCATCGCCGAGTGCTCTGATATAAGTTATCGTATATATTCCTATTCTAACCATAAGTGACAAATAAGCTAGGATGTCTATATATATATCCATATTGATTTATGTCTGTCACTACACACTGTACTTCATAGCCAGTGTTGGTTGTTATGGTGTTTTTTGTTTTTTTTGTGTGTTTAAGAATTTGTAAGAATTTGTTGTATATGTATGTGATGAAAAGGATAAATAAAAAATTAAAAAAAAAAAAAAATTAGATGCACCTGTGATCAATTGTCAGTACTCACATGACATGAATCAACCAATGAATGATGGCTCTAATGTTTAAAATGGCCACATTCACTCCCTGTTCCATTTTCACAATGTTGAAGACAAGAGAGCTGCCTTAGACCATCAAAAATGCCATTATCACCAAACATCAAACTTCAAAGGAATACAAGGACATTTCCAAAGATATCAGGATTCCTGTGTCTACAGAATGAAATGTTATTAAGAAGTTTTCTGCTCATGGAACTGTCAAGAACTTCCCAAGATGTGGTGGGAAGAGGAAAATTAATCCAAGAGGTTTTCAAAAGTTAGTGCAAACTATTGGATAAACACCATATACAACATCCAAAGAGCTTAAAACTGACCAGGAGCAATCTAGAGTGCTGGTTTCAACCCTCACCATACACCGTGCACTGAACAAAGAAGGACTTCATGGGTAAAGGCCAAGAAGGATCCCATGGCTCAAAGACAGACATAAAAAGGCCTTATCTTTGCCCAAACTCACCTTGAGAAGCCACAATCCTTCTGGGAAAATGTTCTGTGGATAGATGAAACCAAACTTGAGCTCTTTGGCAATGTAGACCAGCGATACATTTACAGGTGAAGAAATAAAGCTTATAAGGGAAAATATACACCCTTCCTACAGTTAAATATGGTAGAGGTTCCATAATGTTTTGGGTCTGTTTTGCAACCTCAGGAATTGGAGGCCTGGAATGTATTAAAGGAATCATGAAGCCAGACGACTAGCAAGGTATATTTTGGAGCAAAATGTGCTACCTAGTGTCAGAAAACTAGGTCTGGGTCGAAGGTCATGGGTCCTCCAGCAGGACAATGACCCAAAACATGCATCCAAAAGTACAAAAGAATGGTTTAAAAGGAAAAAATGGACTGTTTTTTAACCCTTTCCAGGCCGAGCCCACAAGTCTTGGGATCCAAAATTCTGACTAAATATTCCTATCAAATGGTATATAATACATGACCATAGCAGAAGGAAAATTACTATTAGAACATATTGAATAAGACGGGTACAATTTTCCTGAAATATGCAAAAATTAACCCGGCTGCAGAATGTGGATTAAAAATTTAAAGTAGGCCTTGAAAGGGTTGGCCAGCGGTGAGTCCTTATCTCAATCCAATCACAAACCTTTGGAAAGAACTGAAATCTGCCTTTGTAAAAGGAATTCTGGAAACATTCATGAGCTGTAACAAATCATAGTTGAAAAGTAGGAGAAACTACTATCTGACAGATGTGTGAAACATATAGATATCTACAAGAAACATTTTGAGGCTGTCATCACTGTCAAGGGTTGTGCAACCAAATATTAGCGAAGAGCGCCATTAATCTTGTCCAGGTCATATTTTGTTTTTTTCTCAGAAATTGATACATCTAAGTTGCACAGACATCTTTTTTGTTTCTACATGCCTTTTAATATACTATTAAAATATTATAATGAAATACAGTTGTAATATTTCCAATTATTTCTCATGATATTATACACAACATATCTAAAATGCAAGAGTGTCAATAATATTGACCACAACTGTAAAGGAGCAATGAAGCAATCCACATTTACCCGTTCTACTCCATCTTTATTTTATAGATCTCTATCATATCTTCCCTCAGCTGTCACTTTCTAAGCTGAAGAGTCCTGACCTTTTAAGCCTTTCCTCATAGGGGTATCATTCCAATCCCTTTATCATTTTGGTCACTCTTTTCTGTACCTTTTCTAATTCCATAATATCCTTTTTAAGATATGGTGACCAGAAGTGCACACAATATTCAAGTTGTAATTGCACCATAGAGTACGCTCGTATTACAGAGGCATTATGATATTGTTGTTTTTTCATTCTATTTTTTCCTTATGATTCCTAGCATTTTATTTGGTTTCTTGGCCACTGCTGCACACTGGGTAGAGGGTTTCAACATATTATGCATGATGACGTTTAAATCCTTTTCCTGGATGGTGGTTCCTAATGTGGAACCTTGCATCATGTAACCATACTTTGGGTTGTTCTTTCCTTTTTGCCCTTGTCCACATTAAATTTCTTCTGCCATATGGATGCCCAATCCCCCAATTTCTCAAGGTCTTCTTGCAATTTTTCACAATCCTCTTGTGTTTAAACAACTTTGAATAATTTTGTGTTATCTGCAGATTTAATCACCTCATTCCCATTTCCAGGTCATTTATAAACAGGGGCAGCCTAAGAGTGTTGTGGGGGCCATATGTGGAGACTCATTGCAGGGGCTCATTTGCATAAATATTTGAATATCCACTGAACCTTATTTGTATAAATCTAATTAATTTTATTCTAAAATATATATGCTGGCCATCTAAAATTTTAAGCGGTTTTCAAAGGAGACCTTCACAAGACTCTTTTTTTCTCCTAACAATGACTTAGGGGCATGTTTACTAAATGCCACTGTGCCCATAGAAATAAATAGGTGTGCTGCATTTATCACACAATCAAATTTGTGAATGCACATTAACCTTTAGTAAACATGCCTCTTAATAAGTGTCTGAAATCATTTGCATGTACAGTGAGGATAAAAAAAGGCTACCATACTTCTGCATTACTATCCTCCAGTGCCAACTGTCAGGTGCATTACTACAAATCCCTGCTCAATGAGAACCCATAGCACCACACCCTCCTTATCAAAAGGTAGCACTACGAATACTAAACCAAAAAAGAGAACAAGTGGGTCTGCTACACAGAACCTACACAAACAGAATATCACAGTTCTGTCATGCACGCAAAACAGACAGACTGTCACCAAATACAGAACAAGGGATCATAATTTAGAAATACGAGTGAAGACAATAATTGAACTGGGAAACCCAAAAGCTAGACTTCGAATACACTGAAAAAACAAAACTATGAAATTAATTTCTTCTTGTACAGAACAAAGCACAAAGACATCCATGAATGCACATTTTCCAGAGCTGACATATTCCATTTAATAAATTCAAAATAAAATACTTGTTTTTCTACCTTTTGTTGTTTGGACGTTTTATTTTTCAGTCGTAATTGCCCCAGTCTCTCTTTTCTGCATTCTTCGTGTCTTCTGCTAACTCTCCATTGTCTGCTGTCCATTTATCCTTTTTCTCTTTTCTCCTAATTTTTTTTTTTGCATTTTCTGTCAACATCCGTCTCTGACATACTGATCTTTCGCTTTTTATTCTTTTCTCCATTTCTTTCTTTACTCATTCATCCACTCAAATTTCAACTCTCTGTCCTCAATCCCCTTTTGACCTTTCACCTAGCAACTTTCCATCTACTTTTCTAACCTCCAGCCAGGCTCTCCCATTTCTCATCTCACGCCTTCGCTAGCCTCTTATTCCCCTCTTTCACCCACTCCCCATTTTAACCCTCTGTAATCATCATCATCATCCTCTCGCTCATCTCCTTGCCAGTTCCCATGGCCTCTGTCATGTAGTTCCATCACGTCCACCATTTCCCCCCTTCTCTCTCACCACCCCAATTCAGCATCTCCCAATCCCCTCACCTTTCTGCTTTACTCCCCAAAGTCCAGCATCTCATGCTTTCTCTTGCACCTCCCAAGCCCTTTTCCCTCCATAGACAACTCCCCATAGACCATCAGCTTTCTATCCCCTTTCCCTTCTCTCTCTTCTGCCCCTGCAGTGGTCTGGCATCTCTCCTATCTCCCCTCCCAGCCCAGCATCTTCTCTCTCTCCCCATGTTCCTTCCCATCCCAGGCCAATATATCCCTTCTTTCTCATAACTTAAAATCTCCACCCCTCTCTCTCTCTCCATATATGTATATACTGTATATACATACACACACCCCACTCCCATCCAGCATATCCCAACTCTCTTTTTCTCCCTCTCTCTGTCCTCTCCCCTGGGAAAAAATATTGTGCAACACCATCCCTGGCATCTTCTTTCTTTTTCTGAGTTTATTGCCCTCTCAAGTTTGGGAACTGAGTTTGGGGACAGGGAGAATGATAATACAGGGGGATTAAATGGTGCTTCCAGGGTTAGGGGTAGGACATTGTCAATAGGGGGATTTGGGAGCATAGGAAATCCCCCTGTCAACTGGCCCTTTCATTTTTGGCCTGTGAAGTTGGAGGATTCACAGAAGCCGTTCAACACTTTTTGGCCAAGCACACTCATTAAGGACGTAACACCACAAGGGTATGAGCTAATTACAAATAAATAAACAAACAGCTGCATTGCTGTAGGTATAATATGCTCAGTGTTTTTCAGTGCCTGGAAAATAGCATGTGATGGGGAGAATACCATTATTGTCATATGCATGTCTTACCCTCACTTTTATGTGACATCCCTTCAATTAGTTGTGTGGCTATGATAATTGTAGCTTGTGCTGGCTAATGTCTTCTGACATTGACTTAGTGTGCTTGGAGGGCTGTTATTGCATAGATTCTATTTCCATAAGTCCCACTGTTAGGCAGCAGCAGCAGCAGAGCTAGTAAAGGAGTAGACTAATGGTTAGAAGAAGGTGCAGAGAGCCAGCAAAACAAGGGCTCATATCCCCAGAGGCTCCTTGTGATCATGGGCAAGTCACTTGACAAAATTAACTTTCTGTTCTCACAGGTGCAAATTTATAGGCCAGTATCCAGCCACCACAGTGAGCATTTTTTTAAACAGCGGCCAAAAAAATCTGGATATTCAGCATGAAACTGGTATAGTGGCCGGTGCCGAATATTCAGATAATGTGTTGAGCAGCACTCCTCTCCCAGTAGTGGTGATATTCAGTCTGCTATCTGGATAACGATGCAGATAAAGTTACAGTAACCTTTTTGCTGTCCTAGCTTTATCCAGGTAACTATCTGCATAGCAGTCTGTAGATATTCAGCAGCACTATCCGGATAGGTGGCTAGATATAGCAGGATAGCCCCAGCCAACGGTGCTTATTTGGAAGCAGGTGCTGCTATCTGGATTAATGCATCTGTGACTGTAACCTTGAGCAACTACTGAAAAGGCGTGAGCTAAATCCAGATTCCCTACTGAACCCTCCACTGCCTAAGGTACAAAATTACATCTTCATTTGCTCACCTGCATTAATGTGTCAGCACTCATTAAACAATAACAAGCATTCATGCACATTATTTAATACAAGCCGTATCATTCATAATAAGGCTTATTTACTAAGAGAGTAAAAAACGCATATTTGCATGCATAAAAGGGAGCTTATAAAATTGCCCCATGGGTGAAAATGCATGCAATAACAAAAAAGGCTGCATCGCATTAACAGCTTGAATACATGGCTCCAGACCTGGTGCAAACAAGAAGGATTCAGATTTATTGGCGACTGGGGAAACAGATGGACCAACAAGAGACTATACTGTGCTGTTGGACTACATCTGTCTGTCGCAGGGAAAAGAATCTTAAGTGAAAAATTTAGGC